>WOFM01000392.1:294429-894429 GCA_011428145.1 Ericerus pela
AGGAAAGGAATATTGGAAAAATAATAGATATGTAATATTTGTGATAAAGTTTGGTTCTAGAGAAATAATAAATCCAGTAGGCTCTAGTCGGGTGAATCAACGTCAGGTCAATAATAAAAAGAAAAAGGAGCACGACTCATGCTTCTGAACTGTGGGTCACAAACTTTGCCACTCACAGCCCGAAACACCACCTCCTTTAGATACATGGAACACACATGTACCCTCCAAAGGCAGTTAGTCGACTGTACTTCCGTCCGCAAACGCAACGTCCTTCCATACAGCCAACCCACAACCAAAGATCGTGTGGATCGAGTACTTAAAAAGACTTTCCTTCTAGTACATTTATAAATTCACCTAAAAAAATATTTAAAATCCTTCACAATACTCCTTTATATGAGCTGTAATGGTACTTGAGTACTCGATCCGTACCATTACATAAATATAAAATAAATAAATAAATAAATAAATAAATAATTATATTCTCCGTTTCGCCGTTTATCAATTTTATCGGGGAGACCAAATTATGCATCACCATTTTTCTCTGTCATAAAAGAGCAACCAATTAGATCAGATAAAACGGAACCAATAATTTCGATAATGACGGTCCCGTAACTATCGATATTTTATTTATACTCGAGTTTTAGAAAAATCACATATATCACTTCCTATTAAGGCACATAAAAATATTATTATTTCGCCCCTTCAAAAAATATCAATTATATTATACATGTATATATGTTTAATTATGCACGAATATTCGTAAGATTATTCTCTGTTTATTCCATTATTATCATTTATATTATCCTTTTTCACCAGTCTTTTTACTTATTCCTTTTTCTTAAATCCTTTTTAAATTTCTTCTTATATAATTATACATATCGATATCGAAGTGGAAGTCGTGATCGAAACTATTTGCTCAAATAATAATTAATAAAAGTGAACCAAACCTTAAAAACATCATTGTCTATCATGACAAAATTCCAATGAAAGAGAAAACAAGTAACTGACTTACCAATCTGCTCGATATTACCTAAATTCAATAAAAAATTCTTCTAAAATTAATGACGAAATATATGGCCGACAAGAAAAATACGAAAAAGAATGCGAAACAATTAATAAAATACACGAAACAAATATGAATGAGCAGAAAAGGCGAGAACAAAATTAAAAATAAAAGAGAAAAAATTCGAAGGTTTTTGCACTAAAGCTCATCAACGATAATTAAAGATGCACTAACGCCGACTGAACGCAATTATCAGGACAAAAATATGATGTTTGCCGAACCAAGAACTGACAGTGACTGACTAATTGCGCAAAATATGAGCCATGAAATGAGCAATCCCCAATATAACAATATATGTGTCATCAATTACTTCCAAACAATAGATCACCAATAAAAATCATTGAGAAAATAATTCGATCACAATCCTAGCTTCTGATTGGCCATCTCTATTTCTTTTGTTTAAGTTTTACTCCATTTCCCATAATTACTCATACGCCATTTACTATATATATATTTATTCATCAAGTGGGAATAAAAATTCCCACATTATTACGTTCATGCATATTGCCTATATCCAACAATGAACGGAACTATCTTATTCATTGACACACAATATACATTTCACCAGATAAACTCCTATATATGTTTGTGTGTGTGTGTATGTATAATTCCCCATTCTCCTATCTATACTATTCGCCTTGTCACTGTCTACTATTACGTTTCTGTCTTCTCTGTCAACCGCTTCACTAATACTAACACACACATAAAAATAAAATACACATGTGTTTCACCGTCCGCCAACTATTTGTTTTGCACCACTACAATAATAAGTTTCTCCATCTTTTATTCTAGTGTGTGCGTGTATACTGACAACAACCAGTATCACGCCGCACAATTATATATATGTATTTTTATTCTCCTCTTTCAACCTTCCTTCTTCTCCGTTTGGCTATCTTGAATAGAGTGAGACAAAAAATGATCGCCATTTTAACTGAAAGGTTTTTACACCAGTTTACCGCCAATTCTCCACTCACCTCTTCTAATAAATACATATACGTCATCTTACCCTTTAACCATTGTTATACACGTGTTTTTTTTTATTCTCCAAATTAAAAAGATCGCCATTATGTCTTCATTTTCCCCGTTTCAAATAAAGACTGACGATTTAAATAAATAAATTGACTAGACTTTACGTCATCTCCGTTTATCTCCATTCACATAGAAATTTCTCCATTTAAATGACAAATAAAAAGATCGATCAATTATAGTGTACACTTTCTGATTTATGCCTGTTATTTTGTCACCTGTCATTCAATAAAAAATTTACGCCACATATCACCAATTAAAAATTACGCACTACACAATTAAAATTACGCATCATACAATAAAATTTCACACCACACAATAAACAACTTACACGCCAGACAATAAAATTACACACCACAACATAGAAATATTACGCGCCTCATACCTTGCTGTGGACAGCCTTTAAATCACGCCACTTGATTAACTATCATATCACCACTTAATTATCACGCCACTACTTCAAATTACGAACACCACTACAAATACTATTAATAAATAAATTACTTTAAACATACCCATCTTCTTTTTCACGCCTATAACATACTTACAGAATTCAAGTACCATTACATTTTACCTCTGGAACAGAAGACTTCATTTTCTTGCGAGGTACTCGGCGCCTCCACCATGTTGGACTCTGGGGGCTTGGAGTCCGTTGAAGTATGAAGTAGACGAATATTAAATGTAACACCGGAGAATAATTAAAGTAGAAAAACACAAGTACCGCACTAATAAATGAATTTAATGATGAGAGAGATATTTACATAAACGGACACAACTCACAAATTGAACAGATAGACGACGCAACTGAATAGGAACTGGAGAATGACGATACAGTGTTACCAACTAGTGATTGAACAATAAATAATGTACCGACAAAAGTGTTATCACATTAAATGTAACAGTCTGTGGTAGTCACTGAAACTGGGGCCTTTTTTTTGTGGTTACTGGTTACTGGGAACCAATAAAGAGCTATATTGGTTATTGGTTACTTGGTATTGGTTAGAAATATACTTTTTTGGTTACTGGTTATTGTCCTGTTCAGCCGAAACAACTTTTCTGGTTATTGGTTCCCAAATCAATGTAGTCTATTTGTTAAGGTTTTTAGCATTATTATTCTGGTTATGGTTTTGGTTACAAGCTCTAAGTAAAAATTACTCCATGTTGGTAAAACAACTAACTCATTCTAAATAATTTGTGTGATTTACCTGGGTAAAATAATCAATCATTCTGAATGGTTAGTGTTTTGGTTGTTACTTGGGTGTTACCTGAGTGTTCATTTTGACTGCTCTCCAGTGGATGTTAATTTATAATTTATGTGATAACTGAATAGCTCGAGAACTAAAGTTTAGTTTTTTTTTTGCGTTTGTTTTGTTTAGTTTTGCGGTTGTCATTTTAGTCATCATACTTTGAGTGTATGTCTGTGTGAGTGCGCTAGGTTTTTATACATTTTAGGCCTAATGAAAGCTTATCCTTAAAATTTATTTTTACAAAACTTATTTAACCCATGTTCTTCAAGTTGCAGCGGGATGGAATTCTCCAACAGCGTGTGAGAGGTACTGCTATAACTAAGATTTTCATTCACTAGTATAATTATTTTAATGTTCATTTTTTATGACTGAATTTTAAAAAATCTAAAATAATTTTAAAAAATGAGATTCAGTGTCAAGATGATTAAAATTAATAGCCGCTTGGTTAAAACTTTCTTTTTCTAATTTTTAGAATTATTGTTTCAAGTCAGTGGTATGAATCTTATTTCAAAATATATTTCCTTTTTGAAACGATCAAAATAAAATTATTCGTGAATAATTGGTTTTATGATAAAGAAGATACTCAGCAGTCAGTATGTAAAATTACACATTAAAAATTTACCTTGTTAAATAATGAATCTCTCGGCCTGTGAGGTTCCTCTGTAGTAAGTTGACTCAAGAGAAAGGGTTTAAATATTTTGGTCGTAGGGGCAGGGTTCATATCTTCTCTGTCATCTTTTCTAATACCGCAACTTCCCGGTTACAAATTCATCACAACTAACAGAGACAGACTATTAGCTTTTTTTTTTTTTTTTTTTTTTAGGCTAAAGAAAGGGGTCTAGAAAAAGTCTAAAAACATAGATACGGAAGGTCCCTGGAGGTCTGAAACCTCTCGCAAGATCAGAAAAAAGCTGAAAATAGTTTTTGTTTGTTAGTGGTGGTGGTATTTTGGTATCAGGGGGAGTAACAAGGAGCGGTCAACAAGATGTGAACCCCCTTACGATGGAGCTATCTATGCTCTTGACACCCTAGAACTTGGGGTAAGAAAAATAATATACCTACTTGCTGGTCAAGCGTCAAATCTACATAATATCCACGACCATCTATCCGTTTTAAATTAATTTCGGATTTTCAATGGTCATTTATTACAATCTTTTAGGCTGTATTAAATTTTCCAAAAATGTAAAATGTTAGAAATTAATGAGGTAAGAGACATTTATCAACTATTTGCAAAGAAAGAAATCGAAGAGTTTACAAAAATTCTTGCAATCTTATAACATTCGATTGTTTTTCGTAAGTTTTATCGAAAATTCAAGATAAAAACTATCAAATATCTAAATATAGAAAATAAAAAACAAAAAAAAACCTACTGACACTTCTTATGTAAAATGAAAAATTCACTGCGTCTGAGTTAAATTTCTACCGTCGCCTAAAAAAGCTGGTTTTCAAAAACCAATAAAAATTTTAAGTTTTAACCGGTTTTCAAATATTATGATTTTTGAAGACCTACTTTAGTTGGGAAGTTTATTGCGCAACAAATTTGTGAAGTTTAAACTTGAGTTTTATTCAAATTAATTTTATGATTACGAATCGTACAATATTGAAATTGTTATATTAAATAAAATATACGCATGGGAGCATGTTTGGTTGTTATTTTTCATATTTATTGCAGAGTGAAAATTACAAAAAATTGCATTTGAAGGTCTTTATTAATATCTCTATAACATAATAGACAGCCAGATCCATGTCGTTCACAATAATAACTTTTGAAAATCTTCTTCTCTTAGAAGCTGATATTTGGAAAAACTAAAAACTGCTCAGAGAGCAACTTCCAAGAAAAATCAGCTAATTTGATTCAAAAGGCGCTTTCCCATAATTACACGGCTATATACATATAGCCTTTCTGAGGATAAGTATTATTTCGATTATTTTTTCTCCTGCTTCTAAACTTTTTAAGACCAAAATTATGACATTATCATCTCTTCCATTTGCTAAAATTTCCACTTCCAAAACAATATTGTATTTTTTCTGACAGCCCCGCAATATCTTCAGACTGCCCACTAAATAAATAGATAAATTAATAAATTAATAAAATCAATAGATAGGTAGGTACATACTGAAGCTTCCAAAATCAAACTGCTCATAATGTCCGACCTTCATTTATGTTGGTATTTAATTGTTAATGACGTTATAAATCCTACAAGTAAGACACTATGTAGCCGAAACACTGATATCGATTTGTCTTGAAATTATTTTTTATTTCAGAATATATTTATTTTTAACTTGAATTGTCCTACAGCTGAATTTTTCTTAAATTGTAGTTAGGTCTCCCAAACATGGTGAAATGTAGTTTACCTTGTCTTCAAATTTAATCAGCGAGTTATTCTGCAGTGAATTTGAAAACATAGAATGTTGACAGAGGAAATTACCAAGTTTTAATCCGTATAAGGGTTGAAACTTAAAAGAACAAAAAGCATAATTATTTTGTGAATGAAATATAATACAAAAAAAAAAAACATTTACGAAGTGAATAAATAAAGTGTGAGCAATAAATTAAATAAAAAACTATTATTGACAATAGAATAAGGAAAACCATGAGAAAATTCCATTATCTTCACCTATCAGATTGACTTTATGAGAATTGATTGATGTTGTTTATAAAAGACTTCTATAAGAAACTTTAGGTTTCAGAGTTTTTGTTTGAAAGATTTAGAGAATGAGCTGAAGTAATATGATTTAACACAGATGAAGATGGATGAGAACCAAGATTTCATTGGGTGCAAAGAAAGGCTCTACACTGGCTTTATTGATGGAGCACTGCAGTCATCTGGACAGAGCATGTCTTAAAGTTTTGTCAACAACGCATCAAATTTCCTTCTGAATAATGACAAGAACTTCATTCGATCATATTGTTGACAGTTCTCATCACCCACAGGTGTTATAAAAAGACTGCCTTGAAGTGCGATATAAATGACTGCACAAGGAAACTTTATTCATCATTATTAGAACCTTCATGATATAAAGAATAATTCTTAGCTGTCTTTGTCCCTAACCTAATTTATCTCAAAGTTCTACTACTAGATACCTTAGTGTCTGCATTAAGTAGAGAAGGTTCAGAAAATCTACATCCGCAGGTGGAACATTTAATAATTTTTATCCTTTGCAAGGACTTAGACATATGACTCTAGACTTGGACCTGCTATTATCTGCCTATATGAGAAAGACTACTTGAAAAACAAACCTATTACTGGTATCGCTTAAACAAGAGTGTCTTAAAATTAAAATTCATCTTTCAATGTCATCTTTCTTGTCAAAAGTTTTCCCCTACTTACTGTCTTTATTGTGTCGTCACAACAAAAGCAGATAAAAAAGTGTAAGCATCAAAATATAATAAAGAGAAGCAAATGAAATAAAGAAGTTAATGTTGGCAACGTGCATATTATCGGCTGAGTTATTACCATGCATTGAATTCTTCGTTGTGCAGTATTCTGTTCAAACTATCTGTCATCCAAATGAAATTTTGTTGTTTACATAGGGTGTCGTATTATACCTGATGACTCTGTAATACAAATCTAACAAACCGTTAGTAGCATTGTCTGAAAAAGAATTTCTTTTGGTTATGGCCGTCATCACCATTTCATCTTCATATTATTTCATTTACTTCGGATATTATAATGTCTTAACTTAAACTTTTTGTCTGCACGATGTTGTCATATCATGTTGTGATTCGAAGTCAAAAATATTTTTATTTTCACATCAAAAAAATCTTGGACTTCTCAATACCTACATAAAACTATTCATGAAAACTTTCAAAGTTAATTAAAGCTCCCAGTTATTTGAGTTTTACTTCTCAGAACTGACTCTAACACAAAAACAATTAGGTGGAATTGTTAACTGACTTTGTAAAGAATAGGTTCAAATCTGAAACTTTTGAACTTAATTGCAACTTTCAGATAGAGCTTCCTAAACAAAATTTTGCAAAAACTATCTACATGCCTATCTAAGTGGGGCCAAAATTTTGAGAAAATTTGTCAAGTAGGAGAGTTTTGATGCTGTGTCAAAAAAAGCTACTTCAACTTAGACCACCTATAGATATTAAAACAAATAAGTTCTTCCCATATGATGCAATAACTAGTCATTTCATGGAATTTTCTCACCTCTGAATAATATTATAGCTACCTACATAAAACAAAATTGAGAGGCATAACCCTGTCTGGATCTACAAAAATGTAGGATTTAAGTGAATGATACAGTTTAAGAGTGATTAATTAAATATGTTGTGGTTTCTATTTTCTGTTTTCTGATAATGAAGTTGGTGCTGAGGTCAGGGATGTTGCCACGATGAGTTGTTGGTATGTGGTTTATTTTATATCAGTTTGATTTATCCCATTCAATCATAAAAGATAATCTATCTGATTTGAGGCATTTTATTTTTGTTCACTGAAATCTTATTTATCCTGCTAGCTACACTTTACTCTGTTTCATGATTTTGGATTTTGTATTATCAATTTTTTTTTCTCCCATTAGCGTAATATTTTCTGCATATAATGCATAAAATAAAAAAATTGAGCTTGAAATAAATTGGTTCGTGGACTAGTTGGCTCCTTATTTAACAAAAAAAAAAAAAAAAAAAAAAATTCTTTATTGACGTGTAAACATCTTAGCACTTGGTGTCTACGATACGAGCTAAACGAGAATTACGATTGTCAGATTTGTGTAACTGTAACTCTTACAAATGTAACTCTTATTTGTGTGTGTTATATGATGTGTAGGTGTATGGTTGTGTGCATAATCACACTATTTTTTGTTTACACATCAATCCTTCATGAGTATGCCCCAGTAGAACTTACGCCTTTCTTGTGGATTCAGTGCATTAAACATCTTATTTCTGCGAAGGTTTACCTTGAGCGATAGATTCATCGTAAAGGGGGGAGGTTCGCGTATTTTTTCCCCTCTGCTCTCCAGACAGAATACCAGCATCGCCAATTCGGATACACTATGTTTAGATGTGAAACTTCGTTTTGGCTAAGGGAGAGGGTGTATACCCTTTACGAACCTCCTTACCTAAGCGCTTATTCAGAACAGTTGCTCCTATCGGCTGCTCGTTCAATTCGAACGTAGTATATCTTTTCGATGATATGAACCAATTACGGTTGCATGTTAATGGCGTGTACCTTCCTATAATTTTATAATATGACGGATCGCAGAATGAAAAGTATCGACAATTGATGAAGCAACGTGTCAAAACAAAAGAAAGAATTTAAAAAAAAAAAATAAATAAATAAATAAATTGCCAAAGAGATATTATAGGGAAAAAAAAAAGAAAAAGAAAAAAAAAAGTGAATGGAATAAGGTGAGGCGCGCGCATCGATTATGGTGATAACACGTATCTTTCATATTCGGGTAGGTACTTCAAGTCCACTTCATTGGCAGCTTCTCTCTCTTATTATTGTCGAAAACTTTTCCAACGAAGTACGATGGTTCGGTAGTTGTTCGAATTTACGAAATTACGAGTGCTTTTGCGGTGTTCTTTTTTCGTTTTCTTCCTCCAAATTAGTCGCCATTTCGAAAGGGGGAGGAAAAAAGTCGAGTATGAAATTATTTTGAAATTGTTTTCGCCGCATTTTTCAAGTGCGAATTTTTTACGCAAATCGTGTCGCCGTCCAATCTTTAATGTGTGCCACGACAAAAGAAAATGTGCGCCAATTCCGAAGAAGTATTCTCAAAACTGAACGTACCTTACGCCGTTTGCGAAATTATCGTTTCGATGGTGACAGTGGCCGGAAATACGTTGGTTTTAATTGCGTTCAAACGCGAACGTAAACTTCGACGTCGAACTAATTATTATATCGTGTCATTAGCGATGGCCGATTTGCTCGTTGGCTTGATAGGTATACCGTGCGCGATTCTTTCAAGTGTTGGATTACCTAAAGAAATTAATTCGTGTCTGACATCATTATCTTTATTGGTGGTCTTATGCACCATATCCATATTTTCGTTGGTGGCTGTCAGCGTGGATAGATACTGGGCTGTACTCCATCCGATGTCCTACACCAGAAACGTGACCTCAAAATTTGCTTTGGGTAAGATGAACACCGACTTCTTCGTACTAGTATCCATGTATGTAGTATGGTATATCATTCTCTATACGCCACCGTCTCACTCTCACTTTACCATGGATAAGCAAAACTGGTCTTTGCGAACACGGATACAACTTCCTAAAGGCTCTTCACTCTTCTCCCACCCCCTTCAAAAAAAAAAAAAAAAAAAAAATACATACAAACCACGACACAAATATTTTTCTCCAAATTTATCTACGGTATTACGTTCAAAAATTTTATTGTCAATCCTCCATTTTATTTAATAATTTTTTTATGGACGGGGGCGTGGGTTACAGAGATCCACATTGACCCCCCTAAATCTAGGACGCGGTATTGGTCCAGATCTTGTTCTTTTTGCAAGACCGAGACAATATCTACAGTAGCAAGACCAAGATGGAGACTCATTAGGCTGTTGTGACAGACCAAGATTAACTATAGAACCTCACGATTTATTTAAAGCCATTCTCGATGACAGATACCTACTCCATAAAGTCATTCCAACTCGACTAATGACAAGCGCCATACTCTGTAATTGTGCCCAGTTTTGGATTTTAATTTCTTATTATTTATAAACTTTTTTTGTTTACTCAAATTTTTTGTTTTCACCTCCAGAGGATTAATAATATTATAACGACACATTCACGCTGCAAATGCGATACTAATGCGTATTTTATATGCATTAAACAATCAATTAAACCATTGTGTTAGGCTAATATCATGCGTACAAATTTTGAAGGTGCTGAGGTCACTAAGAAACTGGAGATACAGTCAAATATAATATGTATTACATATAGGTATTTAAAAAATCGATAAAATGATTAGCTATTACTATAAAAGCCTCGTTCGAAGAAAATTTCATGTTCTTTAATTTCTGTCCTTCTCATGTTTCATTTTAAGATCAATAACGGTGAAATGAATACGAAAACCAACACTACAGTGGAGTTTTTCTCCAGTTTCATAGTAAATTTAGTACCTTCAGAATTCGGGCGTTCGTAATTAGTCTAACATAATTTGTTAATACCTGTTCATGTATAATCGTAATGCATTATAAAATACGTACGCATCAGTGCCACCATTATTCGCAGCATAAGTGCTGCATTATTAATCCTATTAAGGTGCAAATAGAACATTTTTTAATCTTTAAAGAGAAAAATTTGAAAATTAATTAAAAAACATTTTAATCTTATAAAAAACGAACACACATGGGATACGGAGGCTGTCCATTATCCAAGAAGGATAACATTTTAGAATAACTTTCGTTTGAGAATGACTTTGAACAGTCTTGAGGTTTATTTCACCACATTAAAATAAATCTTCTATACAAGACTAAGATCAAGACTCAACTGGGCAAGATCAAGATCAAACCATAAATTTGAAAAATATGAGTAAAGAGCAAAATGTTAGCCATCTTACTACTTAAATTACTTTTACAATACATATTGTTTAATTTTTTTATTTAGTATTTTTGAAGAGTATGAATGGTTAGTTTAATTTAAACAACTGTGTAAGCAAGATCATTACGAATATTAGACTTTACCGAGACTAAGACTAAGATTAAGAGCACTGATGCAAATCCAAGACCAGAATCAAGACTACTGTGATCTTTGATCTTGATCATGATTTTGCTCATCACTACTATTTACTGGCAACTTGGGAGACATCTTAAAAGATCATCAACATTAGATGGGCTTCATTCGAGAAGAAGTGAAGGGGAAAAAATGGTACTAAGTTATGGTAATAAGAATAAAATGCATGGTGTATTATGGAGTCCAAAAACAAAAACAAACATCCAGAGTGACAAGAAAAAAAACATGTTAAGAAGGTATGAGAGTAAAGGTGAAAACCACAAACCAAAGACTAGCAAGTTGAGAGAGAAGCAGACTAGCAGTGATAGTGTATATTCCCAGCTTACCAGAATGAGTCTAGTAGCCTCAATGAAACAGTCTAATATTTTGGTTAACAATAGAAATGTGGGTAGACTGACTCATAATCACAGGGTTAATAATGTACATGAATAACCTACTATTGACAAATTCAAAAAGAATGAATCATGCTTGTCAAATTGTTTAATATGTTATCATTATCATCTGGTTATACCACATGGATGGGAATTAACAATCTTAACTGTTAACAAACAGTTGAAACCAAACATGGTCTACAAGTCACAAAATGGAAAGAAAAGATTTCTACTATTGGTGTAATTAAGTCTGATTTTGCGATTTTAAACTACCTACGTTCCCAAACTGGGAAATTAAGTGACTTAAAAGGTTGAACTAAAAACTGTATAAGTCGCAAACGCTCTAATATTCACGGAGAATGGAAACTTTTATGTCTGGAATGAGACTGACTGTTCATCTTAGAAATGGAATCGAGAACAGTCGACAAAGATAAAAGAGAATCATCGTTGGTTCATCATTGACATGTTAAAACCTACGCATTACCATTATGTATATAATTAAAATCACTGAATAAAACGTCCCTGTCTTAGTAGAATGGGTGTTATTAGTCAGATGTTATTGACTGATCGGATGTGTTATCGTATAAATAAAAGAACCAGCTGAAGACTTATAAGGTGATTCCTTAGTCTTACAAAGTAAATAATTTTTGAGACTAATTGAGACTAATAAAGGGTATAATAACGGAAGAAAGCTCTGGGTTTCAGGATGTCTCAGAATGCAAGAGTACTGCAACAGGTATGTGATGGGAAATGAAAATATTTGTTTGTACTTGCGTTGTGCACTTGATTAAATGGCATAACTTATTGCTGGGAATTCACTTGTACGTATTTATAATGTTCTGGCATGTTCTTGGTAATTGTAATTAGTACTTAGTCTACTTTTGTTAAATTCCACCTACCCAGTCACTAAATACTGATATTTACTTTACTACGTATATTTCTATGTTTGACAAAATTACACGTAATACCTAAATTGCAGCAGTACCTAGCATTTTTAAGATTCTCATCTTAACACTATGACAATTGTATTCAGATTCTGTCACATGTACATACTGTACACAATTTTCTTATTTCACTTGCACAATATTATTGACCATATTATTATAAACTATTGTTTTTTCAAAAAATAATTTAAATTCTGGCATAAAAAGTCAGTAAAATCTCATTCTCTAAAGTCAAAGTAGTTGCATTCTGCTTTCGAATTGGCTTCTTATAACAAGTGAATGTGCAGAGGGCTTTTTTGGTGAGCAACCCCTGATTACCATAGTCAAGTTTCAACTATATTGTTTTGTGTATTAATTTATCACTAATTGATTTTTTTTTGTGACCTTTGATTTCTGTTAGAGAGTATTACATGCTGATTGTTCATCTAGGTATATACTGTTGGTGCATGGGTTTCCTTGACATGTATTTTTTGTAGTATTGCCCTCAGCTGATAGCCAATTATTCTCTAGATGAAGTGAAAAGAAAATGGTAATCCTGAGAATGCTTCATTCAAAATAACTATGAAAATAATCTTAAATTTAAAAAGATTCGATCAGTTCAAAACATGTTTACTATGCTTTCATACCCTACCTTGTTCAAAAATAATTTTCGAATTCATGCAAATAAGCTGTAAGGTATTTCGAACTTCAGTTTTAATTTTAATTTTTTCATTAAACATAATTATTCAAAAATGTTTCCCTAATCCATAGATCCTATTTTGTTTAATTCAGAGTTGATTTAAACAGGTACTGTAATTAGCTATCTTATTTGACTGTTCAGTTGCCCAGTTGAGGTAACCTCTTGATACATTCCTTTTCCATGTCAACTAAAAACCAACTACAATAAAATCAAATTATTCCATCCATTATTCTTCGATTCTGTATCAAATCGTTCATAACCTGAAATCATTTTTTGAGAGTATAGCATGTGTGGTTGTAAATTTCATTCCAGGTGGGGCTAAGGAAAATTGTGCCAGATTGTACTCGCCATTTAACCAAACTTCTTGAAAAATTCTCATCAACGAAAATGTTGGTATCGATGGATGCTAACGCAGTATTAACCTATGCAACATAACATATCTATTAGAATTCTAGAGTTGAGTTTTAATTTTGAATATAAAATATATCGTATTTTAAGATATAAATGTCATCATTAGACATAAGAAAATCTGAAAAGACATTTACTGATGATGCATAACCGGAAACATTTATTTTTCATTCTTATAAATGTCACTTCCTTTGAATGCTGAAAAATCTTCAGTTAAAGTTTTTCGCATTGAATTTTAAATTTTTTTGAAGTCGAGAATTCCGTTCTCTAATTACTACTCACGCAGAGTGAATATTAGCACTAAATGAACTATAGAAAGGAAGTTTTTTGTAGTTTCTTTAAGTTTTATCGTTTGTTCTAATCGAAATTTTCGACCAATGGTGTAAGTGAGATGTTAGTTTGGGATTCAAAATAGAGAAATAGAAATAAGTATTAATTTCTTCACCTATTCACAAATACTGTATCTAATAAACACGGGGAAAATTTTAAATTTGGTGTTCTTTTTATGCAACCCCCAAAAATAAAATTCCGATAACAGGGAGTTGTTTAAACATTTACTCACGAGTGAATAATGATGAGTGAATCATTTTAGGTGATTAGGTGAATTCACGATGACAAGTTATTCATTATGATGAATAAGCTATAGAATGATTGTTACCCATCACTTATTACTTATCACTCATCACTTGTCACTCATTCACTCGACTGACAAACGCTCAACACTGATTTGCAGAGGGTGAGTATAATTCTCATTTATGACTTTTGGATTTGGAAAAACTTATCTTAATCTACGTGAAGAATATTATGATACATAGGTGGTGTACAATTTACCTTCACATTAAATTTTTTATATTTGAATGAGATTTCATCCTTAATTTTCCTGGAGAAAATTGTTACTGAGAAAAACGCAGAGTATCTATGAATATTTTTTCAATTGGCTGAGAAGTTTGGGGAAAATTTTTTTTGGGGGGGTGGATAAAGCTCTCTAAAATGAAAATACTCCCTACCATTGTAACAGAAAAGGAAAAAAATATCTTAGTATTTTAAATCTCTTAATCTTGTTTAAACGTTAAAATTAGGCGTAGATCTATTATATAATATCACGACTTAGACTTCCCTAAACTTTTTGATGGAACATAATCAATCATTTCTTGTATTTTTGTTTTTTATTGCTGGTATTGAGGAAAAATTAACTTACGGAGGATTAATTCTAGAATTTTAATTAGCTGATAATTTGAAATGTTTTCTACTCCAAATTAATGTTGAACACGTTTTTGTTTTCTACATTAAAAACGGATCATTAATTAGTAAATAATATTTTTGATATAGGTAATTTCATTTCCAAGAATAAAAAAAAGAGTAGGTAAGAAAAGTTTTTCGACTATTGACTGTAGGTACTAGTACGGAAACTGTATTTGCTTTGTTGGTATCCACCAAAATACAAAATAAGAAAAAAAAGACAGCATGTCCTGTTTTGTCCTCTCTCGTTAGTAGGCTTTGATTATTCGTGCGAGAAATTTCAATGGAACTGTAAACTGTTGTAATGTAATTTGCTGCATGGAATGATTTTCGTTTTTCCAAGTAAAAAACAGAAGATATGCACGCGATGGTTTTATTTGACGTGAAAAATTTTTGTAATGCGGTTAATAATTTTCCATTTTTAGAGTATCCCTTATTTATCACCAGGAAAAAAGGTAGGTACTTACATGTTTTAATGTCTATTTTGTAATTTATACGTTAGGCATCGGATCACTCCACCGTGATATATTCGTTTCGAAGAAAATTGAATTTTTTTCCTTGTAGGTATCAAAATTTTTTTCTTCATTTTTGGTTCATACGTCTGAAAAATAGTTTGGCTAAGTATCTGTTTCTTAATTTTTTTTTTTTTGTTTCTTGAGAGAAGGCTAGTTTAATAACCACCGAAACGGTATTTATTTTTCCTATGATGTTATTGAATTTATCGTTGCCCAAGGAAACAATGATTATTTATCTTTTTTAGGACCGGTTTTTCAGTAACTAGGTAAGAAATTTAACAGTCAGCTAGCGCTAAAATCCTATCTAACACTTAGTTCGATCAACTCAGAAAGACTGATAAAAAAATCGACTGATCTACCAGGAAAAGATCGATCTTTTTTTCACATCACAAATCTCTTGGTTCTATTTATAAAGAGGGTTATAGTTGAAAAAAAAATTGGAAATTGAGTGGATTAAATAGGTAAGAGGTATCAACTGAATTGCTATGAGGTTGCGTTAATGCTAAATTGAACATGGGCGAAATTTACTGTGTAGCTGGAGTGGGGGCTGGGTCTCTAGTTATGGCTAGCTAATCATTCTCAAGTCTTCCACCGTTTTGAGAATAAATAGCTTTTTCTAAGTTACCTGTCTATTACTTGGAATGATCAATGAATTAAAGAATTGGTTTTCTAAATTTCTGGAAAAATGATACTGCAGTCGAATTTTTTTCAATTTGCTTTGTTTTTTCAGGAGAGGACGGGGTAAATTTCATGCATCCCCTTGTCACCTCCAAAATTTCGTTTATGAAGAAAAAAAATTACTGGATGAAAATGACACCCGTCACTCATCATCATAATACGTTGAATTATTTCTTCAGATCTGGAGGTAAATTATCAACTCGAAAAAATTAAAAATGATTTTTAAGTTGAAGAATATCGTTTTGAACCTGAATATTCAAAATAAGTATGAGAGTGCACCTGCAAGAGAAAATGTGATCGTACTTCTACATTTTTTTATCACTAGTAATTTATAATCAATCTTCATTTTGATGCGATGGCTTTTTCCTTTCGAATCGAATCGAATCGTTTCTTATGGAAGTTAATGGCAACGCCAAAAACTGAAGCAAAGGTGATTCTACTACCGAAAAATCAAGATATCATGATGTTAAGTGTGGCGTTTCTCCTTTAAAAATACCTAGACTACCACTGTCACATTAATGTAGTTATGAACCCTGCATACTATTCATTTGGAGATTTGTCTTTTTAATTGATTAGTAAGTTACGAAAAATGTTAGAAAATCAGCTCAACAGCATTATGTGAATATTTATTTTCATTTATTGAAGTTAGACCAGCAAAAATAAAAAAAAGTTTTTAGAGAGTCATAGGACTGTGGCAACACTGATTAACAAGATCAGCACTGCTATTAGGAAATTTATATTAAAAATTTTGCTAGAAAAAATATGACTTCGAGGGACAATAAAACTGATGTAATTTAACTGTTGATGTGACCGTTTGCATACACATCAACAAATATTTCTTTTGAAGACGAAGAAAAGGAGAGGTGAGAGTAATGAAATTTGTAAGAGACGTTGTCCTCATTGCTATTCTAGACTATAAGTCTGTTTCTATCAAACTAGAATTTTAATGTAATTTCTTTTGTTGAATAAATAATTCTTACAATGACATTACTGCATCAAACAGTCTCCCATTCTTGAAATTTCTGTATAACCATGAGACGTGATAAATGAAGATAAGAAAAAATTTGAAGAAAAAAAACAGTAGCTTAGCAATAGGGCATTTTCTTTTGTGTATGGCGGTATGGTATCCTCTGTGTGCCTGATTTTTATGGGACAACGTCAACAATGAGAAAAAGAAAGTTGAAATTTTTAGCTAGAACACCGTAATATATCATATTCTAAGTAGTTTTGAGCCTAAATCCAATGAAATCAACTACAAGTAGGTAGAATCAATAGTTTTAGAGTTATTGCGAATTTTGTACCAAGTTTTAACTGGTAAAATTCACAATTTTCCGGTCTGTAGCTTCTAACTTTGAGTACAAAAAGTCATTTTTCAGGCTCACATTTTAAGATCGGTAAGTGTCATATATAAAAAGTAATAGGATACTTTTTTATTGAAAATATAATGTTAAACACTTTTCGACTGAACTATTCTGCCGTTGTAGTCAATATTTTCCCAGAAAATTGCAAGAAACTGATTTGGGGCACATTTTCTATAATTCACACTGTTGCAAGAGCGGTGGTGGTTGAGACTTTTAATATGCCCTAAAAATTAGTAGGAAAAAATAAACTATAGCCATTTTCTTGAAAAAATGGCACTAATTGTTTTCTATTCTCATGAAACGGATAATTTTCATCATCCCCACCCTTGACCTTTTTGTGAGGTAAATATTAATATCTCATTTGCAAGCAAACTGGATAAAAAAACTTTTTGATGCAAATAGGCGAGAATCAGTTATGAAAAGAAACGGAGCAAATCCCTATAGTGTTTAATATTCTTAAAAAGATTTTTATGAGAAAAAAAGTGAATATCCTAAATAAATATGCGAAATAGGACTAATCATATTTTTTCGAATGATTAGGCACTAAAATTTCTCAAGTTCATCAGATAAAGATGGAATTCTGCTTTTGGTTGCGATAAATTGTCAAAATTTTATGGATGAAATAGCTGCCTGCGGTGTCAGCTTCACTTGACAGATGCGTTTGTTACTAACCTAAGATCTCCAAAAGTTCAAACATTCATAACTTTTCCACCAGAAGGGCTATGTACCTCCGAGTTAGATAAAAAGTTTCCTTGGGAGGGACAACACAAATAATTCCTCAAAATTTCAAAACAATACACACACACACACATGCGCGCGCACGCACGCACGCACGCACGCACGCACGCATACGCACATATATATATACATACATACATATAAGATACCTTTAGTCCAGTCAAATTACGATAAAAAAAAGGTATTTGCTTAAACAAACTGACAGCGAAAGTTTTTTTGAACGAAATTGTAGGTGATAATGTCCTTTTGGTGATACATAAAATTCACCCAAATTCCCTTCGTACTTCTCCCTTAAATACTCACATTGCAGTCTTAAAATTGGTTTTTACATACAGGGTAGTAACTTTGATGTTGACCCATGGGAAAAATAATTGGATTTAAGTTTTGTTCATATAAAAATTCGCCAGTATGTATTAGCTAAGATCAAAAATGAACTTTTCTGACCTAAAATTCAACGAAAAATCGAATGGTGCCAGTTTGAAGTCGATAAAAATAAAACTGGCGAAGATAGAGTTGAATATTAATCATAAAAGGTTATCGTATTTACACCAGAAATAGAATGATAACTAAAGATGATGAAATTCTGTAGATTGTATTTAGTATGTATCTGCATATTACAAAACTAAATAAAGAATTAAAAGAATGAATTACAGGAAGTATTCACACTGCTTTCTTTCAACAAGAATACAGTGCCCTAAGTGGTTGTAAAACTCCGAGCTTTTGAGCATTAATATCTTTACAACAAAAGGTAATTATGGCATCTTGTAAAGTAGTATAGTAGTTTCATATAGGATCGTCCAAAATTTTAGATTTTCGCTTTAATGTGTCTCAACAAAAAAAAGTAAAAGGGAGTTAGATCGGATGATCGTACAGGTTCTTATAAAATATTCTACTCTATCTCCGCCAGTATTGCGGTGCCTTTTGATTTCTCGTTGAATTTTAGATCAGAAAAGTTTATTTTTAATCTTCAAATACATATTGGCCACTTTCTACATGAAGATAACTTTAACTTAATTCAATGTATTTTTTCTATAGAGAAACATCGAAGTTACCACCCTGTATATCTCAGCTTCTGCGCAAGTTCTAGAAAAGTTTTTCAAACAAAAAATGAAAACTGAATTTCCAATAACAAAGATTTTACAAAACTTCTTTGTAAAACAGATACTAATACCATAAAAAATCTTAAAATTGCGCGTTTGAATAAGTACGCTAGAATAATCAACTTAATACAATTTTATGAAACTACTGTGGATACTCAAGCTATAACGAATGCAAAATATTTTTCTAAAGGTTTGTATTTTTGTCAATTTTTATTTCTCTTCTAAATGTGCAAAATGTCTGTACTTCATAATTTGAATAGAGTCAGTAGCGTTTTTATCAATTTCTGTAAGTGATAAGGGGAAAGGTGGGATGTGTATCAGCTGAAAATTGTTATAAACAAGCTATTTTAATACTTATTTTAATAAAAGCTATCTTTTTGAGTATAAAAAAAACAAAGTCTATGGAAGGTCTCGATCTGAAGCCCCCTCACCCCCTTAAACACACCCATTAAAAATATAGGTACAGTATAATATACCTACTTCAAAAGCTACACAATGCGTATACCATCACAAACGTCGAATCTACTTTTCGAGACTGTAATGATATGGAATTTCTATTCATGTGAGTACTTTGAAGCCGTTTTTCGAAATTTGTATAAACTTTATGAAAAAATTTATACATCCGTTTTTACTGACAGTTTAGTTTACAATATTGTTTGTTTGAAGAATTTTTCAGCAATTTGCGCAGAAGCAGAGATACATATGTTACAGGCAAATTGTGAAAACCAGAAATTTCATGAAATTCCTGAAAATTGTTGGGCATTTCATGAAATGGCTAGCGATTTTAGGCAAATTGTGAAATCAAAGAAAAATTATACAGTTGACCTTGGAATTTTGTACATTGTCTGGAAACTGTTAGGCAGAGTGTGAAATGTACAGTGGCATAGGAACGGAGGTAGTAAAGAGGTATAATGTACCACCCAACGAATAATGAGGGGTTACAAAGTATCATTTGTACCCCTCCAAAAAATATTGTTAATAAACGAAACGATTGTTTGCATATCAGGTAATATGTTTCAAAATTTGACATGTGATCTGAAGAACAAGAAAGGTCATATTTTTAACCAACTTCCAAAAAAAAAGGATGTTCCTTATCAGTTAGATCTATATACTTATAGAGCATTTTTTTAATGTTTGTTGAGTATAACTTCTCTCTCTTAGAACTAGAGCTGTCAAGCTAGCTGAAATCCAAAAGCTGAAAAACAAAAAAGCTGTATTTTTGGTAGTCTCAGCATTAAGCTGTAGGCTTAAGCTTAACTTTTTTCAAGGTAAAAGTTAACTGAAAGCCATATTTTTTCTTCAACTTTTGGCGTTTTTGCGTTTTACTATACCGCGATTTTATTAGTTCTTCTTTTTATTATCACTTAGACAAAAGCCTTCCTATAGCTTGAGCTTTATTTATTCAGCTTGACACCCCTGCTTAGAATAGAACCGATTTTCATGAACTTTTTTTTAAATGATACCGAAACGGTGATCTCGTGGTGGTCCCGCGGTAGATTTTCCTTATATTAGTGCAATTCTACTACAAGTTTGTTGCTTATTTGTTCTATAATCTTAGTGTCCGATATAACTGGAAAAGAAAAAATTGCTGGGACAGCGGTTTTTTAAGAATTTTTTAGGAAATTGCTGAAGGGATCTGGTTGAAATTTTCACGATAGATTTTCCTTATATATGTGCAAGTTTGATGAAAGTTTGATGCCTATTTGTTTGGTAGTTTTTTAGGAAATTGGAAAAGAATTTTGGTTGACGGTTTTGAGAAAACTACCGAAGAGATCAGGCTGAAATTTTCACGATGGATTGTCATTGAGTGAGTACAAGTTCGGCAGACGTTGAAGTATATTTTTCTTATTTATGATGCAAGGGATTATGAAGGTTGTTTTTGCATTGCTTAATTAAGGTTTTTTTTTTTGTTTTTTTTTAATATTGTCATTGAAAATTGGAAAATCGGATTTTCTAGCGAAGTATCACTGCGCAGGAATTAAAAAAAAAAAATCTCAATGGTTGAGAGAGAGGGTTATAATTATTAGTAGCTCTCACCCCGGTTTTGTCACTGTTGTAAAGATATTTCAAATTTATTGGTTTTTTGATTTTTCAATTTGTACCCCCAAAATGAAAAACGTTTTCACACTCGTGAAAATATGGTAAGAAATAAGTGCACGTGACGTAATTATAAAATGGGCAATTGAATGTATCTAATGTTGTTGAAATGTTACATATACCCAAACGAAACAATCTATTTTTTACAGCAAGTTGTGCTCCCGTGGCATTTATTATTAAGTAAAACATTTTTCACGGCGATTGTCACATTTCTTTCTGCATTGACAACGAACAATATCTAGTCAATGCTCACCAGGGGATTCAGATTGTTTGATGGTGGCGAAGTAGAGGGAAATCCTTGTTTGAGGTGAAATTTCTGCTTTGTTAAAGAATATTTCTACAGACAATGTAAATTGTATTGACCACTTTCTGTTTTTTCAAAGCTTTTATCGTGGTCCTTCGACCTTGAAAATTTGTGAAAACGTAAAAGAACTTTCCGAAGATTGAAGTTGTAGGTACCAATAAATCGATATTTGTTTCGATTAGGCTAAGAAGAGTGTCTTACACCTTTAGGGAAATGACTCCATAGTTATAAGAAAAGTTAAATTTATAAATTCGTCACCAAGATAGTGCATCAGCTTATAGCACAACTATCTTATCGAGTAGTTTTTCTGATAGACGAATTCCAATGCTAGGACACTGTGTGATCGAAATTTAACTATATTTGAAACATAGCCATAAGTTTCAATAAGACACAAACTATAGTAAAAAAAATATATATTTCACTATTTACCTAATTTGGGTTAGACATTTCATGAAATGCCTAAATGATAAGTATATTTACTTATTTAGGCATTTCATAAATTGCTTGAAAATTTTCGGGCATTTCATCACATGCTTGATTTCACACTTTGCCTGTAACATATATGAAAAAAAGTTTTGACGAATTTTATATAACTATGTTCAAAAGGATATCTTCACATACAATTTCGTGCAAAATGAATTTCGTCATCAATTTGTTCAGGGAAAATGTCTAATTTGACTGGTCTACTACCTATTATTTTAAATAACAAATATACTTTGATTAAAAAGTGCAACAAACTTGCTCTATTCTTTATGGAAAAAAGTTAGAATGGTACCTGCGATTACAATTTGACAGCTGTGACTATTCTACTCAGCAATGTGTGGATTTTAGTTCTCCAAATAAGTTGCGTCCAAATGTTAGGACTGAACTGAGTTATAACTTTTAACTGAACTTGCGGAGTACTTAGAACCAGAGAATATAGCTGGAGAGATGTCCAACTCTGTAAGTGTGTTGTGGTACAAAAATGTGACAAAGATCTTTGACCATCATCATCATCAACAATGAAAAGTCAACTTTGTTCAACGTTTTGCGCAACCAAAGCTACGCATATTTTGTAGTGAAAACAGACATCTCTGTTGATACACACACACTATCAAACTACAACACTTGCGCAGTAACAAATATCCGATTTTAAAAAGTATTATAACATTCTATCTTTGTCATGTTTTTGATCAGGTGTTGGACATCTCTTTAGCTAGATGTCTCTTCCTAGAACTTAGTCCAATACTTTTTTTTCCATAAATAACAAAGCTACTGTGGCAGTTTCTTTCAGGCTCAGAATTTTATCAAATAGTATTTAATGTTTCGAGCTGATTTTTATGTTAATTTTTAATGAAAATTTATGTATTAATTGCTCGCATGAAACGACCCGAAGAGCTGTGAGGAGGATGGAAACGTTTTTTGTTCATGACCAGAACAAACTTGGCACTACAAGCTCAAATTTTTACATACAGGATGATCCATTCATTACGCACATTTCCTTTTCAAGTAGGTTTTCAAAGAAAATCTGCGTATTAAAATTGATCTTGTATTAAGACCTAGGGTCAGGAGTGGATCTGTTTTTCGTCTCATGAATCCCGGAAAATTTTGGCAATATCTTCTGAAATTCATTTACAGGTTTATACATTTTTATCAAACAAGGTACTTAATGGTAGCAATTTTCATCTGATAGTCATGAAATTTGATACACTTATTTGGATCTATACAAGGATGAACCCTATTGTTTTTGATCTAGATTGGCCAAACGATGTGTCTAGTACATCCTATTATGTTGCATTTTTGAGGCTTAAATGGTTATAAAATGCATAATTTTTAGCAAATAATCGAGAAATTTGGTGCTGACATAGAATGTATTATTTTCTAACATTCTGCGAAATTTGTATTCAATCGGCCAACCGGTTCATCCGTAGACGTGATTTGAAAAAATCTCAAACTGCTGCCGAGAAGAGAAGATAAATTCCACATGAACCGAAGAAGCTGGTTGGAAAGCAAGCGTACTGTTATTTCATTTGCTAAGCAATCAGTTATTAACTTGCGTATGTTTTTTATAACTTCACAATGTAATAATTATTCGTTATGAATTTTCTTGACACTTCATTTTAAACATAATTACCTAATTTTTAGCCAAAATTCTACCATATGATTTTAATGTTTTGATTTTCTTGTATTTGTTTGATTATTTACTTTTTTGTTTAAGAAAAATTACATTTTCTAGTGTGTCTTTGTTTTTGGAGACAGAAAAATGTTGTCGAAGGTGACTCTCCAAAATTTTTATCGAATATTTTGAATTTATCGTTAGAAATTATTTGTAACCCCCGCAAATATCAAAAACTGGTCCAGATTTCACAAATAGTCGTGAAGTATTGACTGGCCAAACATCAAAATCGATTAATTATTGACAGTTTGAAAATCACTTGAATCAGGCAATTTGCATATAAATTATCATAGCAGCAGTAGAGGCATCAACATAATGTAAATGCTACTCCCTACGCTCCTTGCAAATGTTTGTACCGATCTGAGTGATTTTCAAGCTGTCATATCTTCACCAATACTTAATTAACGAACAAAAAAGGGGATGTGCCCTGTCAGTATATAGGATTTTTTTGTTACCACTGTACGGGTCGCAATTTTAGTTCGATAGTCGCGAAATTTGATACGAAGTACGAACATTCGTACCAATTCAAGGACAAGACCAATCGATTTTGGTGTGGATCGGCCAGACGGTACTGTCCGTCCGTACATTTTTGTTCCTATTTTGGAGCTTTTATAGCTTTTCAAAACGCTTAATTTCTGATCAATAGCGACAAAATGTAGTCTAAGAGATAGTTACTACACGAGCATAATAGCTGTTCTTACATACAGTCAATTTTGATTCGAATCAGCCCGATGGTACTTTCGATATGTCAGACTTTATTTCGATATTGGATTTCTAGTCATTACTTATGATTGATACTAGGTAACTTAATTATTTCCAATTTTGGTTTTAATTGGCTGCCTTTTGGAAAGCTACATTTTATAGTGGAGCGGCTGCTACGCGAGAGTTTTTTTCAGTTAAAAAGTAAAAAAATTTAATTAACAACTTCTTCATTCCTTTTCTCTGATTTTCTGTTATAAACCATTGAAGAAATGTTGGAGAGAGGGGATTTCGAAACTTTCACGTTTTTTTTTCTCGAAAATCTAAGTTTGTTAATTTTCTGAGAAGAAAAAACAAACAAACCTCATTTATGTGTATGCTACTCCGAATAAAACCTTAATACGACGAATGGACTTCAGGTTGTGAACTTCAAGGCGAAAATAATGGTGTAGGTTATGAGAAACTACTTACGTGTATTTCGATTGCGATACCTATAAGTATTCTTGAACCACAATTTCTAATAATTTATTTGCCTCGTTTTCCCGTATAAATGTTTTTATCAATTAAAACAAGGACAGGTCACAGGAAAATGCAAATATCATCTTCACCTCTTATTTGATCTATCGAGAATAATATATATTATCCATGCTTACCATATTAATAAAATTTTAAAAATTGTATTTATTAAAAAATAAGTTTGTGACTGTTTTTCGGTGAATCCGCTGTATTTTATTGATAATTATGTATTTTTTGGGTACAGTTGAATCGATAACCATAAAAATATTTTTCTGCGAATATTTTTGCCAACTAACGTTAACTTATTGAAATATATAAATGTATATCAGGTACCGGCCATCATAACATAATGTGTGCATTAGTGAGGGCATCTGTTGAGTACACAAATGTATGTGCATTCTTTGAATCACAGTATCAAGCCTAATGTAAAAATAAAAAAAATAAAAAAGTGATATACCATATGTATAAGTACCTATATTTGTTTTGCCTTTCTTTTACAAAATATTGTCTATATATATACCTACATAATCAATCTATGCCCAGAAAAATACGATAATTTGGTAAAATTTTCCACAAATTTATGGTCGTCTGTCGTCTCTTTCATGCACGTTGATGCATTAAGGCACATATTCATTGTAGCAGCATCGTCGTTGTACTTTCGCTAAATGGTTATTTGAGCGTTTTATTATATTTTTTGTTTCGCTGCCAAAATATTATGAGAAAAAAAAAATTTTTTTTTTTTATTTCTGCTTGATACACATACAAAACTAAAAGTCGCTATTTTCAACGTAAGGTATTACGGACTATAATGCTTTTAATTCTGGCCCATGATCCATGGTCCACGCCGCCGAGAGCTTGCCACCAATTTTTAAAATATCCATCGTTTGATTCGCACCCAGACAAATAAATTAGGCAATCCCTATAGCCATAGGGGGGTTTCGTTTGTCAGCTTTTGTTGGCCAAGAATACAATCGAGGCGAAATTGAAACGTATTTTTTTTACTTATTTTCAGTCGACGTCCTGAAAATGTGAAAAGAAAATCAAAATTGAATTTTTATGGTTTCAGTATTTTTTTATTTATTTTTTTTTTATTTTTAATAAATGAATATTCTATTTTAAAATATTTTCCTTTTGTAAACTAATGCGAAGAAAATTTTCCTCAAATTTTAATCACGTTTTCATCGGTTGTTGTTTCAAATTAGGATCTGTTGTTGGAAAAACGTAAAGACGTTTTGTTATCGGTACCTAATATTCTGTTCTGCAAATTTTATGATGAAAAAAATATTCTTAAATATGATACCGTTCTTAATATAAATTAAGACCAAACAGTATAGTTGAAAATAGATTTTCACTGTTTTCTCCTTTTGTTTTGTGGAAATTAATTCGGTATAATATTCTCTCAATGACGAGAGAAAAAAATTTTCCTCTTTCATCGACAACCACTTAATGAACGTTTGAAGTGCAATTTTTTTTTTTTTTGTATAAACGAGAACTGATAATTTTCTGGTGAATTTTTTTTTCGCGGTGAACGGGGGAGAGTGAAGTGATTTGAAATTCAATATTTTACTTACGCGATGAAAAAAAAAATTATAAGAATTTCGAATTCGTTAGCAGGTGTTTTTTGGAAAGGATATGGTCGTTGGGTGCTCCCAAATGACTAAAATGTCTACAAATGAATACAAAATTAGAAAAAAACTGTTAAAAGTTAAATATTGAATTCGGATGAAATGAACGTTGGGCTCTCTATATTTGATTGACATTTGGTACGCTTTTGAGTTACAGTAATTTTCCATAAAAAATTATTTTTAATTTGATGGGTCCCAACTTTAGAAAAAAGAACATTGATGCTGGAAGAGATTAAAATTTAGGAAAAATAGATAATGATGATAGGCCTAATTGGGAGCGAAGTTTCCTCTTTCTCAACAATAATGAAGAATCAGGAAAATTCATTAAAACATTTGTTTCATAAGTTTACAATTTTTAAAACTAATATAACAGCTGTATTCGATATTTCGAAAAAGTGAACTTGCGTTTCAGTTCTGTTAAAAGTTCGGCTAAAAGTTAGGTCTAACAGTTCTTCAATGTGGAAAAACTGAAGAAGCTGCTACATTGGTATCTATGGAGTAGAACAATTTTAAGAATTTTTTTGATAAGAGTAGCCAGTTAGCATGCGGTACAAGTACCATCATATGTGATATGGGACCCTGGGTGGCAGAATCCATCCCAAAACAAACCAAAATAAGTTCCTCAAAAAACAATACTCAATCAATTAGCCGAGAACATCTCCACCAACAGAATTTGGTGAAGATGCGAGTTTTGGTTCAGACTTGCATAGCTAGCCAAGCCATTGTCTGAACCGTTTTAAACCATGTGCAACAAAAAAAGGGATATTTATCAAATTCGGTTTGTGTTTTTCAATAAGGTGTTCCCACGAAAGGATCCAACCTGAGTAAACCTTGTTTTAATTTTGAGAATGGGCCCATTGCCCGCGAGTAAAAATTAGTCCATGATAGAAAAACATATCATGCATTGAAA
Source organism: Ericerus pela (assembly GCA_011428145.1). NCBI lineage: Eukaryota > Metazoa > Arthropoda > Insecta > Hemiptera > Coccidae > Ericerus > Ericerus pela. The sequence goes on from WOFM01000392.1 coordinate 321,792, forward strand.
AATTAAAAATTCAACAGACAAAAAAATTATGACCATTACAGTTTGATAGTAAAATGTTGGATGAATGGAGCAGCGAAAAATTACACAGTTGAAAAAGTGTCTGTGAGGCTGCTCCATGAAAAAAAATGGAAGGGGAAGCCATTGACCAGGAATAATAATTCGTACCTGGTACAGACAGTGGTTATGACCACCAGTGGAGAGAGCTACGTGTTGGTGGTGTATAAGGCAAATGGTTTAATTGAAAAGAAAAAATATGAAGTTCAAAATTGAGGGAGAAATTACATTATGAACACGTATCTAGGCTAGGTGACTAGCCTAGCTGAGGATGCTCATGGCATTTGTATTATTATTTGTGGAAAATTTTTATTTTTTGAAATTGGGTTTAAATTTTTTATGTATTTATTATTCTTACAGGGAAAGCCTCATATTTTACACATAATTATATTTTTGGAATAGAACTCTTTTAAAAACCTATTCATTTATCAATTAAGGCTCAAAAATTCGGTACATTTTGAGAAAAAAAGGTTTTTTCTGAGACTACTCTGGAAAATCAAACAGTCTCTTTAAAGATTTAGTATTGTTCTTTACCAAATAAAACAAACAGTTTTTAAAATGTGATAAAAGTGTTACACTTTTTGCCACATTGATCTGGTATATAATAGGTTTTTATTTAGGTTTTCTCTAGAAAATCTACTTACTACGCTTGGTGCGGTATTAGCCCCCAGGGTTGGAGGTTAGTAAGGTTTTCATTTCATGACATCAGGAAAATTTTGGCACCAATAACTCAAATTTATATTTACATATATGTATATTTACATTCTGTTTTTTTGTTCCCACGGTGCAGGTCGCAATTTTTGTCCAATAATCATAAAGTTTGATATGAACATTAATTTTTACTAAGCTAAGGACCCGAACTATTGATTTTAGTTTGAATCGGCCGGACGGTACTTCCGGTACCACCATTTTTATTTTTATTTTAATTATAAAATAGTTAATTTTGCACCGATAACTACGAAATTCGGATAAATATTTATTTCAATTTATTGTAGCACACTACCAATTTTGGTGTAGATAGACCCCACGGTATTTCCGGTAACGCTTTTTTTCCTACATTTTTCTTTTTTCTAATTTGCATGAACTTTTTTTTTTTTACAAAAATTGTCCACTTGTTCCTGTTTTATATTTTTTATTTTATAACTTTAATTATATTTCTTTGATTTTGTTTGAAATTTTATAATTGTTTACCATACTTTACCATCTTCATTAATTTTTCTTTTCAAGAAATAATTCTTTTAAATCTCACTTTGTTTAATATTTCGTTAGCAGTTAACAAATTTCATACTATCATAAATGCCATTTACGCATATGAATTTACAGACAATTAATGTGACCATCAAAATTCATAATTCTTTTTTCTCGAAAACCTATTTTTTCTAGGGACGCTTGCTGCGCAAGAGATTTTTAAAATTTATCTATCCTCGTATGCATTTTCATTAGCTTTCAGAAAAGAAAGTGATTCATTAATGTAATAGTTTTTAATTCATGTCCGAAATGTAACAAAATGTATTAAATGAATTTATGTCGTCATTGCTCGTACGTTTTTATAGTGGAGATACTAGCTAAATTTTCAGTTTAAAAAAAATTTGAATCATTAATCAATACGTACCCGAAAAAATGAGATAAAGAAGAACGAAATCAGCCGTATAAGTGAAAGATAATACCGCATATTTTCATCTATTCTGTTTCATAATTTGTAAAGTAAATAAAAGTCATTTTTGGCTCGACAGGTACCTACCTAGACATTCGGACGTGTTGAGTGATAATGAATATTTCTAAAAGACTTGAGTTTAATCGCCAATTCATGATTGCGAAATCCATGAAATCACAATGTTTCGAATCAAAATCATGATCAGCAATTCGTAAATTATGGTTCGAATTATTATGAATCGCTGTAATCACGAAAATTAATGATTCGTGTAAGTTTGAATCATGGCTTAGCCTATCACAAGTATACGTTTGATATTAATTTTATTAATTCGTACAATAAGTTTCAATATATTCTGCCTCGCTATTTCAGCAGCCATCCGAACGTTTGAAAGCAGTGATGATACTACAAAAGGAAAGCAAAATTAATTCGCTAGGAAAATCATGTTTGAAAGAGCCACAATTTACAATAAAATCTGGTTTCAAAATAAAACTTACAAATAAAACTTACAAATATTGGTAGAGCATAGATGGAGCTAAGAGTCTAGGGAGGGCTATACTCCTCTATAGTCAGCTGTTCAGCTACCCAAATAATTTTTTCAAAAAGGAAAATTATTATCTTAAAGACTTCTATGAAATTTGCTTAAGGAGGGATTTGCTTAGGACTCCCATTTGAAAAATGATCTAGTTCCATCTATCTGTGTCAAAGAACTATAAATTATAATCCATAAAAAAAGGCGATGAGTACGGGCTATACTTATGAAGGATTGATGTATAAACATAATAATTGTGTGGTCGTGTGTGAGCGTAATGTATTGTGCATGCACATAACCACACACCTACGCGTCGTGTAACGCACACAAATGAGAATTACAATTGTGAGAGTTACAGTTATGCGAATCTGACAATCGTAATTCTCATTTAGCCCCTACCATAGACACCAAGCGTTAAGGTGCGTACACATCAAAAAAACTCTAACGCAACAGCAGCTCCATTAGAAGAAGTAGGTTTTCAAAAATTATAAAATTAGGTAGTCACTAAAAAGTTATTAATAGATCATAATAAATATTTGATCCAAATTTTGTTCCCATTGGTCCAAAATTAGGCATTTTATAGCCAAAATAAAAATGAAAATAGTGTTACTGGAAGTACGGTATGGCCAATTCGAACCAAAATTTATGGCAATTGTTATAATAGATTATAGTGAATATTTTTTTCGAAGTTCGTCGCTATGTGTTGAAAATTAAAAATTTTATAGCCAAAACAGGAACAAAAATAGCTGTACCTGAGGTACCGTACATTGATCTGTAACATAATCGATAGATCAGGTCTTCAGCTTAGTTTTAATGTTCGTTTCACAATCGAATAAAAATTGCGACCTGTACCGTAGTGAAAAGAAATCGGCTTATATATATATGAATTTGAGTTATTAGTGCCAAAATTTTCCTTGAGTTATGAAAAGAAAAACATACCTACTCCTACCCCAAGATCGTTCCATGACACCACGATTGATAAGTAGGTTTTTAGTAGAAAACATACTCAAAAACATTTAACTATAGCAAATAAGAATAAGTGCAACAGTAAATTGAATGTATTTTAGGGCAATTTAATATTGTATTTATTATAATACAGAAATATTGGTTATATCACACAGTTTTGGGAAAGTCAGCTTTGGCAGCTTATCTTCACGTAAGTCGCCGTAAAGACGTAAACGCAGAAAGAAAAAAAAATTAATAAACATTTTAATAAACGTTTACAAATCAACAAAATAAAATAATTTCAATCCAACCTGTGTAAATTTAGGAACTACATTAAGATTCTGAGAACCTTATTCGTTTCTTTAAGGATAGGTATAGATATATGTGAATGATATTTTTTCATCAGATGGTGCCATATTTTGTATTCATTTATTCTGTAACAAAAAAATTTTGTATCCTCAGTTTTTGCGGATGAGTTGAAAATTTTTCATTACATTCTTTCAACTCGTATATTTTTCTCTCAAAGCTAACCCAGTTGCACGTCCTTAAAGTAACGAAATGAAAACACTTTCAATTTTTTTTTATTACTTGGTAGAATTTTTTTTATTTTTTTTTACGAGCGTCCGTGTCAATTAGCCGTTTAAATGATAGGAAAATGTTGGATTTTTTTTTTTTTTTTTTTTCGTACAAATAAAACGACTAGATAGGGATAATATGAGAAACGAAAAAGGAAGGACCTCCTTTTGCGAAAATCGATGTTTTAAAATATTGCTAACCCTTTGGGTATCGAGTGAGGCCTCTTCGTGAGGAGAAACATGAGTTTTATGAGATTAATTTCACGTAGTATATCATCATACATGTATGTACGACGATAATAATTCATAGATTAGTAAGAAATTATTTATGCAACTCACTTATGAAGCGTGAAAAGTTTTTTCATTTTTTAGTTGTTGCTGTACAGCCAATTTCACGAATATTGCGCAATATTTTCACGACTAAGTAATATAGATAGTACCCTCCTCCAACCAAGTTTAATAATTAATCAGTTTAACCATCAATCTGAAAATTTTCAACGATAAAATTGGGAATTTTATAGCGGATTATGGCAATAAATTATTGTATTCGATACATTTACGTTTGATTGAACTGTGTTATGTGATTAGTTGCTAAGACTTGCAACTAAAATTCACCGGTGTAAGTATTCGCCGTTTTTGTGTAGTACTGGATCCGCTAGGGAGAATTCAAAATTGGGTTGTAGAAGCGAAAATTTCGGTCTGTTATGTTATACAAACCTACCTATACACAGGATACGGTTCTACTATTGTTTTTTACCTAGTTGGCTTGAAAATGGGTTGTTAAAATAGATCTCACAAAAGTGTTGTGGATTAGAATGATGAAAATTTTCCGTTTCATGAAAAAAGAAAACTATTGATACCATTTTTCTATTTTAACACAATTTTTTTTTAAATGTATGAATAATATACTTTACATATTGTACATATGTTTATATATATACATATTCATACATATAGGTTGGATCTTTGGTCAGTCAGTACTATATACCCAGGTAAATTATACGAAAATCGCGTGGAACACATTATTGTTCTAAAACTCGTAAATGGGCATAGATTTGACTTGATTTCATTGGATTCACAGCAAGGTATTAGGTAGCTTTAGATTCACAAGACCAACGTACTAAAAATAAACGAAAAAAGAGTACTGCATATGTGCAGAAAATCTATGCCCATTTACAGGGTTTGTAATCATGGTATGTTTGATTAACATTGGTGAGGTAGGGCTATTGGGTATCCAGTACTAAGTTATCAAAGGAATAGATGCATCAGTTCGTAATCATTTAAGGGATAGGTTGAGTTTGAGGTGGCATATTCAGTGTAGAATGAAAGTATTTGTAATGTAAATAGTTCATTATATGAATGATAGTCTCTAAATTAATATTTCCTTTTTAAATTTTTATTATATTACTCTGAATACTCCTTTTATTTATAAATTTTATGTGAAAATACTACTTTCCCCAGTTTGCAACAGTTTTTCTTCAGTTGGCAAGAATTTGCAACTCACAAATAGTATAAGGACAAAAAGCGTGTTTTATTTCACGAACTCATAATATTAATCAAAAATTTCGATAGTCCCTCACGATAAGATTGTGGGGACTTGACAAAGCTTTTATTTTGTGAAAATACAGTTGATAAACATCCTTAAATTGGTACCAGAACAAGAATGTTGCACAACTGAGGCCATGAGGGTTGCAAACTGGTGTGAATAGTATTTTTAAGAATTTTTTGAGCAATATAGTATTTGAAAAAGAAATATGAATTCGGCAATGTTAATTTATGTTATCACATCCTAATGATTAGAATAATTTAAATTTTCTCATACAAACTGAAAAATAAAGTGTCCGTCGAAAACTGGTGTTACGATTTTTCCTCCATTTTGTCAGTTTGTAATAAACTGGTATTTTGACATTTGATGAACCATTTTCTTGGAAAACTAAAACAATTAGGTACAATATATCAATCATTCACATGTAACTGAGCCTAATTTATCATCTATTGTGCAGATTTCTTTTAAGAACAAAAGTTTTTTGCATTTTTCACAGCAGTTGGAATTTTTTTTGGATTATGGTTTCATCTGTGTGACACATGAAGTTTGGACTTTGATGGGAATCAGAGAGTATGCTTAATATTTGTGATAAAAGTACTTCTAACCTTTGACTGTATAGTACTGGACCAGTAAAGTTCCATAAACTCAGTGTAATTTAATGTACAGACATGGCGGCATAAAAGTAGGCAACCAGTGTTTAATTGGGTGTGTTCTTTCGATGTTTTGATTAAGTTCACCAAATTAGAATACAATTGATGAGGGTCATCTGTTAAATTCACAAGGATAACACAAGGGTAACGTAGAGGAGACTGGGGCGAATTGTCACAATTTTTTTTCTCTTTGGATTGTTTTGAGGACAGCCAAATACCCTCAAAATGTTTCTATGGGTATTAAATTATGTCTACATCACTTCTCTACCTACCCAACTTTTTTTTTTTATGAGAGTAGACTAGATGCAAAGTTTTTGCTAATTTTTTTTGTGAAACAAGATTTTTTGTGACACATTGCCCCAATGAGGGGTCATATGTCACACAATTTGGGGTGAAGTGACAAAGGCTTTTCTGATCCATAAAAAATCAAAATTTGATATTTTATTTAGTTATTCAGAATCGTTACAATAAAATTTTACAGATCCATCCACTACCTATTGTAGGATGCAACCATCCCCTAAAGAATCAAAATTAAAACATTTTCGTATTTTTTCCCCCAATAATAAAATAAAATTAAATTAAAATAAAACTCACGCACTTTGAAACGCCCTGAGCGTCTTCGGCTAGGCTAAACTCTTAACCTAGCCACGCAGCCTAAACATTTTTTCCCTCTCTTTTAACTTTCGATCTTTTTCTTACCACCATCTTATTTTTAGTGGTGGTAATGACACTATACAACTTCGGTTGTCGGAAATTCCCATGCCATTTTTTTCTAAATTGTATTTTTTCTATCTGTACTCTGTAATATTATTATGAACTCTGTAGATTTCATCCTTTGTTTTGTCATCGGCCATTGAGGTCGAATTATTTTTTGTCTTCATTTTTTTTTGTAGAACTTAAAATTTTAATACATTTTTATTTTTTTTATAATGGTTTAATTTATATTCGCGGGCATCGGGCCCGCTCGAGGCAATTAATTGAGGTAAACTCAGGCTGCTCTTTTTCAAAAAAGATGCCTTCTCGGACACTCAGCTATGAGGTAAATTTTTTTCAATTCACCTTTTTTTTTTCTTCCCTGTTGTATGGTATAAAGCGGTTCAATCGATCACCCGGCTAGCTGAGCAGGTCTTGGGGCCCTTAACTCGCATCTTCACCGAATTCTGTTGGTGGAGATGCTCTCGGAACACTCAATTGAGTGGTTTTTTATTTATGGGGAAATTATGTTAGGTTTTGTATTGGGTTGGATTGAGCCACCCAGGGTCGCATACCACACTATGTAATCTATATAACATCTGTGAGCCCAAGGTACATTTATCACACTGTATCCACATTTGGCATAGTAATTATTTCAATAATGTTCATGGTATTTTATACAAAAATATTCTTCGTCACTGTCAAATTATATATTTAGAGTTTATTTTATTCGCTTTTGGAGGGATTTTTAGCTTTTTTTGAAAAATTCAATTTCCTTTTTGATGCAGACTTTACAGTTCAGTTGGAATTAGGCTTAACTTTATCCTGGACTTCGACAATAATGGAGAACATTCTTGGCTAAGTCTAGATCATCAGTAGATACGTTCTTAGCTTTCTTAACATAACAGTCAAAAAATCTATAAATTATTTTGATCTCTGTTGCTGCTACCCGAATTTTCATTCCTTTTTATACGCCTTTTTTGGCTTCAAGGACCACCACCTCGTCTACTTATTTTGATTTGGTTTTTCTGTGGTAATTTCTGACCATTTTTAACCTGCAATTAAAGAAAATTCAAGTCATAAAAGACAAAAAATGAATTTAGTCCTGAGAAAATGAATATTTATGATGTGACACTTCACCCCATTTATTTTGTCACATGTCGCCCCACTCATTCTGAAATGTTTTTTTCGCACATTCAATGAAAATCTGTGGTTGTAATGAATAATTTCTGTAAATTAATTAATGTAATCAATTAGTATCGCTATGAGGAAGAAATAAATAACATACCGTTTTAAACAACCTCAATTTTTTCTGAAAGAGCAGATTCAATTATGAATATCAGATTTTACTTATGCAGATTTTTGTTCTGATAAGAACTTAGTTTCCTGCTATAAAAAACAAGATTTTCGGAATTGCAATCAATGATTTTCCAAATTTGACTATGGACTTAACTTCTCGTATCTTCACAATGAAATATTACTTTTATGGACTTGCAACTCTTTTATCCAGGAAGGTATTCAGAAAACTTGTTCATATTGGTTTTTTTAATTTGGAAAATCTTATTTTTTTCGTATTAATTTTACCTTTTTCCGAAACTGAACTTTTTTGTGCAAAAATGAACCTTTTCAATTCATAATGACTGATAAAATCACGTTGGTACTACCAAATGGATATTCTCAAACATCTTATCCTAACCATTTTTTTCCTTTGAATAAAATTTCACTGGTTTAATTCCTTCAGAGTCTTCAAATATCTATGCTGGAGTCTGGGGCCGCGCCAAGCGATGTTGTTAGAGTGGTTGTAAATGTTAAATTTTTAAAACGCATCCAACAAAAATTGCAATTTTTTCCAAAAAAAAAACAAAAACTTCAATAGGACAATAGAAGAGAAAAAAAAAGTGTCTCCCATAATTTCAATTTTTACAACTTGGCTAAAGGGGGAGGTGTCACACCTCAACTCCTCTTTCACGCGCGGCCATTGGCTAGAGTCAAGGATTTGGGTAGTGTAAAGGTTTTCATGTTTCACTCGTCTTGCTTCTTAACTTTTAGTAAACTGTACGGTTTCGCTGACGTAGGTACTCATCCTCTAGATTAGAGGACAGGATCTTATCTATAGTAATACATCATGGTGTAAAAATATAGTTTGTGTTATCTTGTTCTGAAAGTCTTGACTGATTAAATTTTTCGATCCTTTTGTTGTACCTACTTACCCCATAGCTGTATTCTATGGTTCAAAAAGGTTTCAATGTTGCAATACATTCTTGTATTTTGTGCCTTAGTCTCATGATTGACTTTCATCTCTAGAGCTACGTAAGATTCCTTAAGTGTTGAGATAGTTTTTTTATTTATTTTATAAAAGGGTTCTTTAGTTGAATTTGTTGTCAGTATGTATTCCTAGGTAATATGATTTTGTTCTTCATAGTTATGTTAAGCACTCTTGTAAAGTGTATAAGCAACTCCATTTGTGATACAAGACGTGTATAAAGTAGGTGATTTTGATCCGAGTGTAATTTTTGCATCATTCGCCTTTGGCTCGTGCTGTAAACCACACGAGTATCAATTACCTATTATATACAGGTGTGTCACACACTTCGAGGATATATATGTATGATGCAGACGACAATTTGCATATCGTACCTATGGATAGCGCTGCCGATGCTTAATGTTTTGCTTTCTAAAAAGCTGATTGGATGAAAAAATCACCATGTGCATTTTTTTATAAACTCTGGTGTACAAATTACTCGATTCCGGAGAATTTGATTATTCTGATTGATTGATGTTAATTGATGTGGGGTGTTTTGTGTGGCAGTGTACACGTGCTTAGTGTAAATGTTAACGATAGTCGATCCCATTGTAAAACAGCAGCATGTTGTCTCCATCATATATATATATATATCCTCGAAGGTCACGCACTATTTTTTGCAACACTCCTTTGTTCTAAAAAATTAAGATTAATAAATGTTTTTGCAAATGCGAAACATATAAGTGCAAGCTTCCCTATTATTTAACCAAGCCTCGTGGTGTAGTGGTTATGAAACTGGCTCACAAATATAAATGTCAGAGGGTCAAATTCCCGCAGTGGAGAAACTTTTATGAAATAAAATAAAAATAAATTAAATAATTGAATAAAATGACAACACAGGTTATGTGCAGTAAGTAGGACTAATGTATGAAATGAGGCATGCGCCCATGACAATGTATAAAGTAAAGACAGATGTATAAAGTAAAGAATTTATACATTGGATCTAAATGGTTCTAAAATCACCTCCTTTATACATCGTTAAGGTGACTATAAAAATATAATTTATCAACAGCTGTTGCAAAAAACATAATTAAAGTCGGATGAAGGTGCAAGCGATTATTGGTAAATATAGGTACTTGTTCACCAGTAGGGTGTCATATTGTTTTTTACAAACTTCTATGATTAAATCCAGAATGCCTCCATTTTTAGTGTTCAATATTATAGTCTTAAGCCTTATTCTTTTTTTACATTTTGCCATATCTGTGACGAATTTAGAGTTAAAGAGCGTGAGTCGATTTTTAAATGGTTTTAAAATAATGCTGTTGGCCAATTTTATCACTGGAAAATATTTAATGAAATTTATCTTATAGAAAAAGATTATAAAAGAAGGTCATTAGTATGTGCTTGCGGTAATTATTCTGATTAAATACAAATTCTTTTCGAAGGTGTACACTCATTATAGCTTCTTCATTTTTTCCTTCACTACCTATTTACGTTTCGTAGATCACTTAAATATTAGTGCAAAAGTGTGAGTCATCAATATTATCTACCATTACTTCCAACGTAGGTAGGTACACCTACATTACAAGACGTAGCTAACAGAACTCGACGAGAAAAAGTAGGAATGTTATTCCAATGTATTCGTTTAGATTAACTTCAAATTAAGTATGTTGCGTCTGAACGGCATCATAAATGTAATCACTAACTTCAATATTTAAACCTATACATCAGTACCTACCTACTTACTTTGATTTTTTTTTTCTCGAAATTATCGATAAATAACAATGACGAAATTCTTAAAATAATTTTCTGTTAAACTGTTTTAAATTTAATATTCTTTATCGATGCTTTTCACATCTGGTAAAGAGGTTTTTTACTGAGTTTTTTTTATTCCCTTGTGGGTTGCCATTTTTAACAATTGGTCAACAGTCTGCGTAGCAGAATAATGGGGGAATATAAAGAAAGAGTTCAGTTTACTATAAAGTAGTGAATGATAAAACGTTTGAAAGAATATATATATCATTGATGATGGTACCTACGTATTTTCTATAAAGGACGTAAATGGAAGGATATAAGGATTGAAAGGCGACAACGAGGAAAGAAAATAAAAAAAGTTAAAAGGACGTAACGGACGATACAGGAGCTAAAAAAAATATATATATACCTATTATGAGAAGAATTAGGACAAATGTGAAGGATACTCAATAATGGGTTCAATAGGCTATGGAATGGAAACTGAATACGCCGGTATTGATAACCTCTGCTCCACAAAAGAAATAAAGAAAAAAGAAGATACGAAAAGGAAAAGAAAAAGTATACGTAGAATAGATGTGGGTGATTTCGTCTTTGTGGTTCCTTGAAAATATACATATAGCATCTGAAAATATTTTATAGATCTCGAGCTGAATTTATTAAAGTTATTTGTGACACAAGGGCGTAAAGTAGAAGATTTTGATTCGGGTATGATGCACCACCCTCCCCCCCCCAAAAAAAAAATGCACCAAGGAAATTTGTTTTTGAAAATGTAGATATTAAACAATGCATGAACGGAAAATTTTTCCTTAATTTTCGTTTTTTCGTTCATTTGTTTTCAAGTACCTTGCTGATAATGAATAAAAATTTTTATGGAATACAGATTTAAGTAAATTTTCTTTTCTTTCCAGCAGTACCAACCTCAGCTGTCTAGGTAGGTTAAATAGAAGCTGAGGAATTACTGATTGAAAGACAAGAGGTTTTTTGTTTCCAAAAACCGGTCAATTGTATATTAATTAGCGTTTTTTTGTTTGTTTTTTTTCAAACTGAAAATAATTTTTAAAAAATTAATGGAAATTTTGCGAATTTTATTCGCTTACCAGCAACAACAACATTAAGTGAAATCAGAGAGGTTTGTTTCGAAGCTGAAATGTGGTGCTTAGCTGAAAAGGCAAAATGACATTCAGTTTTTCACGAAGTCAGGGTGTGCAGAAATTTCATGAAGTTGGATAATACATATATTGTGCGCGGGAGTAGCTAAGACAATGATTTAACAATCCAAGCAAGTTTCAGGCTGCGCATACGCGAAATTTCACTTTTCGAGAATGGGGTAAAGTCAGATAAAATCTCCTTTTTTTACGTATAGTTAATCGTCTGTTTTTGGAGTGGGTGTTGCAAGAAAAAAGTATGAAATGATAAAATAGGTACTGAAATTAAATAAAAAATTAAGCTACCTATACTGTACTTCGCCTACTCCATGCTATAAAAAAATTAAGGTGAAAAATCAGTCTTTGATGGTAATTTTTATTCGTGGTCCGTCGAAAGTCGGTTTGTTTCAAAAAATTTACACGATTTGCATTTCTTGCACAGTTGAGGATACATTGGAAATGATGTTTGTATTTAATTTTCATTTTGTTAAATAAACGAACAAATTTCATTTTTAAATTGGTTTTCTATTGAAAATCTACTTATTAATCTCTGTGTCATGGAACTATCTGGGGGTGGGGGTGGGTACGTTTTTCGTTTCATAACTGAAGGAAAATTTTGGCATAATAACACAAATTCATATATATATAAGCCAATTTCTTGTTACCACGGTACAGGTCTCAATTTTTATTGGAAAGTCACGAAATTTAGAACGAACATTAGTACTGAGACAAAGACCTGACCTATTGATTTTGTTGTGGATTGGCTGTACAGTACTTCCAGTATGGCTATTTGTTTTTTTGTTTTCATTACAGAATTTTCAATTTTCAACCAATAGCTACGAATTTTGAAAAAAATATTCATATGGTCTATTATAATTTGCTATAAATTTTGGTGGGAATTGGCCGTACTGTACTTCCGGTAACACGATTTTCATTTTTATTTTGGTTATAATATGTCTTAATTTTGGACCAATGGAAACATAATTCGGAACAAATATTTATTATGATCTATTAATAACTTTTTAGTTACTACTTACTACCTAATTTTATAATTTTTGAAAACCTACTTTTTCTAATGGAGTTGCTGCTGCATTAGAGTTTTCATATTAGGGTAACACTGCTGAATTCGTCGATTCCGGGGAAACAACGAATTCGGTTTTGTGTTAATGTGCGTGTGTTGAATCATGAATATAATCAAGTATACACGCACACTAACAAAACAATCATGCTTTTTTGGTTTTGTTTACATTTTTCACTTTTCGTTGCACATGACGTCATGTTTTTACTATGTACCTCAGATTAAGCATTTCCAATGTTAAAAATCATATCTGGAGCTATAGGTATCTTACAGGAGTATCAAAAAATATTTTCTGGGTTGGAGCTTATTTCGAATAACACATTGTTATTAGTAATGATTTATCTTGGGCTCATTTTATGCTTACTGTTAGGTAATTTTTTTATTTTTTGGCGGTTAATTTGAGCTCTCAAGAATTTCTATAGGATGAGTCTATTCGTGATATCAAAGATGAAAAATTTTTAAATACAGTATTATTTTACACCTTTAGGGTTAGAAAACTAAAATACATATTGAACCATTGAATCAGTACCCTATGTAATTTTCAATAATTTATTCCTGAAATTTGCCAATTGGATTTATAAATAGGCTGCGTTTAACTCTTCTAGCCTAAAAAAATAAGCTTTTAAAATGGACTTAATGCGTAGTTACAAAGATTTTACAGCTGCAATATGTTGGGGTGGGCTCCTTAATAAGTAATAAAAATGCTTTACCTTGAAACACTGAGCTTCCACTAGGGGGGCTACAACGTCTGACTATTTTTAGTTTGTTCAATTTTTTTCTATAGGTAAGCGATGTACAATAAAAGTACTTCAGTATGAAGTTAATGGACATCATAATATTTGAAAGAAAATTTTATCACACATTTTTCTCATAACTATCATAGGAACTGACATACAAGGTGATAAAACAGTTTATTTATTTATTTTTCAAAATCGTAATAATCTGCATTATTTTCTTATTTGGAAGCTGAAAACTAACATAGACTTACAGATGGCGAAATCATTCAGCATACCGTATTTATACTTTCCATTAATTTGTATGGTACTTCGTCCAAACATGTAATTTTAGGCTTTTACGTACATGGTGTCCCTAAATAACGGAAATGAACCATCAGAAAAATCATTGAAAAATTATAATTTTTTGGACTATTTTATTGATGGTTTATCTCCATTATTGGAGGCATCATGTATATACAAGCGCAAAATATGATGTATAAAATGTATTGTGGGGACTCATCGGTATGAGGTGTAGGGGCTCGGACCCCTCGACGACAGTCGCCGCCCCATAGGGCAGGCAACTTATCGTCCTTGCGACGTTAAACAAACACACGAAATTACGTTCGATCGTAATTACCTGCGAATACTTGCAGATAATGTACGAGTACGAATCGTGACGTCATCCATCAATCAATGTCACGATTCGTACACGAACTGGCCAGCCGCCACCTACGATAGTAGGGGATGATGCGACCTGGCCGTACTTAAACAACGTACGTATTTTACTACATACGTGTGTTTGTGTGCACCAGCCAAAACCGGTATAAAAACTCACAGAACCGGCTCTAAAATCGCCAGTGTTCGGTTTGGTTTTGGCTTGCCCATACTTTCGTATGAAGTGGCTGAACACGCTTAAATTCTGTAGAATTTCCTTCTGGTGAGAATATCTCTCACGACAAGGTATTCCACAGTGGTGACCCCGACGTGATTTCGGCCACGTCGTGAGGAGTCTTAGGCGCTTCGGCGCTATTTCAACTTGGCGCAGTAGCGCTGGCGAGATTCTCGCTTGCTCGGCAAATTAAAAATATTTTTTTACCCAGACTAAGACACCTTTAGGTCGTCGAAGTAAGAGTCTGCTGAAGTGGGAATTTATACCCCTCTCTTTAAAATAAATAAATAAAGAGAAACAAGACAGTAGATCTGGAGGAAGAAGGTTGGACTCATCCCCCAACTCCCCCGACTTCGACTCGACACTCCTTGAATTTAGCAAACATAGAAGAAGGCCCTCAACACCCAGAACTAGCACGACTGGGAACTGCAATAAATAAAGAAGATCTTGCAGTTAAAACGTTGAGAAGTGGTCGGACTTTAAGCCAAAGTTCCGACCCGAAAACACCTGTCCTACAAACACAGGAGCCAGTGTTTTCGACCAGCAAGGAAGACAGAAGTACTGTGGAATACGCTTGTCAACAAAAAGACATAGCAATGGTTCCACCACCAACTGAAAACCCACAACCATCACAGGGAGGCAGTAGTCAGCCACAGCTGACACCCGAAGTTCTGGCCCAAATCTTGCAACTCTTGCAAATGCAACCAGGACAGAACCCCAATCTCTATAGACGAAGGATAGATATCCCGGAATTTCTGCCAAATGAGGTAGAATTATGGTAGACTCTATTGGAAGGCAGGTTCAGAACAGAGAACATAACACTGAACCAGCGGTATACACACATCTGTGGAGGCATGCCCCCACAGATAATCCGCCACATTCCGGACGTTATGGAATGCCCTTCGACAGAAGAGGACAAGTATGCCTGGTTCGTCAGAAAAATAAAGAAAGTATTTGGAAAAACGAAAAATGAAATAATAGACGATGTGATGGGCGGTATGAAGATGGGGGACGACAAACCCTCAATCTTCATGGCGAAGTTAAGACAGAAGGCGGACAATATCGTAGCCCCTTCTGTCATAGGCAATCAGTTCTGCAAGCAACTTCCACAAAGTGTTGTGCAGTGCCTAGCCGCCGTTGGTTCCACGGTAATCAATACATCCGCGGACCTGGACTTCCTTGCGAAATCCGCAGACAATGCGCTCGAATACACAAGGTCAAAACCGGTGGTCAGCGCAGTATCTGCAGAGACTGGGGAACTCGCTCAACTTCGAGCACAAATAGCTCAGTTGACCGAAGAAGTAAAGAGGAACAAAAGCCAAAGCTCGACGAAACCCAATAGCAGCTGGCGACAAAGATCGAAAAGCAGAGGCAACAACAATAGCAACAGCAGCAGAGGACGTCAGTCCCGGTCAAGAGACCGCAGATCTAGTTCCGGAAACAGGGGTCAGAGTTCAACTCCCCCTAGAACATCATCTCCCAAAACCCAGTCTCGAAATTGGGATGATAAGAGTTGCTTCTTTCATAACAGGTTTGGCGCTGAAGCCACCAAATGCAACAACAGGTGCAGATGGTGGGGTAAAACCTTTAACAAGGAAGCGTCAAACTAGAACGAGGGGCCATCTGTGCGGCCGAAGACCCCTCGGAAAAATACTCACGCCGCCTGTTCATCAAGGACAGGACAAACAGGAGACGTTACTTAATTGACTCGGGAGCAGACCTGAGCATATTGCCAGTAAACAAAACCCAAAAAGTACTTCCTCCGAAATACTATCTCCACACTGTGAACGGTCAAAACCTTCCAGCATACGGACTTGAAACAAGCAAAGTAGACATCGGACTCAGCAAAAATATGACGTGGTCCTTCACGGTTGCAGACGTTCCAAACCCGATCCTGGGTGCAGATTTTCTCGCACACTATGGCCTGATCATCGACCTCAAAAACGGTAAATTGATCAATAGTGAAAATAAAAGTGTGGAAGGCAAAACGCTAGCATACAGACTGGACACAAACATATCCAGCTGTACTAAAGTCGACGGACAACTCTTACGGATCCTGTCAGACTATCCTGGAGTCACACAGCCCTCAATTCGCAGGCATCCTACGTACAAACACGACACGGTTCACTATATAGAAACCAAAGGACAGCCCTGCCATGCTAGAGCACGACGGTTACTACCTGACAAACTCAAAGCGGCACGAGAGTACTTCCATCGCATCGTTGAGGAGGGCGTATGTCGCCCCTCAAAAAGCTCATGGAGCTCTCCTATCCACATGACAAAGAAAGCAAGTGGAGAGTGGCGAATTGTCGGCGACTACAGGGCCTTAAACGCCATAACAGTTCCTGATCGCTACCCAGTCCCCAACATAATGGACTTCAACGCAAATATGAAGGGTAAAACGATGTTCACAAAAATAGACATCAACTGGGCATTCCACCAAATTCCTATGGCCGACCAGGACGTTCCAAAGACAGCGGTTATAACCCCCTTTGGATTATTCGAATACCTTCGAATGCCGTTTGGACTACGCAACTCAGCACAAACTTTCCAACGATTTATCAACGGACTGTTTAGGGAATTGCCGTTTGCATATGCATACCTGGATGATATCTGCATTTGCTCAGAAGGCGGTGAGTATCAGCACGAGGAGAATGTGAGAGCCGTGGTACAGCGTATACACGCAGCCGGACTCACTATCAACGTAGGCAAAAGCTTATATGCACAGACCGAAATTGACTTCCTCGGCTACAAAGTCTCGACCGAAGGCATTTCCCCCTTGAAGACCAAGGTAGAGCCAATATTGAACTTCCCGAAGCCCTCAAATGTCGCAGAACTTAGGCGTTTCTTGGGGATGGTGAATTTCTACAGACGTTGCATGAAGAATGCAGCAGCCGAACAAAGTAAGCTGTTTGCATTAATAAAGACAAGTAAAAAGAAAGATAAAACTCCACTCGAATGGAACGAAGAAGCCGAACAGGCCTTTGAAAATATCAAAGAAACACTGGCAAATGCAACTCTGTTGGCTCATCCAGACGAAAGTCTGCCATTATGTGTAAGTACCGATGCATCAGACTTTGCTATTGGTGCAACATTGTACCAACTGGACACTAACAACATCAAATTACCGCTAGCTTTCTTCTCGAGGAAGCTCTCAAAAACAGAAAAGAATTACAGCACATACGATAGGGAATTGCTCGGAATTTTTGCTGCGTTGAAGCATTTCAGGCACCAGTTAGAGGGTAGATGTTTCTCTGTGTATACTGACCATAAACCCCTAACATATGCCTTCACACAAAAAGCAGAACCGGCATCTCCGAGAAGAGCACGACAGTTGGACTATATTGGCCAACTGACTACCGACATTCAGTATATAAGTGGAGAACTTAACACTCCAGCTGATGCCTTGAGTAGAATCGAAGCTATCTCGGTTCCTGTCCAATTGCCTTATGCTGAAATAGCTAAAGCACAGCTTAAGGATGCAGAATTGCAGGGGCTGTTATCGAACGATGATACTACCCTCAAATTGAGACAGCGAAAAATTCCCGGTACTGATGTTTTATTAACATGTGACATCAGTACAGGTAAGAATAGGCCATTTCTACCGGTAAAATATCGCAGGTTGGCTTTCAACAGTGTACACAATCTGTCACATGCTGGGCCAAAATGTAGTGCTAAACTAATCTCAGAAAGATTTGTATGGCCACGAATGAAGTCTGACTGCAACAAATGGGCTCGCAGTTGCCTGAACTGTCAAGAATCCAAAGTAGGAAGACACACTCGCTCGCCCCTCAAATCATTCAAGCAAACACAGTGGTTTAAAACGGTTCACATGGATCTGGTAGGCCCATTGCCACCATCCCAAGGACACAGATACCTGTTGACGATAATAGACAGGGCAATACGATGGCCGGAAGCAATCCCTCTTCACGAGATGTCAGCTCCAACAGTAGCTGCAAGGTTATACGATACCTGGATTGCAAGGTATGGCGTACCAGAAGTCATAGTCACAGACCAAGGTCGCCAATTCGAGAGCTCGCTCTTTAAAGAGCTGGCAAATAAGCTTGGTGTTCAACATAGTCATACCACAGCTTACCATCCTCAAGCCAACGGCAAAATAGAGAGATGGCATAGAGCTCTCAAAGCCTCCATCATGTCACATGATACAAAGAGATGGGTAGAAGTACTCCCTACCATCCTCTTAGGCCTTCGATCCGCCCTACAAACTGATACAGGTCACTCTGCAGCGCAATTAGCGTTCGGCGAAGAGCTACGCCTTCCAGGGGACTTCTTCACAAAATCGAAAGAAGTTAGCCCCGAAATAATGGTACAAAATATAAGAAATGATGCCAACAATTTCCTAAATCAGGCAGCTCGTCATGGCCAGCCCAAGATTTACGTCTCGAAACACTTGGCCAATACGTCACACGTATTTGTTAGAGACGAAAAAATGAGATCTGCGCTGGAGAAACCATACGCCGGTCCTTACAAAGTAGTATCACGAGATGAGAAAAACTTTGTGATACTCATCGCAGGCGAACCAAGAACAATTTCAATCGACAGATTGAAGCCTGCGTACTTGGTAAGTGACGACAAGAGAATAAGAAGGGTGTAAAAGGAGAACCCCGAAAATACGCAGACGAATTCCGAAACAAAAACGGAAGAATTCGTCGAAAAAAGTGAGAAAAACACCTCACATAAAGAAAAACTCAAGAAAACAGTGAGATTTTCGGACGATGTGACCACTAAAACATACGATCCTGAGGCCCCCTTACACCCACGTAAAAGAGGTAGACCTCCAGGTACGAAAAAACGCAAAAATTCACATCCTTCCCGCACGTCCGAGAGGTTAATGCGACGAAAATAAAATTTACTCCCGAAAAGTAATATCCGTAGTAAAAGTCGAAACCCGCTAAAAACATACGGGAAACATCGGAACTCCGCGAGACAAAGAAACTCCGGAGATAAGCAAACGAAGAATGCCAACAAAAAGAAGAAGACAGGAATAAACAAATCCACGTGCAATACGGAAACAAAACATTGCAACGTGCGAGTACCGTTAACCGCAAAGATAATCTCTACGACGTGACGTCACAAACGGAGATTCCTTTGTACTTAAAATTCGAAAAATAATATTCACTGAGTTTATTTCAGGCATAACTCTGCTTAACCCGATCAGAACTTAACCGGAAAACTTGTATACGGCCGAGAATTTTAAGCGCTATCCCCTCTACGTGTAGATAAGAAGATCCGAAAATAAAGAAAAATAACTGTAAAGGTAAATCGAAAAATGAGGTAAAAACATCCGTTTCAGAACCACCGATTTACTTGGTCGTTTCTTGAGCTTAATTTTTGGTACCTTCTCCTAACTACAACCCATTCTGTTCTAATGTCACGAATACCGATCCCGATGTCCGCCAGCTTCCACTTCGCCAAGACATCCTCTGAGAAATCAAAAACTCAGCAGATGACGAAAGCGAAAACGGAGCTGGATAGGATAGAGGAGGAGCTGTTAATGGACACAGCTCCTCCGGTTGCTGATGTACTGGCGGAGATGACGACTCCACTACCGCCGGTCATCTCTCCTCCCCGATCTCCGGAGGAGACGACTCCGACTCCGGAACCCCCGAAGCCAGAGCCGAAACCCGAAGAGAAGAAGGAAGCGATGGGCTTCCTGTTCACGGCAGAGAGGGCCGCGAATGAACGGGCGAAGATGGCCGCCTGGACATCGGGGAACACAAACTCCCCGATGCACAGAAAGCCAGTATTCAAGCGTCCGCTGCCCCCTCACTCCCGCCGTCATCCCTACGCCCACGCGAAAAACGCGAAACCGAGGCATAGGGGTGAAACCAGCCGGACTAACTACCTGGCCCGAGCAAACGCCCGTAGGGAATCCTACGAGTGCGTTGGGGCCGTGGTAGGCAGTGCTCTGGCGAAATGGGAGGCCGACCAAAGACGTAAGTAAACCCGCACGTCCCCAGGCCTTGCGCATTTTTGGTCGTTTTTGTGGCGCAAAAACTGGGGGGGAGTAGCTGTGGGGACTCATCGGTATGAGGTGTAGGGGCTCGGACCCCTCG
Organism: Ericerus pela; assembly: GCA_011428145.1. Classification (NCBI taxonomy): domain Eukaryota; kingdom Metazoa; phylum Arthropoda; class Insecta; order Hemiptera; family Coccidae; genus Ericerus; species Ericerus pela. The sequence continues at coordinate 342,340 of WOFM01000392.1, forward strand.
ACGACAGTCGCCGCCCCATAGGGCAGGCAACTTATCGTCCTTGCGACGTTAAACGAACACACGAAATTACGTTCGATCGTAATTACCTGCGAATACTTGCAGATAATGTACGAGTACGAATCGTGACGTCATCCATCAATCAATGTCACGATTCGTACACGAACCGGCCAGCCGCCACCTACGATAGTAGGGGATGATGCGACCTGGCCATACTTAAACAACGTACGTATTTTACTACGTACGTGTGTTTGTGTGCACCAGCCAAAACCGGTATAAAAACTCACAGAACCGGCTCTAAAATCGCCAGTGTTCGGTTTGGTTTTGGCTTGCCCATACTTTCGTATGAAGTGGCTGAACACGCTTAAATTCTGTAGAATTTCCTTCTGGTGAGAATATCTCTCACGACAAGGTATTCCACATGTATACTTTGTTGAAAAATATTAGAACACTAATTTCTTTCGCCATTGTTACGTCTGTAATTCTAAATACCTAATTATTTATCAGCTTCCCAATAAGAAAATAATACAAATTTTATGATTTTGAAATGTATACCTAGATAGGTACACATTTTTACTAATAACTGTTTTAATTATTTTCGCAGCTTAGGAGTTCTAATGAAAATTCTGTTATTATAAGCTTTTATTCTACTCACTACTGCGATTTTAAAATAATATACCAATACTTCAGCCAACCTTTTGCAATGAAATAATAATTATTTCACATAAAGCTAAAGCCCTCATAAAAAAAGAAAAGCTTACTTATCTTTTAAAAACACGTTTTTAACGTAAACTTATTTTATAAATTGTACACAGGCATTTTATCTCATTTGTTTCTGACTTTTTTTTTTTCTGAAATATTCAACATAATTATTAAAAGAATACCCAATTGGGAATTTTGTAACTTCTTTAAAAAAAAAATCATACCCAAAATATTCGAGATCTGAATTTCATTTAATATCAGAATTTATTTGTGAGTAAATTAGATAGGTAGTAGATACCTAAGTATTTATTTTTTTGAATTTTCCATGTTTAAATTACCGGTTAAAGCTTTAATTTTCTGTCTTATTTGTTATTAGAGGTAGACTATGGGTGAAATGCTTTATGGTACTAATTCTTGAGCATTTTCTTTAGTTCCGTTTCTGAAAATACTTGAAAACGAATTTTTATTGCTAATTACTCCAGATTTTTATCAAGTTCACACATCCCGTATTACTCCTACATTTTACAGGAAACATTGCTTTACTGTCTTTGAATTTTTTTAGGCCAAAAAGTTCCACGCTTTTTTTTCTTTTACTGCTAAAAAATACGTAATAACGGTAAAAATGACGCTCGGGTGGATGCCAACACAACTTTTGAAAAGTTTTGAGGACTTGAAACAATTTTATGGTAGCTAGGCCTAATTTTGACATTCAAACAGATGGATGCATATATTTGAAATATTTAGTTGATTCAGAATTAAATGATGTCCTTTAGCGGTCTTCGAAATAATGCTTTCGTTATTAAGGTTTCAAAATACATACCTATAGGTACATATTTTGGAATGTTTCAGGTGTCGGCGGATACTGTTGCACATTTTACACTGACAAACGCTTAATACGAGTGCATTTTTAGAGCATTTATATTTGGGATTAAAAAGTTACTCATAACTATTCGTTCAGCTTTTTACAAATTTCTATCGACATTTTATTGAAATGATCATTGCATTTTTTATGAGCTAATGAATAATTTTATATTTTTTCCAGTGTTTTCGAAGTTTTGACTACAATATCATGTTTGATATGGAAAAAGGGCAGGACATTGAGCTCTTCTTGATAAGAGGTTGCTTCTCGGAGCAAAGTGTAGAGATAATTCCCTAGAGACGGCCGTTTTATTTGTCAGGGTTGAACTCGAAACGAAGTTTACTTAATTTGTAAAAAGTTTGGAACTTTCTGACGTTGCTCAGTAATTATAGGTTCTGATGAAAATTTCTTTTCTAAAGATTTGATCGTGTTTGTATCGTATGCTCTCTATATCAAAAAAGTGTTTCAAATTATTCTATTTGGAGATAACTTATAAGTTACATGCTTTGAGGTTTTAACGAACAAATGACCGAAAGTTTGTTAAGGAAAATTATTATCTGAAATTCATCATCAACACGCACAAATATGCTCATTAATTTATATTCCATCTTTTGCCTCGAAAAAAATTCAATATTTTTGTACCTATTGCTTTAGCTGAATTTACTTGAACCTCCTCCCTAAATTTGAATATTATACTCTAAAAAATATAGCCGTTAAAAATAAAATTTCGCTTAATTTGGTTCTATTATAAGTAAAACTTTTTACTTTCCCGAATTTATTTTTTATTCTTTTCCGAATTATTCTATTAAAATAGTATTTCTGATTTCGGCTATGATGTTACGAAATTTAGTCTTTTATATCAGTTATACCAATTTCGTGATGCGAAACAGCGACTAAATTAGCAAAAAGATAGAACGAAATAAAAACACACACGAAAAAACGAACCAACAGAAAAAACACTTAAACTGCTTCATTTATTTTTTGCGACCTCTTTCTCATGAATACAATTTTCTTAAAACGATGTATATTATTGTGCCGCAATAATCATGTTATAAGTATTTGAATATTCTGCGAATAATCGTCAGCGCGAAAATTCTGCAAAACACAAACTTTCAAATTCAATAAACACGTAATGTTGACACATTGAATGAAATTTCTTGGAAAAACTAAGTTAATAATTATAATTACCAGCTAGTACTTGTATTGGTTGGTCAGCAAAATTATGGTCAGTTTTGATTAAAAAAAGTCTCGCCGTTTATTTTTTTACCTACTTTTTTTGTAATCTTTCAATACGGTACTTAACCTCTCGGTGGGTTTTCTCTATGTGTGAATAATCAGTAAAAAAATGTAAGAAACTTCATTCCAAAATAAACATATAAATATTAAAGTGTGTAATTTGAATTTTGGAGCAATTTTTCTGTTCAGGTTCACTTTGTGAGAAAAAAAATTTATTTATTTATTTTTCACGATTACATCGGATCACTAAAAGTCAGATGTATATTAATCTACTAGCTGCTCGCTCTAACATATCAATGACCATTGATCCTGATTCCTCCTTAAATTTTAATTTAGATTGATTTTTCTGATTTATATACAACTAGCTGTTCACTGTAAGTGATGCAGGCAATTCCAGAATTGATTATTCCACTTGCTAAGAGTAGTTAGATTTTTTATAAGTATAGAATATCTCCCTATTAGAATACATCTCTCTCTCTGTCACTCAATCCTCTCTTTCAAGTGCCCATAAATATATACTTGCATAAGGTCGAGATGTTTTTGACAAATATTTTCCAGCAAGTTTCTTTGTCTTCATAGAGGAGATTAGTGCGTGTGTTTTCATAATTTTCAAATTTTTATTTACCTCACCTGACCACTCACAATACAAAAACATTTTATAAAAAAAATTTACCTAACCCAATCACCCACAATAGGAAAAAAATTAAAATAAAAGTAATTTACCTCCTCTAACCATTAATTTCACAAAAAAAATTTATAAAAAATTAGAAAAAATTATATCTCGTCTGGGAATCAAACCCAACACCTCCCACATGGCAATCACGCACTGCGACTACATGCCGCAGCATCTGATACACGATAACAAATCATTTATGATATACTATTTTTGCTGATCTCTCTCCTGCTCTACTCCCTTTCTCTTTACCTCTCCTTTTCTCTATCACATTTTTAAAAATGAAATAGACCCGCGTTCTTCGAAAAATATTCCGTCCAGTTTAAAAATGCTTCCGAATCGAGGAAATTATTATTCATGAAGTGAAGAATTAGCATGCAGTTTAGAATAAAAAAAAAGTTCATTCATAGGTAATTATGTACAAAATAACTATCAAAATTAATCATAACGGTAATAAATTTTTTCTATCTCGTAAAATAAAATTTATGCTATTCGAGAAGACTTCGATATTCTTGGAGTTAGCTTTCCAGTTTATGTGTGAAAAAAAATTACCTAAATGTGTTCATTTTATTCGTATTAATCTTACTCATTTAGGTTTTGTATTTCAATTTTTTTTTGTCATAGAACTGAAAATTTTGACTTCTTTTGCGATCCGTTTAAAGTATATTTTATGCAATGTTACTATCGACATGAAAGATTTTAGTCTTTATTTCGCATTTCGTATATTAAAATGATAAATAACTCGAAAGAGAGGTGCTTATCGTATCAAAAATCTAACCGATGAAAGAAAACAAAAAAACACGGAACAGTAGGTCAAGTATTTTGTCATTGTAAAGTATCGATGCAACCTTCGATCAAGATTCCAGTAACCAGCGATGTATGAAGGAAGACGAGAAAGAGAAGGAGGAAGAGGTTTTAACGTAATTAACTTTTGTCAAATTCCAACTTGTGTGTTTGGATCACGTAACTTTTACTTATAATTATTTGAAGTAATTAGGTAATAAATATTTTGCCACATGTTAGCCAACGTTTCAATTCCTACGAATTATGTGTGCAGTTTAGTACACGTTACCATTTTACCAAGTAGGTTATCAAATACCTATTGTACGTAGGTACGATGGCATTTGGAAAACTATTTTTATTTTTATTCATTTCTTTGTAACCATACATGACTTTTTCCTTTTTATTTTTTACGAAGTTAGTTTTTACGAATATCACCTGAAAGCAGAAACGTATAAACTCCTGAGATGGATGTAAGTACGTTCAGTCGGGAGTTTTTCAGCGAAATAAGCAGACTATGTACAGAAAAGTAGTGAGAGGATCCCCTTCTTCGTTACAAGTTACAACATGGGTGACTTGAATATATTTGTTTCCAGTAAAGTAATATCTCATAACTGCACCGTTTAAAAGCAAATTTAAAAGAAAAAACGAGAAAAAAAATCAAAAATACTTCTCTTTTCTCTCCACATATTATAAAAACATTTTAAATTTTCGTTACAAAGAAAATTCAAATGAATTAGTTATTTATTTTTCATAGATGTTGGTGATGTCACCAGATTGAAGGTTATGCGGTCAGAGGTGTGGCTATGCAATTTTTATGGGGGTGAGACTAGAGTCCCAAATTTAAATGTTACAAAAATTTTTACGCAATAATCTCATCCCGTCCATCCCCATTTGTAAACTCCCCAATTTTCCTCTCTGTATTTAGTGTACGTAATATTGTATAACCGTTGATGGTAAAAAAAAAAAAAAAAAAAAAAGCAACATGGTAAGTCTTTTCAAAGAGATGCATTTCAAAATGTTCAAATGTACATGTAACATATATTTTCGTCTATTTTTAGAAATGACGAACATATTCGTCCACACATTTTCGAATACCAAAAACGTAGATATTTATCAACAATAATCATCCTATAACTCTTTATAAACAACCACTAAATTACCCGTATTTGATTTTATGAATATAGATATACTTTCTGTATATTCATGACCTAATTGTGCCTGTCCCTCGAGTACTTGACAAGTCAGCACAACCCTATAATAACAACACCCTACCTCATTTTACCTATCCGACACGTACGTTTTCATACCCTGAACGAGTATATAATCCCTCGATTCAGTGAAGAAAGACACAGTTCCTTGACAGCTACTTCTAAGTACCTGGAACCTCTCTAGTAGAAGTCTCTAGTGAACAGATAGTCTTGCTTGTTGAATTGTGATTGTATATGTATAAATATTAACGTATGTTTATGTACTGTGATGTACGAATTATTATTTTATTAAATGTGTAAACTAACTCGTGTGTTTTAAAATATTATTGAGTCTCTAACAAATGTTAAGGTCCACGATAGTCTGTAGATGATAAACTTGAAACTATTCTAGAAGTATTACTGCTTTTAAAGTATGTGATATTTCGTGTATGGTGTAACACTGAAAGTGGTTCTAATTAGGTATATTACCACCTCTTTTGGCCGTTACAGTACACTCTATCGAAAAAGCATTAAGATGGAAATGTACAAGTATTTGGGATATATTCAGCGAAATTGAAAAAAAAAGTATACGTTGGATATTATAGGCAGTCTTACGGCTTGGTTTTTCACATTTTCCTTTGAAGAGCCCCCACTTCAAATAATATTGAATTAGGGGAGTTTAATTCTGAATATAAACTTTTACTGCTTAGATGGTATTATTAACAAATGATATTGCCAGTTGAAAACCACCTAGTTTCAGTATTATGGTAGTTTATACTTTGATTTTTCTTAAAATAATTTGTAATTTTCTTTCGGTTGACCTCTTCTCGGAGCTTTCCCTAGATCTCTTTGTACGGAGCAATAGATGCATCTATTGCATGCTGCAAAGCAGTGAATCTTACTAAACAAGTAGACTGGTCTGTACAGACCTAGTAACTTAGTACAACATGTATACTTACCAATATGTATGAATATACAAGCCTATGAGATAAAATAAGTTCAATTCCGTGCTACGTACAAATACCTAATTATTGTTTAAAGAAATAGAGATAAGTTTAGGTTAAAAACGAATTTTTAAAAGATAATGCTTTTATTTATTTATTTATTTTTTTTTGCTTTTTGTTTCATGCGAAATAAACATCATTTTGTTGCCGAAGGTTGGCTGCAGTATTGGTATTCCCATTTTAAAATCGCAGTGACGAGTAGAATAAAAGCTTATAAAAAAACAATGTTTCGCGAATGTGAAGGTCGTAGTTCGTGAGGGAAGATACCTAATAACCTCATTTGCGAAACGTGAATTCGCGAATACAGAAACCACGAATTTTGAGGGATGACTGTATCCTTAACTAATTTATGTGTATATGAATTTAAGTTTTTGGTGTCAAAATTTTCCTGGATTAAAGAGTTATGAAACGAAAAACGTACCTACCTCCAACCCCAGGTCATTTCATAAGATCAGGATTAATGAGTAGATTTTATAGAAAACCTACTTAAAAACTGAGAGGAGTTAAAAAATTTCAATGAATATTCAAAAACTTTCGTTTAAAAATGTATGGAAAATGTAGACAAATATACGTATAAGCGCTAGGTATTAAATGTATTTTTCCTTCTATCTGCCTTAGTTTTCCAATTAATTCAGGCAAATTAGCTTTAAAAGTGCTTCAAAAATAATGTAATTAAAAGAAAACTAAATTTTGACGTATACGTCGATTTCACCGTCTTTAATAACCACCTAAAAGTCCCAATGCGAAGGACTGCGGCTTTCTCCCAGGGGAGTTGAAATAGTGGCACAAAGCCATTTTTGACATTGGTATCACTTAATTTTCATTTAAACGACAAATTATTTAAACAAAATTGAAAGAAGACTGAAGAATCTATAAAAAAATATTTTTTTAGTCAAGCACTTAGCTTTTGCATAAATTACCATTGAAAATACCTATTTTTCTGTCAGTGCCTTAAAACACAATAAACACATGCAGTGTAATGCATATTGGGTAATAAATACAGTATATGAGTTCGTTCGCCAATAGTTTTATTCACAGTGTATAAATCGACACATGAAGTGAAATTATTCCCCTTACCGAATTTTAGAATCACCTTCCCAACTGATTTTTCATTGGATTTTGTATAATAAACAGACTATGTACTGGTATAATGTATAAATTTCATGTCACTTTGAATAAGAAAAATGTTCTAATTGCTTTAATTTTTTCGTGCACTATTCTGATTCACGAGTATTTTTTCACTTTGCGAGCCCACATACCCAGTGCTCACTCAAAGACTTGACTATTAGGGCTTGTTTCTCATTTTTATAAAACCATTTTTGAAGCGCATTTAGCCCCTTCTCAATTTCGAGGAAATGTGACATATTTGAAACATACAGGTAGAGTAGTGTCGTACTCAGTACCCACGAAGGCTGCCAATAAAACAGAGAATAATTTTCATCCTATCATTTTTTAAACCAAAATAAATATTAGCCTATAACAGGCTCACAGGTAGGGAATGATTTCCCAAGGAGAGGAACAAAGTTTTAGCAAAAGTGAAATTCATTTTTCTTCGAACAAAAGTGGAATCATCTGATAAGAATTTTTTACTGAGGTTTAAACGAAGTGGTGTAGATGACATTGTCTTCTCAGTTCTCCTGTCTGAAGGATGTCGTATTTTGAAATAGGTATTATTTGAAAATGATACGAGTGATTAATTTCAAGTGAGCTCTATATAAAATTTGTGAAAATAGAAAACCATCATTGGGAAAATTAGTTTGAAGTTGAAAATCTTCAGTTCAGTGGTCTAAAACTAGCAAAAAATGAAGAGCTTCTGCTTCAATGAGAATAGACGGTAGGCCTATGTTAAACAGAATTGTTATTATAGTACAGAAAATTGGTAAAAACCAAAATTTTGGAATGATTATATTAGGTATAATTTTCTTCAAATTAAGCTTTCTCGATCTCTGCTGAAAATATCAAAGAATAATATCTACTGTGGACATTGACGAAGAAATACGAGAATTTGTTTGATGCCTAAAAAGGTTGATTAAGAGAATTGACGTTATTAATAACACATCCTATCTTAAAACATTATTGTAGAATAAAAGGACTGAATCGAATAAGATATAATTGCTCTTTTGGGTATTTTACTATAAAATTCCGAATCATCCTTCCGTCATTCTTCAACCTCATGTTGCTTAATTTATTTTTCAAGGCTACTTCCCATAATAAACGCTGACTTTTATGAGACTAACAAAGTTTTCACCTTATTCATGAAGTTTTGAAGGGTAATTTCAATATTATAGCCTACATCGTATATATATGGTATAACATCAACAATAGCCTATGTAGGTACGTTGACATTAAATTGAACTGTCATGCAAAAATTTTTTATTGTTCTGCATCGTTTAATTTTTGAAATATAATCCCAAAATATGAAGAATTTCTATTTCGATAATAATATAAGTACGATACAATAGCTATGATTAATCTATTTGATGGCTGGTCAGATATCAGTCGAACATTTACTTCGTAATTTATTTTTAATTTAAAAAAAATGAAATTATGCATTTGTGTGGAAATACTACACTCAGTAAAAGAGTAAAGTTTACATAAAAGTCTAACTTGAAACCAACACGTCGGGTAGTGTGTAAATTGTTAACTAATGATGGAAAATGAGAGGCGAGCGCCATCATAAAATAAGAGGACAGTCATTAATTTGTGGTTTAACCAGTTTAATACTGGAACGGTTCACAAATTTTTGTGTTCTTGCTACACTGTCACTACAAAAATGAAACATTTGCATCTACTACATCTAGTACCTAAGTACCATATTCATGATGAGAAGCGAAAAGTCCAATCTTCATATTTTTGAGAAGATCGATATAAATTCTTCCCAAATTGTGTATATTATATTTATATATATTTTTTAACGTTATACTTAATTTAAAATATATTACAATTGAACACAATTTTTCTGTTTTACTCTTTTGTTTATAAAAACATTAAAAAACTAGTGAGAGAAAAGTTGTCCAGAAAAAATTTTTTATCCTTTTCTTCAAAATAAAAAAATTATTTATATGAATAATAGGTAGGCCTCTTATTTCACTGGTTTAGGCACTATTATATGTAAAGTTTAAGTGAAATTTCTAAAAAATAAAAACATAAAATGTTTTAATGATTGAAATTTCGCTTTAAACTTTGAATAAGAAATTTTAAAGTTCAAGTACAATATAATTATGAGGTTTTATCATCTAGAAACCTGTGAAGCTACTTGAAAATAAAAAAAACTTTTCAGAATACTTTCATTACAGAACGTTTTGTTATTTGCCAACTTGGATGTACTATTTAGAATCACTGATGAGATTGGAGATTCTGAATTTAAATCAAGTGCAAAAGTTAAATGTTTTCATGTACGTACTCTTAAAATGTATATTTTATAATAGAATTTATTCATGATGGTGATACTCCATTATTGTGATATTTCAAGGTTTGTATAGTTTTCATGATCGCAGTAATGACTTGTTTATCACACACACAAGTTTAAGCCAATGCGCTAGGTAAATGGCTTCAAATCATGAACAAGGTAGAATTAGATATATTTTTGCATGAAGAGAAATGTTTTTTTGTAATACAAGCAGGGAACGCCTAGTTTTCAATGTAGCGTGCACAAAATGGCCAATTCTAGTGCAGTGTTCCGAAATAACTTTACCATGTGGCCTACTTCACATCTAAAAAAATACAGCCCTCGGTAAGGTCGGAAAGTATGTAGGTCCCACTCGTGTGAAGTTTGTATTATTTTCCTCCAGCTCATGCAAACTTAAATGTAGAACTTCCTAATTTCCACACTTGGTACACAATATACTATTAAATTAAGAGCATAGATAGTTCGATTGTAAAGATGTGGTTCATATCTTTTCAATTCCCCTGACATGATAATGCCACCACCACCACCTCCAAAAAACATATTATGCTATTACTTTATATCAAGATTTTTTTGGGAGTTAAGGAGGAGTCCAGATTCCCAGGACCCTTCCCATATTTAAGCCCTTGTTTAAACTGTCTTGAAGGAAATGAAGTTACTGGAGACTTGATATAGCTGAGCCTAATTTTAGATAAATAAATAAATCAATAAATGGGTGAATAAATAAAATAAAAAAATTTTAATTAAGGATGAAGATCTTTTAGTGTAAACCACACTTTCTTTAGATTGGGGGAATATATACCTCATACTTAAGTCTTGGAAATTCCAGCTGAAAACCTGGAATAATATTTCTGTAATTTTTCAGAAATTCTGTATCATGTTTCAAATGACTGGAATTGAAAGTGATCAATAATATGTCATCCCCACTTCTGTCAAGTGTTTTCATAGATGAGGCGAAGAGAAATTGTGATCAGATAATTAATATCAAATAAAGAAATTTTCAAAATTAGTCGAAATGATATACCTGCTACCTAGTTAACAATCTAATTCAAAATGATACATTCTGCTTCTTGCGTTAGGATTTTGTAGAATTACGAAATTCAAATCGCGAAAGTATCAACTCAGATTATTCATCAACTTACCAGTTAGCAAACGTAAATGTTTTAAGAATAGTAACAAGTCAAAAATGGTATTATCATTTCATTCCATTTTTTCATTTATTTTTTTCAAAAGATTGAAGAATGTGTAAAAATGTAAAATTAGTTAAGTATGAAAATTTAAGTAGAGAAAGTTAAGCAAAAGCTAGCATCCGAGAAATATAAAATTTTTTTATCATATTTTATGTAACCTAAGAGTTGTAAAAATGATAATTAAACTGGTGAATCATTTCAAGGCAAATAGTAAAATTTTGCTTACATACTTTATGAGAGAAATTTGAGTATCTGTCACAGCCCTCAACTTTGTCAAAACTGTGACGTCTTGTGTAATTGTACGATCAAAAAAACAATTTCTTCGGAGGTTACTTTACAGATTATCTTCCGTTTTTTAAATTTAGTGACGTAAAAATAATTATATGATGATTTGGTTTACGTACGCTGGTTTATGGGATTTTCTTAACTAGCCATTATTTAAATAGAATTCAAAAATGTTTTGAAAAATACAAAATTTCGATAGAAAATGAGAAAACTTAACCATAAATAGATACCGTGAGAAAAAAAATGGGTGTGTCTTGGAACACGCGGTGGAGATGAAACTTCCTACGAGATATATTGCGGGAATATAACTAAATTTATGTAATTTTTCATTAAAAATTAATTACACTCCCAAAATTCGATGTTTTCATTTTTTTTCTTTATTAGTGGAACAGAAAATGTTAAATTCGAAATCGGAGCAACAAAAAACATACCTGGCAATGTATCATCCTATAAAATATGAGAAACTAAAATTTGGCCTCATTTTGAAGCCCCCTGATGGAAGAATGATTCAAATGAAAAAAAAAAAAAAACTCGAAATCAGGGCCCCAAAAAACATACCCGCTTATGTAACATATAACAATATATGAGAAGTCAAAATTTGGCACCTTTTGAACCCCTTGGAAGTCGAGGAATAGGTTGAATCAAAAAATGAACATCAAATTCGAAATTAGGCCCGAAAAAATATGCTTAATGACGTCTCCCACAACAAAATAATTGTATGTCAAAATTTGGCTTTTTCTGAAATCTATATGGGTCGATTAATGAGTTGAATGAATAAATGAACGTCAAATTCAAACTTCGCGCTCCAAAAAACATACCCACTGATGTATCACACCACAAAATATGAGAAGTCAAAATTTTGTCCTTATATGAAGCCCCTAGAATTCGGGGATTGGGTTGAATGAAAAAATAAACGTCAAATTAGAAATCACTCCTCAAAAAAACGTACCCTCTGATGTATTACAAAATAAACTAATAAATAATAATTCAAAACCCATTTTTTTTTATCGGAAGTTCCGTCTCCCAAATCCTTTTTTTTTCCTTTTTTCCGTATTAAACAAAAAGCTAGCAAATATTTCACGGTTCTGTCAGCTGATGTCAAATATTTTTCGTCAGTCATGGGGCCTTATTATTGGCTCCTTCAGTAGTCTTTTTTTTTTTCTATTTTTTTAGCCGTGAAAGCTTTTTAAGGTATCGAATTCGTGTTGTTAAGGTATCACGAGTTTATTACCGAAAATAAAGGAAGTTTTATTTCAAAAATTCTTGAAAAAAGTTGTCTATTTGAAAGAGTCTTCTTGAATGCGTAATCCTCCAAGTCAAACTACATTTTCAGCTGCCATCTGTGTTGATAAATAACCCAAATAATATTGGGTAGGTACGTTAATTCACACAATCAGACTTAACCCTTTAGTGGGCTTTCTTACTTTCATCAATATTAAAGATTAATATTTAACGATTCCCTTCGAAATGAGTTTTTCTGTGGCAGTTTTGTGTATTAACAGTTTAAAATTATTTGTCGACTCGCCTTCGTTAATTTATTTATTCACGCACTGCCTCGTTTTTCGAGAAAAATTTTCAAATCATGATCGCTATGAAAAGGGATAAGAGGATATTTCCCTGTTGAACTTATTTTTTGGTGGGGGAAGGGAAGACAAATTTTTCCTCGTGATTTATCGCGATTTGCTTGTTTCAAACATCAGCATCATGACCCTTTTTACTAATAAAAGACAACGTCTCGTATTGAATTTCCTCTTCCCGATATTTTTTCTAGACCAGTACCATTATTTCTAATTATGTGAAATAGCATTCCGAATCATTAAAATGATTTTCTGGTATTAGACCAACCGGTTTCTGTCATCAGACATATATAACAACAGTAGTCAAAAGAAAAACAATTGAAAAAATATACAAGGTGATACATTTATTACGCACAACCGTGTTTTTCATTGTTTTGAAGATAGAGAAAAGTTGTCCAACGTGACTCGCCTCAATATTTTGAATTTATCGTTAGAAATAATTTGCAACTACTAGAAATACCAAAAACTGCACTTTACTTCGTTTTTGTTTTTTTACTTACATAAGATGACCTATTTTTCTCTTTATGTTTTAAAAGTAAATTAAATTTCACGATCTGATTAATCAAACATCAAAGTCAGTTGAGTATTGACGAATATATGATGATCAGAATATTACTTAAATTAGAAAATTTGCATAAAGCGAAAACGTGGTTTTTATAGCAATCTTATAATAGACAGGTTAATTAATGAAAATTACCGGTTAGGTAATCGGTTAAAATTTGAAACAAAAAATACTTATCCGTGCACTATTTACCTTCATACTTTCGTAAATAGTTAGCATTGAATCATGTTTAATTTATGACCTAAATTCAAGGGAAAGATATAACTTGATAGTAAGGGGGCAGATTTTCTCAACCGTCCCTTCGAACCTCCACCTCCTACAACAATTTTACAAAAACATCAACAAATACACATTATTTTTCATGTCAACTTTTTAGTTTTGATCTAGGGAGGCAGACTCCGAGGACCTTCCCATTGTATACGCCCTTGCGAAATTTCCAGCAGAATTTGCTTTCTCTTCATCACATCGATTTTTGAAAGATACTTACACGTGAAGACCACAAAAGCAAATACTGATAGGTCAGTTTTGATCAAAAATGATATTTTGGTGCATTCTGGTGGTTCTTATAGAAACTTATACAGCTGCAAACTTTTTTACTCTATCTCAATTTGTTCCTACGTTCTATGGTTGTTCAAAGTTTGACATGTTTTAATGGAGTCAGAATCAGCAACATTTTTATATTTTAAATGGGACAATGGACTTCATTATATTATGAGCATTCTCTGGCTACATCATCCAACCAATATCCGGACATTTTTAAGTCAGATAACTATGCAAACATGTTGTCGTGAAGAAGTATTCACGCAAGAAGGTAATCAACAGATTGTTTGCGTGTTCTGTCACTACCTATGTACAACATATAGGAGAGCCAAACCTGGATAAACACTGGCGATTTTAGAGCCATTTTGGGCAGTTTATATAGGTGCTCTTTATACGCACACAAAGCACATACGTAGAAAGTACGTACATCTATGTATAAGGGAAGTGTGTTGTTTCTTATTAGTATCTGATAAGAAATGACAGACGGGTTCATGTACCAAACTGCGACATCATTGTAATTGCATGATTAGTTATAGTTTGGGTTATGTACATGTCAAAGAGACGAATAATATGTCGGCTTTTTGGCGGTGACTGTCGTCGAGAGGTGTAAGCACCTAAAACCTCATACAAGTCAAGTCCCCACACGTGTATTCTGAAAAAAATCCGCATTGTTTATAGACAGACAACCACATAGAATTTAGTCAGGTAGTAACGCAACTGTGAGTCTTAATAATTTAGTAAATACTCTATATAAAATGTGGTGGTCTCATTTTTCGCATCGTTGGAAAATACAAAATGTAGCCAGCTAAGAATTAGACTATATGGGTGGACTATGTTGAGGAAATATTTTTGTGGATCAGTTTTTGCCATCTCCTGAAAAAAGTGAATTTATGATATATAGGTTTTTGCTTTCAAGCTCTTCACGTGATCTCTCACGCCTATTTCAATTACAGTAAAACTTACCAAAGCACCAGCTCTAAAAAGCGTCTTCATTGGGCAAGCTTCTCATATGGGAATTGAAGGAAAAATCTCTGATTTTCGAAATAATATAGTACATGTGAGCTATTCCACTAACACTCTATGCTGTTCAGCCATATACGCCGTTTAAGCGAACTTTCACTTGGTAGATCGTTTCGTGAGATTCTTACGAGACTTTAAGCCATGTAAAAGGAGACGCAAATGTCGCGAATGGCAGAAAGACGTAAAATATTAATGGATCAGCTGCCCAGTATTGCCTACTCAAAGTACTTCTATTCAAGGTGAAAAAAATTCTAATTAATTCCTATTTTTCATTGAAAAAACCTAGAATTTCGTTACTCTTTTCCTTCAAAGTGATTCTTGTTCCCATAAAATCAATAGGAAAATGATATTCTAAGCTTTTAAATGATGCTGGGGGATAAAAAATGAGAAAAAAAAATTTACTGAAGGTGGCAAAAATTTTGTAGAAAGCCTCGATTTAATCGTATCAGAAACTGGTAATTTAAGCTTGAGGGTTGGGTGGGTGCTATGACTTTAGCGATCGATAAAATTTCTAAAACTAGTAAAGTAAAGTAAGATTAATATTTATTGAGTTTTGAGGTGGTATTTCTAGTATAATCAACATTACCATCTCATATCCTCGAGCAAAACCCGCGAGCAACTTGTAGAGTTTTACATTCAGACTAACAACCTGAAAAGGTTATTGTTTGAATATAACTTGATGAATAATACTAGATCACAGTTAATGAAGTATCTACATAAAGTAGACGTGTAAAATATGAGATAATATAATATCATCAAGAAAACATGAGAAAATAGATTAGTGTCGTTAATTTAAAGAAAAAAACAAATACTTCTTACCAAATAATCAATTTTGCACAAAAAAAAACTTGGAACTGTAAGTGGAACTTGAAATCATTTGTTTTTTTATTATCAAATGAAGTAATTCCTTTGAACTTTCGCTTATGCAATATGTCACACAGGCATATGAGTAAATTATCTCGAGCAATTACGAAAACGTGTACGTATGCTGGTTTCAAAATCAATTAATCGACCAAAAATGTTCGGTTTTGCAGGTCCTTGCAGAAATTTCTGATCTAGTAAGTCAGAGGTACAGAGTTTGGGAAAATACCGATTTATTTTAGCAAATAATTATTCATTTTCATCTTCTCTTTTTAGTGAAAAACAGATATATATTGTTTTATTCACATATAAGGAAACAAAATTCATATAAGTGCCGGAGAAAAGTTGATTTAACTTTTATTGGTACACTTATATTTCTTTGAATATTTTAATTAGTGATGAGCGAAATTTGTCTAATCGAGAACAAAATTAAGACCAAGACACAGACCAACTTGAACAGGACTGTGACATCATGACATTGTCTTGAATTTCGTAATGTATGTTTTTTCAATTAGGAATATTTTTATCTAAGATTGTATGCCTATCAATTTTTTGTTGTTTAGCCATCATGAAACCGATAGATCCGAAGGTCTTTGACAATTATGTCCATATAGTGAAAGACTTGTGGTTGGAAAAAAACTACAGTATTATACTTGGTTGAAATTGAACGAATCATAATTCAAGTGAAAATTTTTGTTAATAATTTGGGTCAAATATTCGTTTTTAACCTATTGAATTCCAGTAAAATGCATCAGCTGTTTTCTGAGATCAATTAATTATAATTATTTCGAAAATAAATCTAGTTATGCAATAGCTAGAGAAATTTCTTGTTTTTAGGTATAAAAAAGAATTAACAATATTCTGTAAAATATTTACTCTGAAGTTTGATTCGAAATAGGTTACCAATCTTAAAAATGTAAATATAGACCTATCCACATGATAACCGAAATAGTTGAATTATTTTTCTCAATTGGTGATTTTTATTTGTCGTACAGTGGTTTTAATAAATTGATTACGTGAAAATTAAAATTATCGAAAATGGACATTTTATGTAGCCTAAGTAAGTTTTTATGCAATTACAAACATATTATATCATTTAACACTTAATTATATCGTCAGAAATTTCTTGGAAATTTCCAAAAAAACTGTTAAGAACAAAATCGATCTAAAATCTGCGATTCTTTTCTTTGAGTGTTATTTCTAGGTCGACAGGTATCAAAGGTTGTATACATCGTATTGTATCACAACGAATACAGAGAATAACTATTTTTTGCAACACTCACTCCAAAAACTGATATTTTTATGCGTATTGACTATACATATGAAGTAGGAGATTTTATTTCCAGTAAAAAAGTAAATTTCGTACATGAGCGGCTTCGGACTTGGATACATTATTAAATCACTGTCTTGGCTGCGTATGCTCACAATGTCTTATCCAACTTTATGAAATTTCTCATTCCTGAATTCGTGAAAAGCTTATTGAAACACAAATATAACTCCCAATATTTGAGAAAAAAATATTTTTATTACATGACACGTTCAGGGTGCTTAGAAGAACTAACATGGCCGTTACAGAAACATCGTACAATGAAAAATATGTGAACAACTCATATAAAACCAGTTCTTAATGCAAACAAATATATTTAGTGATAAGTGCTTCTTCGGCCTGTCTCAAAGCTTAAAAAAACTGTTGTTAAGTTGCCACTTCAATATTGATCACAACATTTCAATTTTGAAACAAACCTCCCTTAGTTCATTCAATGGTTCTTCAGTCTCTATTTAAGGTAGAGAACTGAGATTGGTGTTGCTGAAAAGAGGATAGAATTTACAAAATTTCCATAGAAGTTTTCAATCATCTTTATAGATGTTTAAAAATATAAAATAAAATAAAATAAAAAAACGCTAAACAATGGAAAACTGGCGGGTTTTTGGAATGTAGAAACCCCTTCTCTTTCACTCGACGATTCTTCAGGGGTTACTAAAGTTGAAGAGCTTAAGTTGGTATTACTGGAAAAAAGAGAAAATTTTCTCAAATCTACTTTTCATAAAAATTTTTAATTATCTTTAGCTGTTTGAAAATATACGAACGAAAAAAACGCAAATTAACAGAAAATTAGCTGTTTTTTGGAATCTAGAAACAGCTCTCCTCTTTCAATCAATAATTCCTTAACCGATATTTAAACTGAAAAGCTGGGGTTGGTGCAGCTGGAAAGAAGATAAAATTTATGTAAATTTACATTTCATAAAAGTGTTTATTCATCCTTAGCTACTTGAGAAAAAAAGAACGAAAAAAAAAATGAAAATTACTGAAAAATTTTCCTTTTTTGTGCTGTTGTTCAGATATCATTTCAAAAAATTTTTTTCTGGGTGAATTACTTTTTTTTGGGGGAAGAGGGTTGTTCCAAAAATTTATTTGTCATCATTTTTATTGAAATGAAAGAATTTACAATTCTGTCTATTAATTCTCTTTCTTTCCCTTTCTCTTACGAATGAAAATTTTTCGTTCGTCTCAAATAGCGTTATCATATTTAAAAATGTTTGGTTTTGACAGGCAATACTCTCTTAAAAGCACTTATCATCAAACATTTTGTCGATTATTTCAGCTATAATTTTCAGTTCGAAGACTACCTATGTAGAGTAGGTACCAACGTAGAATTTTTAAAATTTCAGAATGACGCAGGTTAGTACGTAATTTCATAAGGTTTGTTGAAACACAAAAAATTACAGAGTTCTAAAATATATTTTGATACTTAACTGTATTCTGTACGGAAAAGAAATGCCACACTTGAGTTCATGGTTTTTGACAAGTTCTGTTTAAAATGTGCAGAGGTTTAGTGTAGCAGAGTATTGCGAGTGGAACATAAATAAGAAAGCAACAGTCTTGTACCAAGTCAAAGATGAAAAAGAAACGTCAAGAACTGAGATTCAGTCGTGTACGAGATGATGTCCTGCGCGAGAGCAGTGTATAAAGGGTTAATGTACAAATTAATCAGTATTACCACATAAGTTAATGTAAGAAAGAATAAAGTAAATCTTAAATGTATTCGTTGGTGAGAGGTGAGAAGTGCGAATCCCAACAAAGTGAGTTCTCACTCTTCTGCTCTAAGTTTTTGAGAATTCTGCGAAGGGACAAGAGATCAAAACACTGATATACATACATCCAAATAAAACGATTAAAATAACTTTTTCGATCAGAAAGAAATTATGAGACACACAGGACATGTGATTCAAAACATGCCGAGTGTTTGTTATTTTATTCTCATCAAGATAGTTCTTTTATCTTTTTTGTTTGGAACACCCATCAATTTTTTTAGTTTTTGTCATTTTTCACCACTCTTGCAACTATTACTAAACTGGAAACTCACCTTTAACAAAATTTGTCGAAGAACTTAAAACTTAGGTGCA
This sequence comes from Ericerus pela, assembly GCA_011428145.1. Taxonomy (NCBI): domain Eukaryota; kingdom Metazoa; phylum Arthropoda; class Insecta; order Hemiptera; family Coccidae; genus Ericerus; species Ericerus pela. Next base: position 361,627 of record WOFM01000392.1, read on the forward strand.
ACAGTTTTTTTGCCACATAGAACACAGGTTACGTGTTTTATGTACATTTTTTTCTACGTTTTATTGTCTCTGTTTTTCCCTGTTGTCTCTATTTTTCTTTTTCGATCTTGAAGGGCCGGTTTTTGCAACGGAGGAGCCAGTGTTGGGGTGAATTTACAAAATTTCCCATTCCTGTATGAGTTCGTTTCTCGATCCAACAACTGTGACAAAATTTTAAGGTAGGTACTTATACTATCTATAGGTACATTGCAGACTGGGAGTGATAAGTGCGCTTGCCTGAATATTGTGAATCTGCGTATGTGCGCAATTTTTTTCAAATATGATGGATGGCTGATCGTTGGTTGATAAATTAGACTTGAAACGGTGGCACGTGACGTGACTAAACATTTTTTATTAACAATATTAATGTATTTTAGATTTTGCCCCACCGTCCGTCCGTGAAATAAACTTTTCTCATTTGGCGAATGCGGTAATAAAATTATTATATGTACATATTATTATACTTACACCATTTACAGCCAGTTCGCACTTACAGGCCGGAAGTTCATTATCGATAACCAGAGGAGTAAAATTGTGCCCTGGCGCTCATCCGTGACGTGACTTTTCTACGTATTTTAGCATCGATCAAATAAATTAAACATCATTATGTAGGTACATCACGTGTCGTCTTCTGCAATACCTACCGGTTTACAAAGCTATGATCACAATTTGATTGACGTAATGAAAGGCATCATGCACGATATAGGAGGGGAGAGGAAAAATAGGTATTCGTAAATTATTTTATGTATTTGAATAAAGCCACAGCAAAAACGAAGCTCCGGTATACTGTACGTGTATGGTCCTTTTATCATCGCGTATCAAAGTGCGAAACGAATCCAAAAGAATATTTGGAAAATGATCAAATTCAAGGTCTCAAAAATGTGAAACAGTCCAGTACTAATGCGAAACAGGATATAATATGCTGCTGTACTTTTATATATGCTTAGGTGGAATAATGAGTCGGATATTTTTGGAGTAATCACTTCCATTCATCTTGAGGAAATATACCTCAATCAAAATATTTATTTATTTTTTTCTGCATTTTAATTTTAACGTCGGCGTCGGTGTTCAGATAGAGGAGATAAATTATGTAGAGACGACGTAGAGATGCTAGCCAGCAAACCAGGATTCTTCATCTTAATAAATTTAATCAGCGTTTATTTATTTATGCTACTTTCTTACTGGTTATATTATGATAATGAAAAAAAATACAAGTTTACTAAGTTTGTATGCAGAATCAGGCGTAAAAAATAATGGAACTGCTCGCTGCTTTGACTCATTCCGGGTCCTCACGAAACTACATCGATTTCGCGGAATTTTCCATTTTCTAAATCGGAAAATTGTTTCAACTTACCTATTTAAAATGAAACAAATCAGATTTTTGTTTTATTTTTTGTCAATTACTGCTTATAATTCAATTCTTTATGGTATAAAAATGTGGAATAAGGTAAGTTATTAGTTTTCGATGAGTTCGTTTAAGAGTGGAAGTGAGAACGAAGTTCTACCCTTAAGGTATTAAAATGATTATGCTTTTCAGAGAGCTAGTTGTGTCCTTTTCCGAATAAAATAAACAGAACAGCTTATCAAAAAGTTCTTTACTTTCGGCACTATTTTTTCCAAAAGAACAGAGTTATTTACTTTCATTTTTTCGAATTGTTAAACACTTCATTGCTGAATACAAGCAGAGGAGAAACATTATTTTTAACAGGTTTTTTTTTTTTAAAAAAACCTAGCTGCTATTTTATTTTCAAAAATAGTCATAAATTGGAAACGTGTTCTGATATTCGGAAAAGTAATTGATTTTCTATTTACATACAGGGTGTTTACTTTGTGACGTCCGAAAAAATCACAAAAACCACACAAACAACAAACAAAAAAAAAAAGAACCAACAGAAAGCCAGGTGGAGTATAGGAACTCCTGCATGGCCAAGTGTAGGAATAGACAAAAAGGAAGAAAAAGGAAAATTCACCATTTTAAAGCAGACACCCCAATTGCCAGAATAACCAACCACCCCCCTCCCACCACATGCCTGATTATTAGGCTATCATTTTAATTTCGATTCCCAAGAAAAGAGTGACTGAAACAGAGTTATAGAAAAAAACCATATATTTACTGATCCTCCGTGACAGCTCCGCAGCAGCCTGGAGACGATGCAAGTTCAGGTGGTGTTGTTCTGTGATGCCTCTTGTCGCCCCAGCTGTTGTAGCCCCGCTGACAAACACTGGTACAGGCGAAAACAGCAACTGGCTGGATCCTCTGCTCTGCTCCCGCTGCTCTATCTGGTTGAAGGCAGGTCCACTGTGGAGGTGCGGTTTCTGCACCCCTCTGTGGCCTTTTTCGAATTTAGTAATGACCAGAATTCGAATTTGACCTTGAAGGTCAAGTATTTTTTAATTTCGATTGACACAAAAAGACTTACAAATTGGCCACCCTAATGGACGAAATTAAAGGAAAAGTGTCAAATTTCAAATATTTCGTGACCTCCAAAAATAGGCATAAAACCTTGCGATCAAGGAAAATTTTAAACACACAATTCATGATTTATAACAGTAACATTAAACGGTGAGGGAAGCCCCCTCCAAGTAAGTTTTCTAATTTTGAATTGAAAATTTAGTGGCCGAAAAAAAACACTTTCGAGGCGAAAACCTCTACACGGTGCGATCCGACTGCTAAAATTCAACTAACTGTTGGCTAAAACTATAAGGATCGCGCCAGGCATCGAGAGAAATTCCCCCCAGAACTCACCAACAATTGCATCGCCTCGTACACATCTCACACTATAAAATTACAGCCAATCCTGTGGAAGAAGATAAATTATTTCGGCCGCTACATTTAAATTTAAACTTTAACGTCTTTTTCGGTCCGTTAGGCGAGCAACCGAACGGACCGCCGAATGTTAGGCAAGCAATTACAAGTACGTGGTATAGGCTATTGTGCGAGTGAACAAAATTTGCGGCTAGGCTAAGAGGAGAATAATAAAAATACGGACAGGCTAAACAAGTTGAAACTGTGTAGCCTAGCTGCGTACTAGAGAAAATACGTAGCAAAATGTAATATTATTTCAAAAAAATACGTATATGATGAGCTGAGAGGAGAACAAATATTTCGAAAAAAAACAGGGGAGAAGAGATGGGAAAAGACGTATTTATTTGAAGGGAAAAATTATAGGTCGGGCATCTCAACTTCGTATCTGCCCCATAGGAAAACACGCGGGAATTTTGTTTTTGTGGCTTAAAAATTAGCCATTATTAGCAAAAAGTATGGTTAATACACCGACCGAATCTACGTGTTTCCCGAGAAATCAACTGGTGAAAGTTGCATGATAGTATCGTCAATATTAACGAAAATATTAGCAAAATAGCTGAAATATTTGAGATTTTTTGAAGATCAGTGTAGCTATTCTAGTAGTATTTTACGTCGTTTAAGTCTGTTCAGCAAGTTCAAGAAAACTTAATTGACGTAAACGATGTAAATGAATATTTGCGACATATTCTGAGAGCTAAAAAAACATTGTTTGGTTGAGTTGAGAAAAACATAATACACAATATCGAAAAAACGTTCACAGTATATCGGAAAATATAACAAACACATCATTCCGCAGTTTACGCCGTTAACAATACCTAAAATTTGGCGCAAAGAGCTTAATCGACGTATAAAGCCTATGCCCATTCTGCCTCTCAAGGAGAATACGTTGACGACTTTACACCACGTCTAAAGGACATAACGGGCATAAACAAGGTAAAAAATTAGAGGAATAGCTCTCCAGAGCTGAAACAGTTGAGACAAATGTCATTTGAAGCATGAGAAAAAGTTTAAAATAAAAAATATTACACTTGCTTATGAACAACTCAAAAAAAAAGCGTTATATTCTCAGACACTGATATCATAATTTACATTATCAATAAGTTCAATTAAACCTTCTGCTGTGGCTACACAATGACTTTTTTGCAACACCCAAATGAAAAATATGTTTTTTAATGCCCCTTAACTCAACAAAAAGTAGCAAATGTCAATACAAATTGAAAAAATATTGTAGGGCTCATGCGCACTTTGCAGTTTACTTTCTATTATAGCTCCATTATTTTCTTGTATGGCTTAACTACTTTCTTAATTTTTTGTCGTTTTTAAAGTAAAATTATTCAGTTAACTTTATTATTTGATTCTAAAGAAAAACATTTTGAATTATTTTTTCTGGGGTTAGGGGTGAAAGAGTTGCAGAGATTTTCTGGTAAAAATAAAATTAATAATAAAATGATTATTTGGCTCTGAAAAAAAAAAAGATTTTTGTATTTTTTGGAAGGTGAGGGGTTGCTGCAAAAGAGCGCATAGTAGATGATTGATACTCACATAATTTGCAGAACTCGTCCTCGGCTTGCACTGTAAAATTAACACTGGTGTCAAAATCACTTATTTTTGCACTATGTATTACAATAGCTCATTTTCAAACTCTTTTCATTCGGTAAAAAAAAACCCACTTTACGCACTTGTAGTACAATATACTATTTTAGTTGGTTTTTTATTTTTATCAAGTTATTGATTTTGTCTTGGGACTAAATTCTGCACCTACAGCGAAAAAAAATCTGTAATACGGTCTTCTTTTCATTCGTTACATATTTTCCCAGGTTAGACTGTTTAAGGGTTCTCTTTACTTAATGTATTTAATGAGTGATAATTCAGCTGTCCCTATACCTGTGTATTATAAGTACGTATTTAGTATTTTTTACGAGGAAAGTGGCGGACTTTTTGATCTGACAAATTACCATCCCGTCTTTCTCTAAAAAAAAGTCTTTCCCTTCGGGGGTTTACTACATTAGGGGAGAATTATATGAAATCTTATAGTTAACATTTCCCAAGTTGATATTCCTCTTTCAATCCCTAACATATTTTAAATCCTACTTGACAGAGGTTTTCTTAATTTTCTTGCTTATGGGTCTATCTTACAGAAAATTTTATGCTATAAAATAATGAAGTCATACCTGTGGGTACTTACGCATTTTTCATTAGCTTAACCATGTTTTAGCCGAAGACTACAGAAAAGTGACGGGGATAGCATCAACTTTAGGTGTGAAAACTCATATTTTTTATGATGTCTATTAACCGAGGCGCAGACTGCGTAATATTTGCAACAAATGTTTTGAAAAAAAAAATTTCTCAAAGTTAATAGGTAATATAGCGACATAGTGAAAAAGTAATCTGCTCTGAATGGGGAAATATGAACTATAAAAAAAAATGAAGAAGATATTATACTCCCATTCTGACATAGGTGAATGAACACTCATAGTGAAATAAGTGAGGTAAAAATGAATTTCTTTAAATACGTTAATAAGACGAGTAAAACTCTTCCCGCAAACGTCTCATGTCAAAAACTTGTAAAAAAACTTATATTAGAAAAGAAAAAAAACCTACGCTGGAGATTCGAATGCGATAACTCCCGACTAAAAAGTCACGTTACTACCGCAAAGCCATAAAAACAGTTTGGAAATAAAGAAGTAACTCGAGTTGAAAGAAAAGAACACTGATAAGAGATAAATAACAACAACAATCAGCGCCCCTAGGTGTTAGTACAAGAACTACGACACATTTCGTCTTGTTAGTGACTGCGGTAAAAGCGTATAAAAAAGTCCGCCACATTGGGTGCCTTACCTTCTGTTTTCTATACAGGCTACATTACAGTCTATGTACTTATACATATTATTATACATACCTACACATATATATTCTTTATTTCTTGGTAGGTTCTGTTCGTGCTTATAGCAATTAAAAAAAAAAAAGGAAGATTTTCAGGACCTAACCCATTTTGCCATTCTTGTCCTTCGTTTTGATAAAAGTTCTGTTCCGTTTTTTTTCTCTCTCTTTTCCTTTTCAATTAAATTAGTTTCTCGGTAAACTGTTCATCGATTTTATCCAATTCTTGTTAAAAATTTCACGATCAATTGAACGTGTAAACGTTATCAGCTGTAAAAAGCTTAAAGTTCGCTAGTATTACTTGTTTACAGCTGATTGAAGTCATCAATAAATGCCAAGGCGGAGCGGGAGATAATAATTATAAATTTGTAAACGTAACACACTCGTTCGTATAACACTGTGTAAACGACGTGTAGGTATTGATAACTTTTTCTTTTTTCTTTTTTTCTTTTTATGTGCACGATAAATCACAAATATGTACAAGATAATCTTGAATTTTCATTTCCATCAATACTGAGAGGTTTACGAGGTTAGATAAATATTTAACTGGGCGCCATTGTCACTGGTTGTTATTGCAAAGTACTATGTACTTGACCATGGTGAAGACCAAAAAAACGTGCGATAGCAGTTGTATTAATTTTTTGAAAGTTCAACTTGCTATAACAATTGGTAAACTTAACGTCGTTTCTTTATTATTCAATTACGCAATGACCGTTCAATGTTAATTCATTAATAAGAGAAACATAATATAATGTTCGTTTAAATTTGATTTTTCCTTTTAAAAAATTCTCCACACTTTTGGTGCATCATTATTGTTTAACATCGATTAATGAGTACCTATATATGCATAGCAAGTTATTGATTATACAACTCGGTAACAATAATTTCGTCATCATAACCTGAATTAAAGTTGTAGAAAAAGCGGTGAAAAGACATTTGCCTCTCTCAAAATTGTATTATTCAAAAATTTAATTTCGCTCATCCAGTTCTCCCCCAATAACTTGTTGATATTTTATTATTACCTATAGGCTAGAGTTTACCAGTAATAATAATTCTTCCTTCCCCACCCTTCAAAAACGAACAAATTTGCTGATTTCGCCGCTAAAGATCTTTATGAAAATAAACTTAAAATTGATTGGAAAGCTTGGAAGATTAGGCAATCTAGACAGCTAAATAAGCTAGAATTTAGAAATACTTACTGATTTCTCATTTTTAGGCGACTTTGAAAAAAAAAAAAAAAAAGAAGGAGGAGGTAATCAGTTTGATCCGTAGAACATATTATTTTATTTTATTTTTATTTGTTTGTTTGTTCCACTGTAACTTTTCGTGGTATGCAACCTCAGAGGGACATATCCCGCAGGAAATACAACACAAAATTAAATTAAACAACACAAACTAAACTACATCAAGACTGTCATCATTATAAAAACATAAATATGACGAGAAAGTCTAACCTATCCCTGCATAGCCTGGCCAGGAATACGTCTTTCTACTCTAAACCATGCATCGAGATTATTCAAAATACCAAAAAAAGGTTATGGTTTCCGAGAAAATGCCATCTGAGAGAAAATAGGGACTAGCAAACACTAAGAGTTTTCACTGCGGGAGTTTAGCCTATTTCCTCTAAAGAACTTAAACCATGATAAAAAACATTGTATAATGAATAATATTTAGTATAGATACGAAAAATATAAAAATTAAATATTACTGGAAAATGTGCTGTTGTCTGATGAGAGACAAATGGTGGCTAACCGAGCAGCTGAAAAAAGTTAACATCTAGGTTTTTGAAATATTGCTGTTCAGTAAAAAATGTTAAAGTGGGAAAATAAAAACAGGTTTTGTGGAAAGAGAGATGATATAGAGGTAAATACATTAATATCGTTATTAATAACAACACCAAGGAGAAAAGCTCAGTGGAGGGGCGAAGGGCAGTTAAAATTGTGAGAGAAATTAAATTTAATGGTAAAAAAAATGTTTTTGAGAATCTGAATTGTGTTGACACTGGTCACTTTCCGCACCCTGAACGTGCCTTGAAAGTGGGGAATTTCATTCACATGTTTCAAAAATTGGTTTTTCAAGAATATCTACCTTCCTATGTAGGTAAAACGCAATTATAGTCAGTCTAAAAATTGTAGGCCGAACAGTTTTCTTGAAAAAGGGTTCTATAAATTTTTCACGTAGGAGCAATCATTTAAACATTACATACTCAGCCTACAATTTATCAGCTGCATAGAACAGAACTATAAGTAAGGATGAATTCGTTTCCACACTACTTACGTGGCAAAATGCAAGTTGATTTTTTTTTTTTTATATAGCTCTTTTTCTTATTCGGACTAATCTACATTTTTGTTTTGCTTTGAATAAGACACTACATTAATTTTATAAACATAATTTTTATTTCTTTGACATTGTCTTCAGCCTCCTTTGGAACTTCTTCATCTTTTTCTTCTTCAGTAACGTTAAATTCCTCTGATATAAACTGTTTGACAATAAACACGATGTTTGAAATATAAATGAACTTCCCATTATGACGAAAGCTGTAATATTATGGACTTCTTCATCTCACCATTTTCGAATGATACGATGTTACTCTTGCAGAGCATAGTGAGTCACTGATTTCACATTTTTCAAATGTCACTGTGTGCATTGTCTCTGTCTCATACTCGTCTTCCAAAGTTTCTAAACCACGATTATCAACAACAACATTTCTTACCACACTTTTCAGAAATCTGAAGCAATGAACCATAAAATAAAACAAATATCCATCGTTATGGGTCTATTATTTTATATCAAATTCAAATAAATAAAACGTCCGAGTGTTCGACGAGAAATCGTTTTTATTGAGTTAAATACTGGTTGGCGCACTTCCAGGTATAAACTGACTAACTGACCTGTATATGATGATAACAATGGAAGCGAGACAAGTGTTACCGAAAGTTAGATGGGATGCTCTTTTTTCTTCCACCTCTAGTGAACTTTTCCAATCGTGGTGTACATTTATTGTGTTCATACAAATAATTTGTAAACGTTACGAATTTACTGGCATAGACCAGTAATTTGCAATATTACCTACGCAGTAGAAGTTTCTCGCTTGCTTCAAAGTTTACCAATGTTATATTTACAAAATGGTTGTTCAAATGTGAAAAACGAGCATCACATTTTTTGAAAAAAATTTGTTCAATCTGTAGTTTGCGTGATAATTATTATTATCTTTGACCAATAGAACACGAGATATCCACGAAAAACCAATTTTAGTGACTTTTAACCTTGATTTAATTTCAAAGGGAACATAATTAACAGCTTGCTAAGAATTTTTTTGAAATAAAATCCCAATTACTTCGGGGCTAGATTATTAGTGAATCATGAAAAAAATGTCGAATGCATTCTAATATACCTACACGAATGTTATCAAAATGTGTGGTAAACTTTTCCTCCGAGACGTACAAAATCGACGCTGGGTTCCTAGACCTCTGCAGACGTTATTTTGTAACATATATGCTCAATTGAAATTTAGCATATATATATATATTTTATATGTATAGGATATTTTCCATTCGTTTCTAAAAATAATCTCATTTTTCATGCATAGCACATGCTTTTTCAATCGTTAAGAGCAAAAAAAGGGAGAGAGAGAGAGAGAGAGCGAGAGAGAAAAAAACAGGCAGACAGACGGACAGGACAGACAGACAGCGAACAAATCAAATTTCTACGCGAATAAACACGTCTATGATGGTTTCATTTTAATAAATAAGGTAACGAGATCCGATATAGGTGATGCGAAGTCGAAATTCATTAGAACCTCTATAATGTATGGGTACCTACGATAAGTATACGTTTTTAATTCGCAGAATTTCACAATAAGGACTTAATGTGTTATAGTGTCATTATGTTTCGTTACGCATGGTATTTCGTCGTAAGTTTTACGAGAGGTGATAAAATAATTTCAGGTGATAAAGGATTCGAGCGAGGATATACCTAATTGCGTAATTAGCGCAGAAAAATGATGCGTTTCATTCGCGAATGAAAGGATCGAGTAAAAGGATTCGGTACTTAATTAAAAATGAAATTATGGTGGATTGGCGTCTGTGCGGCCGAATATCCACGATGCAGATTAATAAAGAAACTGGGTGATTTGTTAATTTTATTTCTTTCTTTGTACTGTATTCCATGAAAAATAATTATAGAGCGGATATTAAAATTTAGTGGAAAAAATTTCGATAATTGGTGCAATGTGGACGTATGTCGGTCGAAAACTAAGAGATTCCTATAAATCAATTTGAGCCATTTTTCCATCAGTTAGCGAGCATTTGTTTGAAAGCAATCTGTAGAACACGGTGGTCCGAGCTAACGAACGAGTCTTTGAAAAGAAATTATTTGAAAAATGAAAACCCTACGATTCGATGATGAGTTGAATAAACCTAATTATAGGTAAAATTATTTTTAATTCGGTAACAATCGTTAAATTTATCAATTCTTAACACAGTAATTGCTGTATGAATTACGAATAAAGACAAATTAATTTAAGGGTGAAAACAGATTCATCGTGAAGGAGGGGGTTCCACACAAGAGCATATATATCTCCGCCTTAAGGGGGTTTCCACATATTTTCCGTGGGCTCTTCTGACGCCCTCCCCACTACAAAAAATAACCAAAACTGACGAAAAACACAATTTTTAGTGGTTAAGCCTTTTTTTCTTTGCTAAGGGGGGTTCCAGACTCCCAGAAACCTCCCCGATATACACTCTTGCTTCCACATCTTCAAGTTCACTTCCTTTTCTTCCGATGTCATACCCTCGGCTCAACACTACCACTACTACCACCTTCGATAAACACACAATATTTTTAGGTGTCAAGTCATCAGGGGTGAGATTTAGATCCCCAGGATACACTCTTTAATTAATAATTTCTGAGGATCAGTATTATACATCTACTTAGTTGTTTTTAGGAAAACTGTGTAAGTACTTCATAAGATAATAAACGAAAATCCAAAATTAGAAAAAATAATTTTTTTATGAATAGTTAATACCAAAAGTCATCGTTTCGGATCTGTAATGCAATTTTTTTTTTTTTTTTGAAAAATTTTAAAGAACTGAACGAACTTTGGTATGTCCATACGATTTCAACTCAATCACTAAAAGGTGGGATAAAATAATCAATAGGTTGATGATTTTATTTTGTTTTCGTAGACTAATAGAGTAAAAATTAAATAGAAAAAAATCAGGTGTCTGCGGGTGGTGCATTCAGTTCGGTTCTGTTGGTACTTCAATATGTAGTTGAAAAATTCATGCTTGGTAGACTATTGATCATTGAATCCTGATCATGCCTCTCTCCTCAATTCGTCACCAAAATATATCCTCTTGGTGTTGAGTAAAATAGCGACGTAGCCGAAGTCCATCAATAAACAAAAAAAAAAAAAAAACTGCAACAGCTAAGCTAATGAAACAACGGAATGACAATAGCGAATATTTCATTTTAGTCGAATTAAAATTAATAAAAGTAACTTGAACAACCACAAATCTTTAAGTTTTTGCCTGATAATCTTTCTGCCTTAATATTATCAACCTCGTAAAATTTAAATTCCATAGCTGTTCGTTGTTTCACATTACATAATTTCAAAAACATAGCCTATCATAAATTTAGTACCAATGGGGTATGTTAAAAAAATTTAATTTCACAAATACCTAAGAAGGAATTTTACTTTTGTTTGAAGGCCAAAAAAGCGTAGGTACCCAATGATCTAATTACGGTTTACTTGGAATTTTTACGGTTCGAAAAATGATTTAAAATCGTGAAGAAAACCGTAAATAGGCATCAACCCTTAGACCTGAAATAAATTCCGATCTTTATGTTAAAAAATTAATTGAACATAATTTTTTGTTATTGTTGCAGGAATTATATGTTTATGTTGGATTGCTGGCGGTCTCGTTGGTTTTTTGCCTCTTTTTGGGTGGCACAACATGGCAGCCCGTCCATCGCACGATTGCTCATTCACCAATATTATGAGTTACAATTATTTGGTTTTCCTATACTTCGCCACCATCGTTGGTCCGGCGTTGCTGTTAGCTGCATTTTACTCGCACATTTATAACGTAATACTAAAGCAGGTGGGTAATTTTTTCTCGTGATATGATCGATAATACCGTGTATAACTTATTTACTGTTACAATTAGGTAACTTAATTAAATTAGAATTTGGGAGTGGACCGAAATAACCCAACGAGCATATAAATTATACTGGAGGCACAATTCGGTAATTTTCTGTAAGGTCTCGAGTTAATACTGGAATCGATAAAATTAATAATGTTGATGTAATTATGATTGATCAACAATATAAATATAAATTTCTTATTATTTGTTTATTTGAATTGATATTTTATTGAAATTATAAGGTTTATAGATCTTATCCGCACTCTATCAAACCCAGATGTAGGAATTTTTATTTATTTAAAGAGATACCTAGTTTTTTGGAATAAATGAAATTTTTCAAGAAGCTTTAAGAAATAAAATGAGCCGAAGAACGAGAATTTTGAGCCATTAAACGCCGAGAAAATTGAAGAAGAAGATGAGATCATGGATCAAATTGATTTAATTTAATGTTAAGTATCAGTAAACCAAACCCAAAAACTGAGTTTATGATAGGAATAACTCGTATCTGTAATTTAATCTTGTTTCGGAAAATTACCATACTTTATTCCAGCGTTTATAATAGCCTTCACCCGTAAATATTTTTACTTCTGAATAGAGAAATATTAATAGCTATGTGATAATGAGACTAATTTTCTTCTTGAGTCCGTAAAATACCATGAAAAGTTGAAATTGATTCAACTTAAAGGAATACGATTGGGTAACAGAAATGTTATAACCGTCATATTTGAAAATACAGTTTGAACGTTATTTCATCACCACAAATAAGGGTATGGTTATAAAGTTATTTTCATTACTAACCCAGTTAAAGGCAGCTATCTAATGATAGGGCTTAAAAATAGTGAATTCGTAAAAATGAGTACCCAAGTTAGAATTATTTGTCTTTATGGTAAAGTTTACTTGTAACATTAAATTAAGCCAATTTGATGAATGATTTCATCTTTTTATTCAATTTTTCTGGCTTCTAATTGCACAAACTTCTTGTTTTTTGACTTATTTTATTCCTTAATTCATTCCCTCTCTAAAATTCCGTTTACGTCGAATAAGTAGCGTAGCTATTTCTTGTTTTAAGACAATTAGAACTAAATATTCGAAGTCTGTCTTAAACTAACAATGCTTTTCAATAGGTGGGGTTGGGTTTATGGAAGAGGAGTGTCTGGCCTCACTGAAAATCATGTAAAACGTCGAGTATTGTGCCTCTGGTATAATTCTTATGCTCGTTGAAACAACCACTCTCCAAGAAAAGTTAAGAATTAAATACAATTTTGAAGACAAATTTCCCTATGATCTTTCCTGTAAACCTGAAATAAACAACTCACAAACCCACTTCCCTGTAAATTTAATAGGTAGTAATTATTGTGTTGTCTTCCCTTTCGAATTTAATCGAACATTTTCCCTCGGATACTTACCAGGAAAAGTCACTGAGACAGTAGCAGGGCTAATGCAGATCTATGATGCTTAATCATTAATTCTTTGAAAAAACTTCACGTAACAAAAAGAAGGCCCATTGTAACTTACTGATTTATTAAATTATTACATTTTTTTCACAAATGAACTTTGTTCCGAAGAAAATGTACGACGTCCAAGGGTTGGAAATGTTGAAACCATCGGGGGTAAGCATGGGAGATCTACTTTTGAATAAAATTCTGAGTAGGCATTCAATTTTACCAAATATCACCTCGAATCGTTCGTTTTTAGGAAAAAAAAAAAAGTTGTTTTTTCAAAAACTATTGCTGTTAATTTCATGAAGTAGGTACATGAAATAGCATTAGGTATGTTATCGAGGTAGGCCTATAGTAAAGATCTACAAGTGAAAACTTTTTACGTGATTTTCACTATTTGAAAATATTCTGCTTTTCTTCTTAAGCTTGCTATATATACAATTTAAGTGCCGATTAGAATTTTTTATATGTTGCATTACAGATAAAATATTGATATTAATATAATGATATTATAAGGCCACATAATGTGAGAAAAATCTGACAGAAAAATGTTGATTGTCCTTTGAGCGTAAGACTTTTTTTTTTTTAATTTTTTCAATTTTTGGTCGTTATTTCTCGCATTTATTATCGAGTGAAAATCGCAAAAAAATTTCTACTCATAGATGTTTAGAACCTACCTCCAGGCTGTAATAACGTCGCCAAACTGCGGCTCTCATCAACAAGTCGTGTGCTCTTCATGCTACACCAGGAAAAAAAAATATGCCAGTAAATTTTAATCAAAAACAAACAAAATGGTTCGACAATAAGCATTATCAACAGCAGATAGCACACTGACACTAAGTTAATAACCCATTCACATATTCGTTGTATGGAGCAACGTAAAAACATGCTAAAACGAGGCCGACATAGGTATAAATGAGGGAGAAAGACTATGAATGGATTTTTTGAATTGTTTTTGCTTTCAAACTTAAGTAGGGTAACAGTTTTCTTTTTCTTTTTTTAACTCCTACAAGAGTTTTTTAGGCTCTTACATAGGATCTAGTTAGCCACCTCTCCTCTATAACATAATACAAGACAATTTAATTTGAAGCACAAGGTTTCAAAAAATTTTTATTGAAGTAAAACATCTTCACGCCTGTGGAAGGGTAAATCAGGGCGCAAAGATGTATTCTTTTTCAGAGTATTTACTTTCTTTTTGGGTAAAAAAAAAGAGAACTTTCTCTTCTGGTCCAGAAAGGGCACTTTATTCTCTTTTTATTTTCTTCATGCTCTTAGTATCAAAATTTTTGGTGAAAACTATTGTGGAATACATTGTTGTGAGAGATATTCTCACCAGAAGGTAAATTCAACAGAATTTAAGTGTGTTCAGCCACTTCATATATAAGTATGGGTAAGCTAGAACCAGACCAAACACTGGCGATTTTAGAGCCAGTTTGGCCGGTTTATATATGGCTTATTCACACGCACACAAACACACGTATGTAAGAAAATACGTACGTTGGTGAGAGCAGCCAGGTTACATCATCCCGTATCGAGATAAGAGATGGTTGGCCGGTTCATGTACAGATTGTGACATCATCCCATTGTGTCACGATTCGGTACTCGTACATTACCTGCAGGTATTTGCAGTTAATTACGATCGAACGTAATTTGTGTATTTTACGTCGCATGGACGAATATTTGCCTGCCATTTGGGGCGGCGACTGTCGTTGAGGGGTCCAAGCCCCTATACCTCATATGGGAGTCCACACAACTATTTTTTTGACACACTTTTTTCTTACTTTTCTGCTTCTGCGACACTAAAAAGTTATTTGACAACCGATTTTTTCTTTTTTTTTCTATGTTAATTTTGTAATTTTTGTCACATACTCTTTTTCTTTGAAAAAAATCTGTGCAGCCTGAGGTAAATCTTTAATCCGAACAGTGACGAAAAAATGTTCAAAAATGGCAAAAACTAAAGCCGGCTCTACACAATCGTCGATTTGCCAAATGTCTCTGAACACAAACAATCGAATATGTTCGCCATTGTGCTTGCCAAAATAACGAGCACACTGGTACACATTATTATTAATGTGGCAAATTCGTAGGCATGGCAAGCATAAATATTTGTTTCCTTTGATGAATCCATGACCTGTTAGCAGTTGAAAAAAAATGATATCGTCCCAGGTAGGTGACATTTTTTCTACGAAATATGCCCTATCTCTGCTTTCACACTCACAGCACACATTTATCGTCGAACTTCTCCCTAAATTGATGCTTGTTCTACACAAAAATCTTTATCAGAACTCTAATATAGGAATTGCTCCCGTTTCAACGGAGTTGGATTTTGGTTTTATACTGACGTATGATAAGTTGCATAACTCACTCGTGCAGCTGGCGGAATTTAAAAAATGTAAATAATCTTTTTCACGAGCGCGAATTACGAAAGAAAGATGAGTCTCAATTTTCATCATCAGATTTTTACATCGGTAATGTCGTATAACAAAAATATTTTACTATTGAAATAAATTATTTTTTTATTTGCTTATTTTAAAATTTTATTTAGCCTTAATTTTGGATCACCCTGTTCAAAAAACATTGGATAAAATTTTTCGCACCGTTCTTTCGTGAAATTGTTTAGTCTCCTTGAAAACCTCTTCTGTAGGTAAATACTGCGTATGGCCGTTCTCCTCATTTCTTTACTAGCTGTAAGTAGTGACTCTATTTTCATTTTTTTTTCCCACAAAAATGAAAATGTATGTATAGGAGGAGGGAAGTGGAAGGGAAAAATTTAGCTTCAAATTTTTGTAGGGGATCGCCAAAACCGAGTATTCATAGGCCTCTATACTGTGTGTTGTTCTTTCGGTATGTAATATTGAAGAATCAGCTGTTCGGTCACGGTAAAAATATGTGTAAAATAAAGCATTAGATACATCGCAATAGCCGACCCTTCTCTAACTGATAACAGACGAATTTCTCCTCTGAATAGCGCATAGGTAGATTATATCGGAGGATTAATTCCCCTGAAAGTGCTGACCAAGCGTTACAAGTTCAGTACAATAACCAAAATTTATAGTTAAATCTCAAAACAAAAAGTAACTTTTAATGACACAATTTTTTTTTGAAACAGTAACTATACTATACCCTATACCTGTTTGACTATTATACTCTTTAATAAAAATACATACCTACATCCAATTTATTTATTTATTTACTTATTTTTATTTTTTGGTTTAATTTTACATTTTTCCTCCAAATAGCGAACAAAGTTCCTAGTCCCGTTTGTGTCTGTTATTGGGAGTTTTCACTGTATTACTCAAACTGATTTTTAAAACATTTTAAAAAAGCTGATTACTCGGCGTTGTGACTCTTCATTAATATTTTATTATAGTTTGTATTTTAGATTCTTAACATCAAAGATCAATGTTTTGTTCACAAGTATCAGTCTGTGATCAGACAAAGAGAATGTTTTTATGGGTGTTTCTGGTTGCATCTTTGAATGTAAAGAGACAGAGAATAAGTATACGAGATAAGAGTAATAAGACTTCTGCTTGTTTAAGCATTTTTTTTACTGACTGCTTACGGAGGAGGTTATATGTTTTGGTATGTGTATCTTCGGAACTAACGGAATTTTGTTCACTCAGAGCAAGTGTCTTACTTTATAGGTTTTAACGAAAGTAGGATCAATCAAAATGTTCCTGATCATTCAGAGAATGTTCTAGGCTATTCATATTTGAAAATTAAAAAATTAGAAGGGTGTAACTGAAGAAAATGAGAATTTAAATATTAAAAAAAAAATTACTGTCATAAATTAGGCCATATCCACCAATTTAGATTGGAGCAGTCTTTTTTTTTTTTTTTTTTTTAGTAAAATTTATTTAATGTAATATCAAATTTAGCTCATTCACGCTCAAAGTTACAACGCGAAAATAAAACAATAGACTACGGAAAATACAAAATTAGTAAAAACAATTCTGTAAAAACAAATATTCAAACAAGAGTAAATGTAATTGTAGCACTTGTCTAACAGTAAGGAGACATGGCGGAATTTCCCAAATTTCGGTCTAAAACAATATTATGGAACACAACGGTAAAAAACCTTTGATAACACCAATGAAAATATACTCTTTGTTTGAAGGTAGACCTTTCTGTTATGTTCGGCAAATAATTTTAAATGATAACAGTCCAATCTCTGGCTTCATAGTACTGGACCAATAAAGAAAGATGATCTCTGGTGAGAGATTCTGATACTTAGGCAACCAGAGCACACCTTTTGACATACTTTCACATATCTTTATGTACGCTATTTTCGCGAATTTAAAATATGTCTATATCAAATGTATTCTAAATTGGTGAACTCAAGCAAAGTGTCGATAATATGCAGAAGGTACGCTAGGGTTTCCTACTTTTACGCCAGCATGTTTTGACATTAAAAAGTACGTCGGTCTTATGGAGCTTTACTGGTCTAGCACTATATGGTCAAAGAGTACCACCAATAAATGCCTATACTTTCCTTAATTATAAGTCTTATTTTTGGTTCACGGATGTTTGCTTGTAACATATTTACATTTTACCTATTAGGCATGTTGCTTAAGAGATTACTTGTGAATAGGGTTATAAGAACAGGGGTTAGGATCAATTTGAATTGGAGGATTGAATCTTCGAATTATTTTTATTTTTTTTTTTTTACCAGAGAGCGAGTGAACGAGTGAGTGAGATTCAATCAACTCTTTTAAGATTGAATCCGAATTGACTGAGAGTGAATCATTTAAAAAGTGAGAGAGCGAGCAAGGGATTCCTTAAAATTTGGAATCATTCACTCCTTCATGGACAGAGCAGTTCAGATTTTTATCAGCATGTATTTATCTATTTTCTTTCTGCCTGATTGCTGTTTTTCTCTCAGCCTTGCCAAATTTTGATTTTTATTGTTTTATTTTTATTTTTTATTCTCCCTTATTGTTTGTCTTTCTTCCATAGACTTATAATCACAAAATTTTGAGAGAAAAAAAATAGAAAAAAAAAAGATTCTAACAGAGTGAATCATTTTTCTAATTGGGCTGAGATCGATTCAGTCAGATTGATTTGAAGTTATTAAACTAGAGAGTAAAATAAAGAGTTTTATTTAGAGTTGAGAAAATTTTCTGGAGAGTGAATTAGACTGAATGGGTGTTTTTGTTTTACTCCCAACCTCTGTAATTCAAGTAGATGAGAACTGACAGCAAAGCTATGTGTGATGTGTACATGTGAACCTGCTCCATCCTGGGTTTGTTTACATTTTATTATAAAAGGATTTAAAATTTTTCTACGTTTTATCCCCTATACAGCATTTCACCCAGATATTATTCATACAAATATTTCCACTTCAACTGGGGCTAACCTTATTTAAAATTTTAAAATAGCCCTGCACAATCTTACATGCGCCCCTGTGTGGTACTTCAATTTATAAGGAATTCACCTCCAAGAGTACCAATATCTTCTACAGCTAACTTTAAATTTTAACCAAAAATTAAAAAGGAGAAAAATATTAATTTTAGGAGTATCCAGATAAGTCAGGTGTCCGTATCTCAGATTAGAACTCCTACAGGAACCTCAAATTTGGATGCTGGGTTCTGATCCACCACAGTTTAAATTCCAAGAACAACAATTACTTTGGAATATTTGGGTTTTATTATTTTGGTCCGAAAAATTACCAAAAAAAACTTCACAAGTGCCATTTTTTCATGAAATAATTTTTATTTCAGAATCTTTAAATAATTGAAACTTTTTGGCACTTTAGGAAAACTTTCAAGAATTTCCAATATTTATATAAATTATTTATGATTTAATAACTGTTTTTTGTTCAAAAATGAAGAAAAGTAATTAAAAAACATTATTAATTGCTGTGCATATCAAAAAAAAAATTTAATTAATTAAAAAACACCGAAATATTTGCAAATTCAATAGTGGACTACTTCACACCTTTATTTTTGTAGTATTTCAAATGAAAGCCAAACATAGCTGTGGCCACGGCAACTTTTCATCATTTTAAATGGAATACTTTATAACAGCACTTTACAAGCTGTATGACTCTACCAGCCAACAGTAGAAAAGTGAGAAAAGAGCTTGTGTTCATCAGATTATAAAGAAAAATTGTCATCTATCATGGGCCTTAAAAATTCGATTGGTCTCGATCACTCTAACTAGGGGAATGAATTTTGCAATTTCCTTTCAGAGAGAAAAACCATTAAAAAACCTTAAGTTGAAAAAAGTAGGACGTATTCAGAGAGAAGTTTCTCGAAAAAATTGTCATTTCTTCTCTCTATTTTTCTCTCTTTTTAGAAAATGACAAGACCAGAAATTATAATGACTGAAGAGAGATGAAAAATATTGGGGGAATCTATTTTTGTCCGTCGATATTAGATCTTCTACGTTAAACTTGACTTATTTTTCACTCAAAAGGGCTCCAAATCCATCGGGTATCCTACAGAAATCTTCTCTTTTTTTAACTTTCCAATTTCAAAACTTATTATCCGCGAATTCAAGAACGTCTTAAGGTATAATTTTACAAGTGACAAATTATCTTGGGATTATTCCGAACCAAGATTTAAAAATATTGGTTTTTATAGGGGAGGTAAAAATTTTTAAAATTTTCGTGGTGAAAGGATGTAGTTAGGCGCACCTGATATAAGACAAATTGTGCGATAACACGTGGACCAAGCGATGAAAGGTGGGGGGGGGAGGGATTCCACACCAGAAACGGGAATGCGAGAGAAAAAAATTCAAATTTAAACCAGAACTAGGGCCGGAGCCCTTCGGCCGAGGCAGTTCCGGCGCCAGCCTCCCTACCAGCCGGCCCAACCACGTGTGGCCCATCTCTGACACTGTTGCGCGTTGCCTTGTTTCAGTTACGCCAAATGGTGACCATGAACGAAACATCGAGCTTCAACAACAACAACGGCTACAACCACTCGAGCAGCGTGCACGTGCTGTCCGAGGCCCGGCGCAAAGAGGTGAAGGCCACCCAGAATCTCTCCGTCATCGTGCTGTTCTTCATCCTGTGCTGGATGCCGCTCTACACCATCAACTGCATACAGGCGTTTTGCGGCGAATGCCGAGTGCCGGACGCGCTGCTCAACTCGTGCATCATCCTCAGCCACCTGAACTCGGCCGGAAATCCGCTGCTGTACGCCTACCGCCTCAGCGACTTCCGCAACGCGTTCCGCTCGCTGTTCTTCGGCAGCGTCACCTCGTCGGCCGAGAACGTCATTTTCGGCGGCCGCCACGACCTGTCCGACGGCGAGCCGCGCAGCAGCGGCAGCTTCGCCGCCAAATCGCGCAACACCATCTCGCTGGCCGGCTTCGATCCGCAAAAATTCCTGTTCAACAAGAGCGCGCCCAAACTGTTCAGGTTCGGCGACCGCGAGTCCGGCGCGCGCGACGCACGGCCGCAGCGGTCGTCGGTCCGCCAGAAGAAGTTGGTCGGTCGCACCGATTCGTCCGAACGGTTTTTCGTCGCCACCGATCGCGGCACCAATCATTACGATTTTTGCGCCGCCAACAACGTGGGCCGGAGCAGCGGCAGCGGCAGCCGCAGCGGCAGCGGCAGCCGCATCAACAACGCTAACGCCAACCACAGCCGTTCCCGTAATAATATCGCTACCGGCGGCCGCAGCGGTAGCGGCAACAACGGCAGCGATGGCGGTAGCGGCAACGGCGGAGACGGCGGTGGCGGCGGTGGCGGCGGTGGCGGCAGTGGCGGCAGTGGCGGCAGTGGCGGCGGTAACGTCATCAACAGCCACAGACGTGACTTGGATCATCAACTGTTTCGCGACAGTCGTTACGCGTACCTCAACTGCGAGTACATCGACGAGTTGCCTTTCGAGTGCGTCGGACGCAAGCGAATCCATTCGACGCTCGACGAGCCGTCGTACATACTGATGATCAACGACGACACCATTTCCGAACGAACGGACGGCGGCGGCACCGACAACGACAACGACGCCTCCAGACTGAATCTGTTCGAGAAGCGAAAGAAAATCCTGCGAAGACATAGTACGAATATTTAGAAAGCCTATACACGAGTGTATACGGGCTGCCCAGCACGACTCAAGACGTAAACGTAGTCGATGTGGGTTTTTATTTGGAAAAGAATGAAAAAATAATAGTAATAAGTCGGGTAAATGTACCGAATATGGGGTGGTTCGTAACTTCAAAATTCGATATATACCCTACAGCATATAAACGCGAATGTTTTGTCTGTTTGTATGTTTGTATGCCCATCACTTCAGAAGCGCTCCATTGATCGAGCTGAAATTTTAAGCAATTATTTACGTTGTCCCTAAAAAGGTTTTAAGCCAAGTTCAAGGTTCTTATCTCTCTTGAGGGCGAAGTTGTAGATTTTAATATGTGCTTGGAAATAGAAGTCAAATGTTCAAATTTTCTGTTGATATTGACCATATTTCAAAATATCAGTTAGTATTTTGTCCAAAAGTTACGAAATATTGCAAAAAATTCAAGTGAACAGTGATAAAAGTCGAAAAGAGAGGAAAACTCATTTCAGGCGTGTTCTTTCGACGGTTTTTGTGAATTGGTACAATCTAATAGTCTTACTGACTATCCTCAATTTTTTTCCAACAGACTGCTTTAATAGTTTAAGAGGAATAATGGTACTCCATATTTGGTACATATCCCATAATCGGTACCTATATTTACCCAACCGTATTTATTTGGGAATGAAAATTATTGTCCATAATGCAGAAAAAAACACACACAAAAAAAAACAACCAACTGCAGTTCCTGGGATATTGATTGCGAGTGTACAGGCGATGGTCGATCGTAGAGTGTAGGCCTAAAAATATTTTGTACATATGTAGGCTTATTTTACGTTCGAAGAATGTCGAAGAGAAGTTATATAGCTGGATTATATTGATTAAGGAAAATAAAGACTGATTTTTATTTTTACTTTTTTTCTTTTTGTTACGATGAAACAAGCCTTCTTGGCAAGGTTATCACTTATAAGTATATTATGTATGTATGTATGTATGTTTTGTTTTTGTTTATTCGAATTGTTATACGATGAACAATTATTCTTTTCTACGAAGAAAATTAAAGTATGGAAAAATTTTAAAATGACGAGTTTTTTTTTTTTTAATTTCTTATTTTTCTACGGTAGGTAGCTACTAATTAATCGAGCGAAATACCAGACGTGGTCCTGATTATAGCAGTCTTTTTATACTTACAATGTATCCACTTTTCAAATGTCAAAACTCGATGGAATGATTCTGTCGGTTATTGGCAACAAAAAACTTCAAAAAGTTTTTTAATTCTCAATCATTTTTGAGACATTTCATGTTCTCTGATTTTTACTCAATTTGCTTGCAAACGGAGCATTAAAATTGACCTCGCAAAATGGTTGGAGATATGGATGATGAAAATTATCCGTTTCGTGAGAAAGAAAACGATTGGTACCATTTTTTCTTTTCACCTAATTTTTACTTAATTTCCCAATCTGAAATCACACCAAGTACACTTGTGTTGGCAATATTACATGAGTATGATACCAATTTCAACATAATTTAGTAGAATTAAAGATATATGCAAGACTGCAAAAAAGTTGTAAACGAGAAATGAGATCGTAGAACTGTGCAATGAAGTAGGTACTTAACTGTTTATGCAGAAAAATGATCTTATCAGGCAAGTCAAGACTTGTCTGAATGACGTAAGTGTTTATAAGTGGAATTAGAATGGAAAATAGATTGAAAATAATGATGATGATGATGATAATAAATGTGTGAATTTAGGAAAGTATTATGTACGATACGAAAATATCATTAAAAGTACAAACTTCGAATTCAGTACAAAGTGTAAATGTAGCACAAACACTGAATTTAGTATAAAGTATGAATTTAGCACAAATTCTAAATTTAGTACAAACACTGAATTTAGTGTAAAATATAAATGTACTTAGTACAAAGTCTGAATTTAGTACAAACTCTGAATTTAGTATAAAGTATAAATGTAATACCAATTCTGAATTTAGTACAAACTATGAATTTAGCACAAATTCTGAATTTAGTACAAACTCTGAATTTAGTACAAACTATGAATTTAGCACAAATTCTGAATTTAGTACAAACTCTGAATTTAGCATAAAGTGTAAATGTGGTACCAATTCTAAATTTAGTACAAACTATGAATTTAGCACAAATTTTGAATTTAGTATAAACACTGAATTTTATATAAAGTATAAATGTGGTACAAAGTCTGAATTTAGTACAAACTCTAAATTTAGTATAAAGTATAAGTGTAATACTAATTCTGAATTTAGAACAAACTCTGAATTTTGTAAAAAGTATAAATGCAGTACATAAGTAATAATTTAGTATAAAAGTAATAAAGTAGTACAAAAGTAATAATTTAATACAAAAATAATAATATCATTTTCTTTCCTCATGAAACTGATAATTTTCCTCATCTCCAATCTTAACCATTTTTTGAGGTCAATTATAATACTTACCCCATTTTTTAAGCAAACTGAGTAAAACCCTCGAGCAGTAAATAATGCAGAGAAAAGAAAATTTTCAAACAAGAACGTTGAACTCATCAAAACACTAAATATAACTATAATTATTTTGCCAATCATGATGATCATTGGCAGGATTAATTAATGACTTATTATCCTTTCCAATTGCCTCTGATCGTTAAACAGGCCAGTGAAAAAGGTTTGATTGGTGCATTTGGGTGTAGATTGTGGCATCTATAGTGGCCTTAGCCGTTAATCTGTTTAACATCCATTAGACAGTAAAATATGTTCACACTCCTCCTCACCAAAGTGTAATTGTCTGGCGACCGTCTCAACTCCAGTACAGAGTCCAGAGCCCTGTGCGCTGTTGCCAAACATACTGCACCTGGTGTATGCGCAGTAGCTCGTGTCTATATCATAATAGCATCTACATTGACGTTAATCCCAAGATTGCGAGTGATTTTATTATCGAATAACGAAGGTTAGTAGGGACCTACCGATAAATTAATTTCTGTTCATTCATTCGGGTGTAAAATTTACTTTTTTTGTAGTTACACTTTTCCACTTTTTAGAGGCACTCCACCATACCATCGTTTTCCAAATTGAATCTTAAGGCCCAGTTGTGCCAAGTACCTATTTAATCTGATATGCATAATCTCGGTTGAATAAAAAATATATGAAGTTGAACCGGGCTTATCCAACCGGGCCTGATCGATTGGCAAATACTTTGTACGATATCTACCTAAGTGGTTAGATGACTTTCAACAGGTATCTGTTGAATAAATTTTGAACACGAAATTTAACTTACAGTTATATTTAATACGGTAAATAGGTACTTAAGTACCTATCATACATTCTAAAGCAAAGACAATATCGCATAGAATAAAGATAAAATTTATTAAAAGAAGGAGATCATTATCGTAATCATAATACCTATGTCAGACTTTTTTAAAGAGGAGGTTAATTTTAAAAGATATTAGCTTCTATTTTCGTTTCAACATTACGATTAATCTATATTTTTCGGCTTCATTTACAACTGATGGAGATCAAAAGGAAAATTACCGAATTTGTATTTTCATTTTTCAAATATTATAGTTTGTGGAACATAAGAACGACGATTTAACTGTACGCAGCTTAGCTGATTGCTCTCAAGTAGTTCATAATGGTTCGAATTTTATTGTTGTTTTTAGTTGGACAAATATTATGTTTTTATGTTATAATCAGTTCAGAGTTCGTGAGTACGAAATTAGGCGGTATTCGAGGAATTTCGATGTTAAGTCGCAATGGACGAAAATTCAAGGCTTTTCTCGGCGTACCTTATGCACAGCCTCCAGTGGGTGACTTACGATTCGAGGTATGCTGCTCTGAATTCCAGTTCAGCTTATAATTTTATTACTGTAAATTAAGGGCAGTGTTAATGATCGATGTATAGGCGACCTTTGAAACGGGAGTAATTTTTATTTTATTCTGCCAAAATACTTTTTAGCAAGTGCGTAGATAGCTCCATCGTAAGGAATGGAGGTTTATATATTCATTACCGGCTCATCTTACTCTCATCCCATCGTAACAGCGCTACAATCGAACACACACTATTTTTTGTTTCAAGCTTTTATTGTAATTGGAAGGAGGGAGAGATCAGACCCTCAGAACTCCATGATAAAAACCTAGCATAAGTATGACATTTATTAATAGTTTCGGATGGAATGTGAAAGTTCAAGTTTTTATGTAGATACCTTACCTGAGTAAAGAAAATTAATTTAAATTAAAAATTTTTATTTCACAATTTAAACTCAATACGTTGAATATTCCAACTGTTATAGGTATTATTCAAAACTTCATTTCTTTTTTTTCTTAACGGATATAAAATATCAATAGAAAATTTCTGTACGAATTAAAAAACACTTCAAACATCTGAAATCTCTTTTATTTGGCATTGCATCTCTCACATTGATCCTCAAATGACGTGCAGTTGAGTTTTATTGGCAACTTTTTTTTCTTTTTTTTTCACGCCTTCCTTTTTAACCGACTTAAATTAAAAAACCGGGAGGTATAAATATCTGTATAATTATCAGTATAAGTATAAGTGTATATATATATATATATATATATATATATGTTACCGTTGAAACTAGAATTTGGTCATTTCTAGTTTTAACTAGTCTAAACTAGAAAGGGAAAATGACGTTTGACCCTTCTAGTAGTGACCAGTTAAAACAAGAAAATAAATTTTTAGTGGAGACTAATAGTGCGTAGTCAAAACCAGTTACCGAGTGTATTAGCATTTTTCTTATAAAAAAAAAGTTACGCCTAGTTTAACATATTTAATTTCTTCAGAGAAACAGTTTTTTTTTTTGTAGTTCTAACCCAAAAAATCAAATAGCTTCTTCTAGAACTAATTTTTCTTTTTTTCAAAATTGAACAGCCTATTATCGAAAACTACTAGAAGTTCTACACTTTTTTCATTAGTGGAACTTCAACTGGTGGCGTAGGCATCAGCAAATCGTCTAGTAAATCAATAATAATACAATCTTGCTCTTCTATGCAAGAAAAATTTAAATAAGTTTAGGTTAAAATCGGATTTTAAAAAAATAAGCTTTTATTTATTTACTAACTTTGGAGGAGGGATCTACGTACCCTCTCAAACCAATCCAGTAATAAATCCTAGATGGCTAAAATCATATACATGTACGTCGATAGGTGGCAAAATATTATTCAGAAAACCCTTTGTATATATATACGCCGAGCGCCCAGTTTTGTTCTTGTATTTTCTCTTACCCTTATCTCGTGATTAATTCGTTGTAGGTGAAATCGAATGGTGGAAATGAATTTTTCGTTAGAAATAGGGGTGGTCATCGCTAAAAATTTTTTTCTTCCATCATTAGTTTTTGAAATAAATGACAAATTAAAAAACCGCAAAGTTCTCAATAATTTGCAATTTTTTTTATGGCCGATTTGTGAAAAACTCATGGTAATAAAAAATTAATTTTATTAAAGAACTCAAGCAAATTTTCTCCTCTTTTCAAGGTATAAACTCCAGCTTTGTAGCTTAAATAGAAACTGAGAATAGCTTCATACAAAATAGACACTATTTTGTTGGGGAAGGTTGGCTGCAGTATTGGTATATTTTAAAATCACTGTAATGAGTAGAATAAGTTTATCTTAAAAACGCGTTTTTAAAAGATAAGCTTTTATTTATTTATTTATTACTAGCTGACCCATCCCACGTTGCTGCGATCTCTGAAAACTAACAATTCTTTTCGATTCGTTGCCGTTAAATTAATCAGGATTCAGCGATGAATTGAGGAGAATTCACCTATGAATTTTCTTCCATTCGTTGCTGAATCCTAATTAATTTAACAGTTTGTAGGTGAATTCTTTTCGATTTGTCGCTGAATCCTAATTAATTTAACGCGACAAATTGAAGAGAATTTGTGAAATTATTAATAACCGTATTTCATAAAAAAAACCTCACTTCGATATCCTTTAGTTGTCAGTTAAATATTGAATTAAAATATTACTATATCCTACGCAACAGAATTAGAAGCACTAACAGTCACTGTTATCGCATATGTATAAAACAAACATCGATATGTTTTGCAATGTATTGATGTTCTTCACCAGATCGATGCAATATTGTTTTTCGATATATCAATATTAAATAAAATACATATTTCAGGAATTTTTTGGGCAACTTTTTGAAATTTTCTTTTCGTATTATGTCAGAAACCTTCACCGGAGTATACTTAACAACTTCCAAAAGTTTCATGGCCATCGGATGAATGGTGTAGTAATGCATAAAAGACAAACAGACATACATTCTCTTTTATATACTATATAGATTATTTTTTTTTTTTGCTTTATCTTCATGCGAAATAAATATTATTTTGTTGTGGAAGGTTGGCTGCAGTATTGGTATATTTTAAAATTGCTGTAGTGAGTAGAATAAAAGCTTATATAATAAAAGCTTATAAAAATTATTTAACAAAAAATCGAGCCGTGCAAGAAGGTGATCCAGCTATACTAGAAAGTAATTGAGTCGTGTAAGAAAGTCAACTTGCAAAGGCGTATACGTGAAATTATATTAATTTTTCACGTATTAAATTTTCTTATTTTTCTTCTAGTGAAGGCGCACAAAACAAAAAAGCGTATTTTTCAGGTGGGTATTTCGAAAGAATAATTATGATGTTTTCAGAAACCGCAACCAATCAAACAATGGAAATCGGTAATTAACGCAACGTCGTACTCGCCATTATGTCCACAAATAACACGCCAAGGATTCGCAGGAAATGAGGATTGTTTGTATATGAATATTTACACTCCTGTGGTATTGTTGCAGCCTACGTTACCTTAAGACGAAAAACAATAAACTTCTGAAGCAAATAAAGTCACAAATTGTTTACTTTTCAGGAAGAAATCGAGAAGAAAAAACTGCCAGTTTGGATTTTCATTTTTGGTGGACGTAGAATACTGGGACATGCTTCGCCATTCAAATACGGACCAGAATACTTGATGGACCATCAAATAATTTTGATAACGTTTTCTTATCGACTTGGATTCATCGGTGATTAAAATGTGCTCTGTAATAAACTAATAGACATATAGTCTAGCCGTTGACTTGGTCGCATACCCGTAAATAGTTATAACATTTTAAAGGATTTATGACATGCTGCATTTTATCAGGTTACCTTAGCAGCGAAGATTCGACAATTTCGGGAAATTATGGCTTGAAAGATCAGTCGATGGTATTAAAATGGGTGCATGAACATATATCATCATTTGGAGGCGATCCAACCAATATAACCTTAGGCGGTGGCAGTTCTGGAGGAGTTGATGCGAGCCTTCACTTATTTTCACCTCTTTCAAAAGGTATACAGGTAATTATATCTACGTACGCTGCAGCGTACAGAGTATAGGTAAATTTTATTAAGTAATAGTGAACTAAACGTCTAACAGCAGCCACAGATATTAAATGGTTATTGGCATATAAAACTTGGAAAAGAAGTCGCCATAATACTAACTGGAATAATGATATAAGGAAAATTGTCGAAAGTGACCTAAGAAAAAAATATTTTGGGTATTTCAAGCAATATAGAACATTATGTCATAAAATGGAAGAGATTTGGGTTATACCGGTCAGGGTTGAGTGTAAAATGAGATAATAAATAAATTTTATACTACGAGTATTAGTAAAGATGAGAACAAACAGAATGTAAATTTTTTTTACAATACATGATCAGAAAGGTAATGTCTATATTGATATTTTGCAAGTCGAAAGTAGCGATTTTCATACATGGAGGCATAACTTCAACGCAGTGGCGGGCAGGCATATTTTTTTCTATCGGGAAAACGTATCTTTAGGGGGCCAAATAATATAAGTTATAAATTTAATTTCCCTCTTCCACCAGCCTGCGTCCCAAGGAAAAAATATTTTGTTAAATAATCCTAAATTTGTTTTTCTTGTAGGTACATGATTTATTTGTATTATGAAAGTGCAAAATAGCAAACATGTTTCAAAATTATGATTTTATGAATGGTACATGGTCATAATGTTTATCCAATAGTCATGAAATCTGGAACGAACATTAGTAATAAGCCAAGGACCTGACCTATTGATTTTGTTGCGGATTGGCCGTCCGGTACTTCCGATATGGCTATTGTATTTTTTGTTTTGGCTATAAAATTTTCAATTTTCAACCAATAGCCATGAGATTTTGAACAAATATTTATTATGATTTATTAAAACTTCCTATAAATTTTGGTGCGGATCGAACATACGGTAGGTATTTCGAGTAACATTATTTTCGTTTTTGTTTTAGCTATAAAATTTTCAATTTCCAACCAATAGTTACGAAATCTGAAACAAATATTTATTATGACATAACTTTTTATAAAGTTTGGTGCGGATTGATCGTACGGTACTTCCGGTAACATTATATTTATTTTTATTTTGGCTATAAAATGCCTAATTTTAGAACAATAAGAACGTTATTCAGAATAAATATTTATTATGATATATTAATAACTGTTTAGTAACGACCTAATTTTATAATTTTTAAAAACCTACTTTTTCTTTTTTTAGTAAGTTTTCACTGGAAAATCTGTAAATATAATTTATTTTTTTAAGTGGATTTTGAAGGGCGCCATTCATTGAGGGCGCATTGGGAAATGCTCAAATTCCCAATAGGCCTATCCGCCACTGCCTCAATGTAAAGAATAAACCTGACTCTATGTAAAAATTTTTACAGGGAGGTTGCAAGGTAACCAGGTTAACTTTTTTTCTGACTCGATGTTAATTGACAAGACTGCAATTGAAATGAAGAACTCCGAGTGGCAATGTTTTTATTGTTATTTCAATAATTATTGTAATTTTATACAATTTATTTCTTAATTTTGTACGTTAAAAAGTCACCTAACCTCCGACTATCGAAATTATTAATGAATATGATATTACAAAAAAAAAATCTCGGATTCAAACTTGCAACCCTCTGCATGACAGACTCCTTCTCTACAAGTAGCATCACAGTTACTGATGCTGACTATGGTGTGTTCATCCTATTCTATCATTTCAAAAGCACATTACTCATCATTCAGAATAATTATTTATGAGGCATTTAATTAACATTTTATCACTTTCTAATCATTAATTATAAAAAATATCTTCCTCAACAAGGTTCTAAAGTGTGTTGTGTTTACATGACTTGGAAGTTGTTCACTCACTGCGCTCATTTTGCAAACTTTTCCTTGCATGTAAACATTCACTTTTGAACCTTGGTTTGTAATATACTATTACATAAAAAAAGTTTATTTCAAAAAAATTTAAAAATAAATATTTCATACGTGTTTTTAAATTGTGGAATTTTTCAGGCTTATTTCAACGTTGCATATCGCAAAGTGGAGCCCCATTAAATTTTTGGAGTATTATGAAACCAGGAAAATCTAGAGAATATGCTTGGCAGTTGGGGAAAATTCTAGGTTGCTCTAATCAGATGAACAAAACTTCGGAGACTCTTCTACACTGTTTCCGATCAAAGCCAATAAAAGATCTTGTAATATCGACTGTGCATATAATGGTAATTTCACAAGTTTTATCTCGATTGAAATTCAGTAGGTACAGTAATTAGGGATAGGACAACTCCTTTTCAATGTTTTCAATGAACATAACCTACAGCCTTGCCCAAAAAAAATGAAAATAATGAAATAAATTATTTAGTAAGCTGACAATTTTTTTTTTGAAAATGTATGGAATGTTTGTTCAGCCATCTGCTCAGCTTAGATTTGAAAAAGAAAGACAGCGTTTATGTTTTTAATTTTTAATGGGATTCACCTTCAATATGTCGTAAAGTTGCAAATAGAAAAGTTCAAATAAACAACGCTAGCGTTGATACCTTCCGGTAGAAAAAGTACATTTTTTAAGTTTTTTTTAGTCTATAAAACAAAAAATGTACTCACTCCAACTCCTGGGTCCTTCCATTAGAACAAAATTAATTAGTAGATAGCAGATTTGTTAGGAATACCTACTTCAAAAAGTCATATTTCATATATAACTACTCTGTTCACGCTAAGAAGTGCGTGACGTCATAAACCATATCCACACTTATCTGCTTGAAATACCTACCTACGATCATGACTGGGAAGTTTTGTGTAGCGTGTGCAGCGATTGCTACACATGAGAAATTCCCAAGTGGTTTTCACTACACATGGGAAATAATTATGTTTACACACAACTATTCATTCTACTCGACAAAAAAAATGTTGAATCATCCGAAAAAGCACATTTAGTTTAAGTGAAACTAAAACTAAGAATATGTTACTTCGTAAATGAGATGTCCATAAACCTAATATTATAATATATGTTCGTATCTGAAAAAAATCAAATTTTCTTTATTCTGTGTAAAATTTTCACCAAAAAAATTTTTTTTTTCGCTACACATGGGAAAATGAAAAGTTGCCGGCCCTGCCTATGATATTTGTTTACTCCACAAAATGATGATTTTCGTTGTATGGCAATGTGCATCGATACCTTTTCCTCTCTCCCCAACCATCCGCAATGCAAATTTTGATTCTTAAGTCATGCACTTCTTAGCGTGGACAGAGTAAGTACAGGCTGTCAATAATTTGAAATAATTTAGTTTTGAATTATAAACAAATGAGTAGGCTGAAGGAATAACAAAGGTTCACTTGACGTAGGGGTTGCACAATGCATCGGGCTCACATTAAATATAATTTCTGTCCATTCTCAGTCTACCATTATATGCTACTCTATTTCATTGTGATTGGTATTTGAGGTAGGTATCTCATCGATGAATCTTCATGCCTCAATATTCGTGAACACTCCTCTAACTTTGGCCACCTTTTTCGATTAGATACATCATTATTAATGGTTGCGTTGATTTTGTAAGATTAATTTATCTATGAGTTGATTATTTTTAGTACGATTACTTACTTCCAAACACAATTTTTGGTCCAGTATTAGAACACAAGCACGTCGACGGTGCCTTTTTAATCAAAAATCCGGCAGACAGCATAAAAATACGGAGAAACATTCCATACCTGTTAGGTGTAACCAGTGATGAAGGATCATTAGGTTCAGTAGGTCAATATTTTCACTTATTTCAATGCATCAGTACCTACAATCGTAGTATTGTATACTTAGTATAATAACTGACATTCTCATATTCGCATTAATATCAAGTTCATTATTCATATTTGTTACACGTAGTTTTATATCAAAATGATAAAGCCGCGGAGCACTTTTCCAAGAATTATCAGAGAATATTTCCAGAATTTTTCGGTTACGATCATGCACTCAATAAGGATGAAATAACGCGAACGATATTGAGAAAATACACAAATGATGGTTTAAACGACGATTTATTTCATTTTGTTAGAAAGGTAACGAATCCAATGAAATAGGTAAATGCTAATCAGGTAGAAGTCTAGTAGGTACCTACTTAGTGATGTGCTCATGAAATTTTTTGAGAGTATATCCACCTCCTTATTGACCCTCCTACTTCAAACAAAAAAACACTTTTTCAAACTTTTATTAACACTGGTCTTTTGGATTTAGATGATCCGATTCTCTGAACCATAGTTTGGCATATTGCACTCAGAATGAGATCACTCCATTGGTTGATTGGAAAAACTAGCTCCAAACTAATGGAGAAGAAAAATGAGAATTTTTTTATCGATGTGGGGACTCTCCCATATGAGGTATAGGGGCTTGGACCCCTCGACGACAGTTGCCGCCCCAAAGGGCAGGCAAACAATCGTCCTTGTGATGTTAAACACACAAAATACGTTCGATCGTAATTACCTGTACGTATTTGCAGGTAATGTACGAGTACCGAATTGTGACACAATAAGATGATGTCAGGATTCGTACACAAACCGGCCAGCCATCTCTTATCTCGATAGGGGATGATGCGACCTGGCCATTCTCACCAACGTACGTATTATCTTACATACGTGTGTTTGTGTGTGTGCAAATAAGCCGTATATAAACCACCCGAACAGGCTCTAAAATTGCCAGTGTTCGCCTTGGTTTCGGCTTACCCGTACTTATGTACGAAGTGGCTGAACACGCTTAAATTCTGTAGAATTTCCTTCTGGTGAGAATATCTCTCACGACAAGGTATTCCACAATCGACAAGCAAAGAATTTTAACCAACTATGTAGGTACCTATATATGACTAGTAAATGGTTTTTAGTACTATACTGTGAAAGAGATGTTCAAGGCTCTATATGCGATGTGGTTTGAAAACACGTAAAAGATAGAAAAAAAGCAATTTTAGTTGTAAGTTTTGCGCAGCCTTTGGCTGTCCATATTTCATTGCAAAAATAGACATACATCTCCACACCAATGCACGCACACTATCAAGCTATAGCACATGCACAGTGACAAATATTCGAATTCGAAACTTTTTATCAATGTTCTACCTTTGACATGTTTTTGAAGGGGCTTTTGACATGTCTTTGGCTGTATGTCTCTGGTATACCCAACGAACACATCACCGTACCTATTTGTATAGTAGCTATTTGAGGTAGTATCTGTCCTCTTTCGGAACTTCACAAAAGAATAATAGACCTGAGAAACGATTCCACTAAATAATAAGCAGTTTAAGTCATTTGTTCCATTGACGCCACTTTTTACATAGCGGAACCTCCTACAACCATCCTCAAGTTAAAGTTTGCTTGAATGGCATAAGTGGCTGAAAGGACGTTAATCGTTGGTGGAATAGCATTGCAAAATTTAACTTGGCGGATAGTTGTGTAAGGTCCAAACGTCACTTTACGCCCAGTAAAAGGTGGCATTAAGGGCATAAGTGACTTAATCAACATAATACATACTTAGTGGAATCGCTCCACTGTATTATGTTGTTTTTGTTTCAGAATTTTGGACCGACCCATGCATATATTGGAGCAATAGAAACAGCATTGCAGTATAATGGACCTGTATATTTTTATGTTTACGATTATAAAAATCATCCTGATTATCTGCGAAATTATGGCACTGTGGTTCATGGTAGCTCTTCAAAGAAAACATTCGTCAGGCGTGAAACTGGTTAGAAATGCGATCATATATTGTTTCAGTTGATTGTTCAAAACACCGAGGGGAAAAACCATAGGCGCAAACAGGGTCTGAAATTTTTTAAGACTTTTTTGACCCCTTTATGTCTTTAGGCTGGAGGTCAGCTAAAAATTCGTATTTATTTATTAGTTAATTTAGCATATTATGTGATCACTGTGGTGATAATCTATTTATTTATTATTACATACTGAAAATATCAGCCGAAAAAAAAAAAAAATTCAGTTGCCACAATGAGTTTTTCCACCGCTAATTGCACCTATGAAAAAACAAACAAAAACAATATTTTTTTTGAAGCAGTATTGATGAATCTATAGAGAGAAAATTAAAAAAGCTTCAACTTCACCCGGGTTAAGGGCCAAGATGATAGACCGCACAATAATTCTTTATCTGATTCAGGATCAAATGTAAGAATGATTCTTGAATAATTCATTCATTGTTTTGATTATCAATAAAATTATATCTATATATAAACATAATTATATAGATGTAACTTTGTTAAGATGTGGAGAAAGGACTCCAATAAACATGACACCATTATGGTTTCGAATCCGCACTAACGAATATTTCTGTGTTGCCAACCTATCAGTGTTGCCATTTTTTAGTTTCATAAAGAGGTACCTAAATATATTATGTAGTGTTTTTTTTTCTTTTTTAAACGCCATTCTTAACATTTTATCATTAAATACCCTTTCAACAGTTAATTGCTATTCTATTTTCAATTTTTTTTTTTTTGAGGTATTAGATTAAAGGAGAGTAAACTATTAAAAAAAAATTAAAAATTGATTGAAATAATAATTAAAATAACATTTAAAGGTAAGGTAAAATTATTTCAATAGCTTTTCTTTTATTCAATGTTGAATTAAGGGCGTAGGTAGAATATAAATCAGTAGGTAGTAGGGGAAGCTAAAAATTAGGGAGGCATTAATATTTGCAATAATCTTTCCAGCCAATTTTTTCTCTCGCATTTTCTTCTTATATTTTATTTTCCACATTTTCAGACGAGTATGGGAGGGGACAAGTGGCCCTCCCTGCTGTCTACGTATGCCCATGAGTGGAACATTTGTCTGTGTGGTACTATAACAGCACACGAAAAAAGTATCAAATTACACAATCACGTAGGTACTCAGTTCCCCATTAGAAAAATATGTGACACGCCCTCAGTCATTTAATTGGGGATACGCGACTGCTTAAGTAACGTTCTTGCATTCAGGCCTCAATGATCTTATAATTTTCATTATATTCGGTCGTAGCTGATTTGATTCATAAAATTGGCCTTTTTACAAGCGGCGCCGTCATTCAGAACAGAGCCAACATTTCAGAAATGGAAAAAAATTTTTTCATACAGCATGAAAATTTTAGGCTTATTATAAAGAGCCAAAACGTGTTTAAACTGTTTGAAAATGACAAAACTATTTTCCCAGTCAACCTGATACAAGTAAGGTCTATTGTAATAAGCTTAGAATTTCTAGGATAATTTTAAAATTTTGGAATAAGCCTAAAATTAGCACGCACACACACACATCGTGTGTTTGAGCTGGTGCGCATATGTGTGCGGACATACGTGCGTGTGCGTGTTCTTATTTTAAACTTATTGCGAACTTTTTCAATTATTCTAGAAATTATAGGCCTATTACTATAGATCTTACTTGTATTAGGCTGATTGGGTGAATAATTATCTCATTTTTAAATAGCATAAACACGTTTTAGCTCTTTATAATAAGCCTAAAATTTTCAGGCTAATTGAACGAATTTTTTTTTTCCGTTTCTGAAATTCTGGCTTTGTCGGAATGACGGCGCCGTTTGTAAAAAACCTGATTTTACATTTCGAACGCATTACATTAAATGACTGGGTTCAAAAATTTTAATTGAAATCCAAATGATGTAATTTTCAAATAAAAACGTTAAATTTTATTGCGCACCAACCTATTGGAAATTTACCAGTAGCTTAAATAGAATAAAAACCAACTTAAATTACGCCTGAAAGAAGAATAATTTCTAGAAAGTCTGATTTTTTCTTGTTAGAAACGATGAGATATTTCTGAAAGACAAAGTATAAGAATTCTAATATAAAGGCAACAAAAACGTTATTAAGTTAATGCTATACTACCAACAGGAATCATTTTTTTATTTGCAGGTCCCATGCATGGAGAGGAACTTATGAGCCTATTTCATTACCCAGACTTATTCCCGCCAATTCTCGATGGTGAAGATAGAATAATATCCGATACCGTAATAAAGTTATGGGTCAATTTTATCACCCACGGGTGAGTGTTCAATAATTTTGTTCGGTCCACTGTTTAGTTTTTCTGTTCCAGCGATAGCTTATAGCCTAATAATTTCTCATTATTTTCAGAGATCCGAATGGAAATAACGAAAAACATGTAGGATGGCAGCCAATAACGACGAATTTATTAGAATACCTACA
The DNA here is from genome assembly GCA_011428145.1 of Ericerus pela. Classification (NCBI taxonomy): domain Eukaryota; kingdom Metazoa; phylum Arthropoda; class Insecta; order Hemiptera; family Coccidae; genus Ericerus; species Ericerus pela. Next base: position 398,430 of record WOFM01000392.1, read on the forward strand.
CATTTCGAACTCGTCGTTTTCGATGAGAACTCAACCTCATTGGGAAGAATACCAATTTTGGAAAAAATTGGGAAATCCGATTTTTTGAAATTTAAAAGTCATTTGCCTTTGTGAAATTAAAAATAATTATGCTTCCAGCGGCAATGATGTATTAGCAATGATTAATGTTTTAAGAAAATATACCATTGAATAATTTTAATTTAAATGTTCTGTTTTATTTTCAACTCAAAGTCTTCCTGCTCCTAATATAAAAATAGGTGGTGACAAATTAAAACAAATAGAAGTCCTTTTACCTTTTGTGGGGACTCTCCCATATGAGGTATAGGGGCTCGCACCCCTCGACGATAGTTGCTACTCCAAAGGGCTGGAAAATAATCGTCTCAATAACGTTAAACAAATTACACTCGTGCGTTTGTATGTTTGTACCTGTACGTATGTGCAGGTAAGATACATTGCACAGGCTGTGATTAATTATCTGATAACGATATCGGTGATGTCACGGCCCAATACTAAACGCGTTGGGTCATTTCTTATCACCTTAATGGAAGCAGGAAACGACGCAACAGATTTCATAATACCACGTATGTGTGGCTGTGTGCGTGTGCCAAATCCTGTATATAAACTTTCAAAACTGGCTACAAAATTGCCAGTGTTCGCCGAGGATTTGGCTCTCCCATATTTATGGTATGAAGTGGCAGAACATACAATTAATTCTGTAGAATTTACCTTCTGCTGAGAATACTTCCTCACAACAAGGTATTCCACAACTTTCTTTTTTCAAATAATTGTTTCAAATAATTCAATAAAATTTCATCTTAGTTATAATGGTTTACAAAATGTGTACAAACCGAATTATTTCATGCTGGAATAATTCTTACGTGCAGGAGCTTAACAGCAGCCTAACAATTAGATGAAAAACAAACAAATAATAATTTTGGAGAGCAAAAATACTGTTTCTAATTTTGCCTGTAATTAGTTCATAAAAATGTTTTCAGTTACTTGTAAATGAGATATTAGCTGTTTTCGATGCGGCAAAAAATTCGATAAAAGAGTTAAGCCTAAAAACTTTTTGGGGTGCTATTCTGCTAGTATTTAAATCAAGTTTGGTTTTGGTTAGAGCATGTAGTCAAAATCAGCAGAATATCGCCTTTCTGAGTTCATTCTTTTGTCAAAATTTTTATTGCCATGTCAAACGCAGCTCTCACGTGAACAAAATATTTCTTTCCAACTCGGTGTACGTGAGAAAAGAAAACTATGTAATGAAATTCAAGGTTTTCCAATTAAAGTTATGAAACACTGCATAAGTTATTTTAGTTATGTGAAGCAAATATTTTTTCGTTCCTAATTGGGAAACATCATTTACATGTCTAATACACAGTACTTATTTCTTTTCGACCCATTGGATGTGAGCAAAGAATACTATGAATGATAAGATTAATGAAATGCAAGGTTTTCAAATTAAAGTTACGAAACATTACGAATTTTAGTTTTCGTGAATAGGTAATCTCATCAATTTTTTTTTTTTTGTGGCGTAACTGAAGTAGGTACATACCTAGGTGCCTATTTTGAGTAAGTCCATATCTACTCAGTGAGAATCCCCTTTTTCTTTTCTCTCTCAAGGTCTTGATGACTGCGTCTACAGCTAGGTAGAAACCAGTACCATACCTATTTTGAATTGTAGGTTTAAAAATAACGTACGAACAAAAATTAAAATAATGGAAGATTTCACATGAAAAAAAAAAAAACTACCTATAATTCAAGATTTGTAAATGTTAATGGCATGAATATTGCTAATTTTAGGTTTATGGCAACACGTGTCAGTTTGTAAAATATGCGTGTGATAGTTTGAAAAATCTTTAAAAATTTACTATGTGAAATATTGAAACCTGAGTGATAAAATTTATCTGATTTTTCCAATATTTGGATCCTCTTGAGCTCCCATTTAGGTGAAATTTGATAGGTACACTGTCCACTTTTATAATGGTGAGCATAGGTTCAAATAGGATTTTAAATTTGGATAGCCTTGGCCCCTACCAAAAAATTTTGATGACATTTGTTTTGTTGTCAATTTTCAATTTTGCATATCCATCTGCAGAACCCTGACGCTTAATAAGCCATTTAGTAGGTAATTACTATAAACATCATTGTAGGAAAAAATTTACAGGTTTCAACTTATCGATGTAGATCTTAGTACATTGAAGTGGACTATGTTTTCGCAGGTGTTTTGTGTGAGTATGACTTGTACCATCGTAATGTGTCGGTGATATTAAATGAGAAATGAGATATTTCTTTCCTCTATCTCATCCTTTTTCATATTGTAAATATCTACTATTAAAATATCTTCCTTAATCTTCTCATTTTCCTTATTATAAATAAAATTTATTTAAGCTTTTCAGATCTTTTGGAAGAATGGTGAACATTTTATAGTGGAGAAACATATAGGTATCCTATACCAACAAAAGTTAAATAAGTACTATCATTATCACCCATATTTGCTTTAACGCATTTGATTATAGATTACTGGTCATCGATTGTAATAAATATGGTATATATCGATTACTATATTACCTAGGGATTATCAAATTCTAGCTAAGTACTTCAGAAAACAGGCCTGATGATGTATCACACAATGAATTACACATGAATAGTCAAAATTGTCTCTATGAACCCTTTGGGGTCAAGGAATGAGTTAAATGAAAACATGAACGTAAAATTAAAAATCATCGCCTCAAAAAATATGACTAATGATCGATGTAACACAATAAAATAAGGAGGACTAAAAATTTGCATTTTTTTAGTCTATACTCTAAATTTTTTTCCCTCTCATATTCTCACCAATTTTTCTTTGACTTTCCTTTCTTTTTTTTTTCTTTTTTTTTTTATGTTTTGTCTGGAAATATTAATTTATTTAATTCAATTACCGTCTTTGTGTATTTACGCACGCACATTTTTAAACTGCTTTAAAACATATCCTTATGTTATGAAACCTGAGTTTTTTGGCTGCGATAGGCTAAGAACAGGATATATTTCCTGCAAGATAAATCTTGAGTGAAAAAAAATAAGTTGCAAACCTGCATCTGCATGATACCAATTTCGGCAGGTCCCTTATGCAGAAAATTGATGGTGAAATTTCTTGACGTGAAAAATTTAATGGCTTCGTAATGATCATTGACCTTAATATTACTATAGGGACATGAAATGAAGAACTTTCGAAAATGAATTAAATTATATTGGCCACCAAAAAATCTTAAACTTTGTTTTTTCATGTTGACCAAAAAGGAGGAAAAAGTTTTAGCTCTCATTCATTAAAAGACTCTCAAACTGGAAAGAATTTATTTTTCATCCACAAACTAGTCTCAAGTGAAAATTCGTCTTTTGTGAATCATAATTTTGTGAAAAATAGATTACGATTTAATTTGAAAAACCTTTTAAATTTTCCGTCTTAATCAAAATAGAATAAATCAAAAACTTTGGTATTTGGGTGAATCTTACAACATTGAGAACTTTGGTATTGAAAACAATTTCAAATTTTTTAGTAGCAACAATAGTTTGGAACAGAAAAACCATACACAGTGAAATTAGACATTTTTAAAGTCAAAAATTTCCAAAAAATTGTAGCTGGTTCAGGAACACCCTATAACCCCTTATTTGCGCCTAGGATGGAGAGATCAATATAATATCAATTATACTTGTGGCTGTGACTCATATTAAAATACAGTTCATAATTTATTATCTTTGTGAATTCCTTGTATTTCTGCAGAATTCCAATAATTTCTTTCTATGACATTTTTGTGTATGTTCTCATTGAATTTACCCCAATATGTGTGAAATCCTGGTTCACTTAGTCACCTTAGAACAAAAACTAGTTTAAGTCCCGCAAAAGTTACTTTTGCACTGAGTATTAAATGAAAACATTGGTGCAAAAGTAGCTTATCTTGGACTTGAAATAGTTTAACATTAATAAATTAATCAAAAAAAGTGAAGTTAAGGTACTTTTGCATGAACAAATTCTTTCACATCCTGACATAAAATAGTATGCATTTAGTGTTTATTTCAATTTCTAAGCAGTATGGATTTGAGATAGCTTTACTAAATGATAGAGGGTAGTGTAATGAGAATTTGGATATGCATAATGTAAAATATTATATTGTGTGACAAGTGCGTAATGTGGGGTATTTTTTTTAAGAGTGGAAGAATTTGCAGATTAGCCAAAGGTGAGGGCTCGAAACTTGACACGAGTTATAATAGCCCACAAGTACTTGTCACATACCATACTTTTTGCAAACAATGCACAAAAAAAATATAGCAACAAATCCCACTACCGATAAATAAATACTCATAAAGGAAATAAATTTTGGAAATTATAGCTGAAAAAACACAAAAATGGTAAGTTTTCAATTATTTTGTGTTTTTTTGTTTGTTTATTTTCAAACAACTAAGAATAATTAACAAATTATAAGGAAAGTAGTTTCAAGTAATTTTTTTCTCTTTCTAGCAGTACTAATCTCAAATTTCTAGCTTACACATGGGCTGAGGAATCATTGAGTAAAGAAAGAGAGGTTTTTGGATTTCAAAAAAAATTTTTTTCATTAATTTGCGTTTTTTTCATTTGTATTTTTTCAAATTGTTAAAAATGATTAAAAAATTAAATGAAAACTAAATTCAGATAAATTTTCTCCTCTTTTCAAAGACACCAATTTTAGCTCTCTAGCTTAAATAGTGACTGAGGAATCACTGATGGAAAGAGGAGAAGTTTCTAGATTCCAAAATATGGTCGATCTCCAATTAATTTCCATTCTTTTTTGTTTATTTGTGTCAAACAGCTAAAAATAATTAAAAAATTATATGGAAATTTTAAAAATTTTATTTGCTTTAGATTATTACAAATCCCAACTCTCTAACTTAATTTGAGGCTGAGGAACCATTTGAGATTTTTTTTTTTGAAATTGAAATATTGTGTTTGATTGGACTGGCAACTTGATGAATAGTTTTTCACAAAATAACTAAATAATAACGTCAAAATGATTATATGTTCGAATATTTTACATCCTGTCAGGTAGGATTGGGATGTGCAGGAGTGTGTTATAGTATATTACACACCAAGGTTCAAAAGTGAGCGTTTGCATGTGAGGGAAGTTTGCAAAACAAGTGTAGCGAGTAAGCAATTCCTGAGTAATGTAAACTCATTTTTGAATCTTGTTGAAGAAGATATTTTATATAATTATTGATCAGAAAGCAATGAAACGTTAAAATTCTATTATGATGATGAGTCTTTCTTAAAAATTATAAAAAACTGAACAAAATATCAATCTCCTCATTGTGGCAGATTTAACATTTCATTCAGAACGTGTAACCTTTACCTCGATGAAAGTGAATGTGCTTCCATGTAAAAAGATGCTTCACATTTTTACATGGATGCAAATTCATTTTACATCGAGATTACATCTACCAATAAAAGGAAATACTTTTCACTCCCAAATTACCATTGTAAACATTGTCTTTCTGATCATGTATTATACAAAATATTTTACACCCTCTTGCTCTGGATTTGGATGCGCGAGAGATCGTAGAATTATTGTCTACTTCATAGGACAAAAATTTGTTTGTTTACATTCGCTGTACATGCCTGTAAAACGATCGTTATTTTGTGCATTTGTTGCAAAAATTATATTTTTGGACTTACCCTAGTTTTGATCTAAGGTGACATAATATGTTGGCTTAGGAATTTGCGACAGCTAAATTTTACCGGTAAGGAAATGATAATACGCAGTGAGAAATATTTTTTTCTGCCCATACCTATTGCCTACCTTCAGTAAATACTGAACTTTTTCGACTCACTCTTTCCGTAGAGGGTAGGTAACGGACACACATAAAACAATAATGAAACATTAAATTTTAAAAAGGTAATTTACTTACATGAAAAATACACGTGTACTGGATAACTGTAAACATGAGCGATTTAAAAAATTATGGAAGGTATTCGTACAAAACTGACACAAAAAAAAATTCGACAACATACAGAAGAAAAACACAACCAGATTTAATTCGGAAAAAAATAACAAAAAAAACTAACAAATTATCCGAATTAATAATTATTCTCGATTCCAAAACGCTACAGCTTTTTGAAAATTACTTTTACTGCCAACGAGTGTTTCTTTTTTCGTTTTCAGCGAACAATTTGGTGCTGGCGTTAAACTGGTGGAAAGTTTCTCGAATTTCTTCAGCCGTTCCGCCGTCTTAACTTTGACTGTATCGGAAAGTTTACAAGGAACGTTAGTTTTCTCAAGTAATTTGCATTTTACTTTCGAATCACCTTTGCTACTAGACTCATTCATCGCAGGTGAGGTTTGAGGCGAGGTTAAAGCATTCTTACTGGTGCTACTCACGCATTCGGTTGGTTGGAGTGCTGCTGCTTCTGTACCCACTGGCGAGTGATCGGCAGCAAGTGGGGTATGAAGTCTATTTTCGGCAACAATTCGAGTGCCAGAAGAAACACTTTCTGGTAGTCTGCTAGCGCGCAGTCTACTTAGGCTAACATTATTGATCTTAACACTATCAACGGTGGAGTTATTGCAAAAATTACGATTAGTTTTTGGCAAACTGGTGCTGACGTCAGCATCTAATACTAATTTATTTCTTCGAGGCACTGACGATTCGCCGCTAATTTTAGAGATTGCGTCGGACAGTAACCTAGCCGCGGTTGAGCTTGGAGAACATGAACCAGACTGATCATGCGCCAGCCCGTTATCACAGGAACTTTTGCTTAAGCTAGAATTAAGTTTATTTGATCGAGATTTCAGAAGTTTGTGGTCGCACAAAGTGCCGGAGTCATCGACCCCCACCAGCAAATTCATTTCGTTGCTGCCAGGGGCATCGGAGTCGTCAGTCATCTCCTTGAATACAACCGATTTGGGATTTGGTTTTGGTGAAATTTTGATATCTGGGTTATCGCATGCCGAGGAAGTAATAGGATCAGCAGTTGGCAACACAGAATTTGAATTGTTAAGACTTGTTTTTGGCGTGTCTGTGTTGATTTGGTCATTGTTTTGACGACGAGACACCTCGACTACCAGAGAATTATCTTCTCCCAGACTGGACATCCTCGACGAGTAGGCCCCCGATAAGCTGACTCGTGGACTGCTGGAGGAACTCGAATTGGTGCCAGAGTTTCGACGACTAGCTGCTGATAAGGTGGCCATACGGCCTAGGGCACGAATAGCATTTCCAGTTTTCTAAAAAGCGTGCGTAAAATGCAAAAAAAAAAAAAAAAAAAAAACAAACAGAAAAAAACAAACAAAAGTGTTTTAAACAGGAGATACACACGTACATGCAGTTTAATCATAGCGTCAAAGGTCAAATTTGCACCAGAAGAAAAATATGGTTACAATACCTTGGGTGGGTGGTAAGATTAACAACTGAGAAATTAAGAGGTTATCTACAAAACAGACTCATCATATTTTAATAAAGCCTAAATTACATGACTACCAGATTTCTGTGCTATGGAAATTGCAGAGATAAATTTTTAATTTTATTTGAAAGAAATAAAATTCCCACTCAAATATTTTTCAAAACTTTTAAATTCAACATAAGATATTGTAGAGTTGAGTTTCGTCTACTTTAAATTTAGGGCAACACTAGCGGATTTGGTTGTTAATCCCCCTGAAATAAAAAAAAATAAATTAAAAAAAATCTCCCAACCATAAACCAATAATAAACCACACAAAAACAATTATTGAACCTCCTCCCCTAAAAATACCGTATCCGCTTCTGGAGGCTAGATAATCCAAAATATAATTTGCTTGGAAGATCAATAGGACTAGAGGAGAGTATATTAAGTATTTTTTGTTTTTTTTTGATTTTTTGCAAGGATCATTTCCGACGTTTGAACTCATGATGATGGAATTACGTTTAAAATATTTGATAATATAATAATTGTTTCAAAACGTCGCTTTTCTTTAAAAACCTCGTAAGTTGGAGTTTTTGTTATTTCAGATTTAAGAGGCTATTAAAGTGAAAACAATTGCAACGAATTGAATTCTAAAGACCTGGTAAGTTTACCATCATTATTATCATTTCTGCAAGCAAATAAAAAAATTCAATAGTCCTACTTACGAAGTATTTAAGGTGAAATTTATATTATTTGTAGATTTACGAGGTTTTTATATAAAAAAAAAAGCTGACTTACATGGTAGATAATTAGAAACCATGTAATGTCTTTACACGGACTGAAATTTAGATTAAAAACCTTATAAACTCAAACAATTTTGAATATAATGAGGGAGGGTTTGGTTGGAAACTAAATGCAAAAAGAAATTTAGTATCCAGAATAGTAATATATTTTATAATTATGTATTTGTCTCCCAAAAGTTCATTTAAAATTCAAAAAGAACTGGGAATTATCAAAAATTCATCAGAATAGTAACTGTGGAATACCTTGTCGTGAGAGATATTCACACTAGAAGGTCTTCAACAGTATTTACGTGTTCTGCCACTTCATATGGTTAAGTATGGGAGAGCCAAATCCTCGGCAAACACTGGCAATTTTTGAGCCAGTTCTGAGAGTTTATATACAGAATTTGGCACACGCACACAGACACAAATGCATACGTACATGTACGTAATTATGTCATGCTTTACATCGTTTCTTGCCTCTGTCGAGGTGATAAGAAACGACGCAGCGCGTTTGGTACAGGGCCGTGACATCACCGAGATCGTTATCAGGTAATTGATCTCGGCCCGTGCAATGTATCTTACCTGTACGTACGTACAGGTACGAACATACAAACGCACCAGTGTAAATTCGTTTAACGTCATAAAGACGATTATTGCCAGCCTTTGGGCGGCGACTGTTGTCGAGGGGTGCGAGCCCCTATTACCTCATACAAGTATTGTTCCCACAGTAACTATTATGGATTAATGTGGAATCTAGCTGTTTTATTTCCTATCTTGTCATTCTAATCAAGTAATCCTTATTGATACTTAGACAAACTTAATTGAGAAGGAGAAAAACTTGAAGGTGTCTTAATATTTTTTTTTCTTTTCAAATAGTGGTTCAATTTTCACCATATATTTTCAAAGTGGAAGGAATATTTTTGAAATTTGTAACTGATGATTTTCCATCCGACAGATTTTTATCATTTTTTATCGAGAGGAATTATAATGATGTGGTATTGGAGAAATCTGTGCCTCAGACGGAAAGATACTTCCAGCATTACATGACTAAGGAAAATAGGCATAATAATTTATTAATATGTATACGTAGGTATATCAGTATCAGTTCTTTCGATAAAAAAAAATGTTTGAAATATTGGGTAAGCTACTACTTCAACTCTAGTTTCATGTATAAATAAAGAAATTTATTAAAAAATTATTCTCAGTAGTCTCAATCACTTGTAATTATCGCGATCCTCAAATTTGATGGGAAATCTATAAATTTTGTTGTTTTCTCTTCAAAATAACCGTAATTTCTATCCTATTATTTCGTTTTCCAAAAAATATAAATTTAGGCACGTAATTTTGACTGTGGTGTAAAATCTAACTGGCGATGAAATTGGAACCTAATTTTTCCTTAATCATAGTAATACCGAAAATGTAATCTTCAAAAAAATACATTACGACACTTGCAACAATATGTTTCGATTCACAGTCAGGGAAATAAATAAATTTCATAATCAGAAAATGAGGTTAAGAAAAATCAACATATATCTAATTACATGCCGATTACAAACAGCCTTAGGCTACACTAAAAAAATCACTCCAAGCACAAACCAAAAAAGGAAATAAAATAAACGAAGGCATCAAAGCACATTAACACGAATTATAAAAGAGATAGGCTGCTAAATTACCTGCCACTTTCGCCGAATTATGAATTTCTTCAATTTGTCAGTGCATAATTTAACGCAACTCATCGTCTTGTCGTGTTGAGCCAACCACTTATGATGCAGACATTGTTTGGCGGTCAATCTTTTCCTATCGAAATAAAAACGATATTCGAAATAAATTTAAAATTTCAATTAAGTACATTATCCTTGAATTCAAAATGGTGGCATTTAATTACTCTTTTCGTTTGATCAGTAGCGACGAAATAAAGTCTTTTGCATCTTGGGATATGGCTTCGAAAGCTTCGTCATCAAAATCAAAATCGGCTCGAGTTATATTCGCAAAAGTTTCTGCGTCGTTTTCTCCCATAAATGGCGATAATCCGGATAATCTTTCGATAAAGAGAAATATTGTTAAGAAAATAGTGTACACGTATAGGGAATACAGGCGGCCTATTAAAGCCCTAATTGAAATAGCCTACTGCATGTTCGAAAAACGTTCAAATTCCTTTTTTGAAGTGCTGTATCAGATAAATCACTAAATACAGGGGTAAAGAATAGGTATAATTTTCAACAAAAAAAATTTATCAATGAAAGAAATGGTCAAGGTTTTAAAGACACAGATTGGAGAGAAAGTCTCAGGGTTTTGGATCCTTTTTAGCTGAAAACAGAGTTTGACATCTGGAAATAGTGCATCCTTATCACTAGTGCTAGTGTTGTGGCGGGGGAAAGGGAGGCAGAAGAGACAGCTGTGACGATGTGGATTCGTTCTCTGTAAGATGAAGCTATCTACGCCCTTAGCTCCGACTCTTAATGACATGGAAACGCCTTAAAAAAAAGTGTATCGTTCTAACTTGTTTCGCAATATCTTAGTAAATCAGTACGTTCGAGTCAGTTGTACAGTGTATGTAAGAACAGTGCCGAGTGCAATCTAATATGAGGATAATTCGCCACCTAACCCAGACACGTAGAAAAAAAATTTGGGATCGGGAGGAAAAAATTTTGGCTCTCCAAAAAACTGAAAATTACATGGGTCCATTTTTAAGCAGGTTTTCTGTGAAAATCTACTTATTTTTCTTCTATTTTTGAAAATTTTGGACCCCTAAAGATCCTGAGCCCCGGGGAAAATCTCTCAATTTCCTTTACGACCAGGGATGAATTTACCAGTGAACCTAAATTCTAAAATTTAGTCGTAATTCACCTTCGTACCACCTTTGTACACCGCACTCAAACAAAGTGGATAGCAGGGGCGTAGCCAGGATTTCTTCAAGAGAGGGCGACACATTATTCGATGAATTTTTTTTTTTTTATTCGTCACTTTTGGAATTTAGAAAATTAGAGAAATTCATCATCTATGGTACTCGTTGCCGCATATTTGTTACTAAAATTTTTTCTAAATATTAAAAGTTACGAACGAAAAATAAATAGAAATTAGACCGTGGAGAGGCAATCGCCCCATTTTTCGCTCTTGGCTACGCCCTTGAATAGTTGAGTACTGATTTCAGTGTTGGAAATTAATTTCAAAATTAATTAATTAAAACTTACAGAACGTAACATATAACGCCGACAGACCACATATCAGATTCGGTGCCAATGGGTTCGTAGTTGATAATTTCAGGCGGAATGAATTCAGGCGTGCCAAACAGTACACGTACTGGAGTATCTGGAGATATTTTCTGAGCCAATCCAAAATCAATCAGTTTGATCTGATGCGACGTGCGGGAAACACACATAATATTTTCTGGCTGCGGATACCATAAAAATACGGTTGATGTTTATAAGAAAAAGTTGGTCTGTTCGGTCTTCATAAAAGTCAATTCAGCCAGACGAAAAATTTACGCAATCATTTACGACGATCTACCTTTAAATCCAAATGAACGACGTTATTCTTGTGAATGTAGGCGACACCCTCGCAAATCTGTCTCATAAATAAAATACAATCTCTTTCGGTCAGCGTAAAATCATCGGCAACGACTCTTTCAAACAGTTCACCACCGCTGATACTGTAAACGTAGAGAATATAATATGATGTTTGAAAATGCATTCATTGGTACATTGAAGCATTGAAAAGCATAATCTAATATACACAAAGCAGTGGAAAATCCAAGGGGGCTGACCTATGACTTGCGCTTGGGTAACAAAAAAAACCTAAGATGTGGTAGTGTCAAGGACGCTACTGATGTTTTTGGAAAATATCTTCAATGTATCCGTATCAATATGCAAAAAATAGATACCTAAAACCTCAACAGGGGCCTCCTTAAACCACTGACAACGACCCCGAATTTCCAAGTTCAAAATTATGACGTTTTCTCCCCTTTCAGCTGTTCCTAGATAACTCCCATTACCCTACATTTTAACATATTATTCAAATCAATGTGCAATAAATCTATTATTTATCTATTTATCGATTTATGTATATTTATTTTATTTAGGTAGGTACATAATATCTATTTATTTATTTTATTAATGAATTAATTTATTTGGAGGACGGTCTGAGGATATCGCGGAGCTCGTCAGGAAAAATACAATACACTGGTCATCATTTTGAATTTGGAAATTTTAGTAACCTGAAGGGCTTATGGGGTCATAATTTTGAACTTAGAAACTTTGGCAGGAAGAGGGATTGATAACGCCATAATTTTCGACTGATTGTGAAAAAATTTTAGCAATGGAAATTTTAACAGCTGGAAGGGATGACGACGTCAGAATTTTGGCTGTTACATTTTTTCATTTTTTTTCTCACTTTGTTTTATGAGGTATCCCCCTTTGAAAGACGTTTTCCGTCAAAAATCAATGGTAAATACTGCTATGTAATTGCTGGAGATTTTCGTTACGAAGTGGGCTGAGGAACATGAATATGATGCATGATTAGATGGGCAGAAAATCAGAATTAGAATTTGCCTCCTCTCCTCACCGCTATAGAATACCAATCAGGTACTTACTATTCAGTCACCATAATAATTTCTTTTGGATTTTCGTAAGCAGCCATCAGTTGCAGTAATTTCGGATGTTTCAACGCATTCATTACAGCAATTTCTTCGCGAACCTTATCCTTATCTTTGCATTTTATGCAACGGACGAATTTAGCAGCGTAGAAATTTCCAAACTCTTTATCCCGCGTCTTGTGCACGATGCCATATCGACCTTTACCCAGTTCCTCCAACACGTCGTACTGCTTAGCGAATAGTTCGCCATTTTGAATGTTGACTGGTTTTTTTTCGACTGGAGAGCTTACATCTGAAATACGTTAAAATAAATATCACGGGCAAAAAACACTGTTTAACACTGGTGCGCAGTATTTACAGTAGTGACGTAGGAGTCTAGGGAAGGATATTATTAGATAATAATTTCATCAGCCCTAGCATTTCTATCAAGTTTGATTGCAAATGAGGTATTAAAATTGACCTCAAAAAATGGTTAGGGGCGGAGATGATGAAAATTTTCAACTTAACGACAAAATAAAACTAATGGACACTGTTTTCCTATTTTGAATTAATTTTTTTTAATGTAGGTAGGTACATAATAATTATAACAATAAACCTACGTATGTATCACCTAAATTTTTGGTTCATGGTTTTGAGAAAACTACAAAAGGAATAGAGCTGAAATTTTTAAGAAAAGTATTTCTAAAAATGGGAACAAGTCTCATAGGAATTTGGTGTCTATTGGTTTTGTAATTTTCGATAAAACTTGAGAACAAACAGTTCCTGAAAAAGTGGTGTTTCCAGAATTTCGATTGAAACTACGTAAGAGATCGAGTTGAAATTTTGTGAATGCAAGTCTGGTAAAGGTTTTGAGACAATTTTTTCAGTACATTCTAAGATGATTGGAAAAAACAAAAATTGCAGCAAAAAATTTTATGTTCACAATTTTGAGAGTACTATGACAGGGGATAGGACTAAAATTTTAATGAAATATAGTTCTTATATAGGAATAAGACTGATAGGACTTTGTTGCTTATTGATTCAGTAGTTTCTGAGAGAAATGAAAAACAAAAATAAAAAAAAGGTGTGTATTGGTACACATAGTGGAAGTGAAATTTGTTACATTGAAATTTGTATTTTGAAGAATGAATGTTTTGTTGGCAGCGTGATTTTTCATTTTTTGTTTTATATAAACATTAAAATGCAGAAAAAGTCATATAAATTCAAAAAATTGTTTTTACCAATTTGTGAACACTTCGACGTCAAAATTAAATCACACAACCTTCATTCCACTGATAGGAAAGCAACGAATGAAAATGTATAGAGGAGAGCAGAGAAATGAATCAAATAGAGTTGAAAGGGCCTAGTTTTTATAAGGAGGGTCAGCGGTAATGTTTTTTCATTTCACTTAATGCCTCGTTACATTACCATTTTGTTTATTTTGTTTCACAGGCTTCGTTGCATGACCGTTCTTAGTTTACTACTCAGCGCTGCGAAGTTTCACTTCAAAAATTGCTGGAGAAAAGCAAGTTGTCTGCGTTGCTTGAAGCACCTTTTTTCATATTTACGGCGCCAGAGCTGTTATGAGCGTCTTTTTTGCATTGTTATAGTTTAGGTTTTGTTTTGTTTTTTTTTTGTATTATGGATAGAAATTAGCGAACTAGATTTTCTAGAGAAGTACTGCTGTAATGGAAGACTGATTAGGAGTCAAATAAATTTTTCACTCCATGTCAAAACAAAAGAAAAAAAAAAAACATAATAGCACCGAAAAGTCGAGTAATTTTCATGATTTTATTGTTTTTCTAGAAGGGCTTGCTGTGCTATAATCTTGAATTGTTGGTTACCTGTAAGATTTTATTTTCTAATGGAGCTTGGTGCGCTAGAATTTTTGGCAGATTTAAAAAAAAGAAACTATTGCTTTTAAACATAAATGTTTTGTCAATCAGAATTTTTTATAATTATGTATCATCCATCAGACAGTTTTTAGATTGACTTAAATTAAATCGACCCCGCATTATTATTATTAGGAATATTTGATAGAATAATGGTGGTTGTTTTCTGAGTAAATTTTTTTTTTATTCAAAAATTTGTACATAATTTTCCATATTTTACTGAAGAATGAAGATCATGTAGAAATTTATAATTATAAATCTCGACTATGCCTATCTTGCCACAGCAGTTTACGAGAAAAAATTTTTCTTTCTCAGCAAAAATAATGTTTTCGAGATGGGTCTTTGGCGAAATTGAATGTTACTCAGAAAACAATCATTGATTAAAAAATAAAAATAAAAAACACAGACTGATTTGAAGGCATGATATTTTTAATGCTCGCCCAACTACAGCTTTAAAAAGTTTGCTTTAGATTTTATATTTGTTAGAATCTTTTAAATTTTTTTTGTGTGTTTAATTTCATCACCTTTTTTGGAAAAATCATGGATATGGCATCGAGTTGTAGTGTTTGATGGAGAACTTACCAGCATGCGTCACGTACGTAGGAACAGACTCAGCACTTGGTTTACTTAATCCGTGAATATTTTCGGCTCGAATTCGAAAAATGTATGACTCACCAGGCATCAGACCACGTACCGTGCAGAACAGAGAGTGACAACTGAGTACATGTGACAATTAACAAACAACTTCTTTAGTTATATTAAAGATCCAGGGCAAAACTATCCAAGTGATTGAAATTTTTCTTCACAAAGGCAATGATGTCATGTGGTATAATGGCCTTTGAAGAGTATTAAGGTAGGTCCATGATGTTTCGATGTTTAGTATCTAAAATGTTATGACTCTCCACTTTATGGTTTCTAAGAGTATGTAAATTTGAACGTTGTTTTTCACAAAATATCAATTCAGATAGATTCTGGTAATTACTCCTGTGGGAACCACCATACTTTGTCTAATATAAAATACATTTGCCAGTTATAATTGGTGGTGAGATGGCCATGCAGTTAAGTTCATTGCTTTTAGCTGGCAAATATGTAGGTCCCAGGTTTGATTCCCCGAGCCAACAAAACCTACATCTGGTGACCCTTGACGGGTGCTGGACACGCACACACTCTAGTGGTGCATGGTGGAACTCACAACTCTCCTTCCTAACTTGAGTCACTGATAGATGGCGCCCTATATAGTGGAAATAGAATCCATATAGGTAGTATAAGCCTATGTGTATAGGTATAAGAGGCATTTCTGACTCCACCCAACTTCCCACAGCATTTAATGTCATTCAACTCGGGTTGAGTCTCTGTAGGGGGGGGGGAGTGTGTGGAAACTGCCATACTTTGTCTAATATAAAATACATTCGCCAGTTATAGTTAGCAGTGAGATGGCCATGCAGTTAAGTTCACTGCTTTTAGCTGGAAAATATGTAGGTCCTAGGTTCGATTCCCCGAGCTGACAAAACCTACAACTCCTATAGACCAATATTTTAAAAACATTTCTACACACGAAGGATAATCTTAAAATTATACATTATAGCAGAAAACTAACTTTTCAATGACTCTTCTCCATTGAGAGTTCGAATACGAACGCATTTCTACTGTGTAACCGGTTATTTTACAACCGCCATCATACGGTGGGCTACACCATGTTATGGTAGCATTTCTGTCTCCAGCCACCGCATTTGGTTGACCTGTTGGAGGATCTGGTGAACCTGTAAAATTTGACATTAAATTAAGTACGAGTAGTTCACAAAATATTTTAGGTTCTACTGTTTCGAAAGTAAAATAAATACTGGTAGTTCCATGAGAGCTCGGCACTATCTAACATTAAGTTTGTGCACGTTAAATAAGATAAAAAGTTCCTTATGAACACGGGTCAGCAAATCTTTTGTTTCCAGTTACAGGCTTTCGAAGTTTTGAATTTCCGTGGCAAAATCAAATGAGGAAATTTAAAAAGCATTTGAATTCAATTTGTGATGATGGAATCTTGTTGTACACATCAAGTACAACAAAAAACGTTTTGCTGACCAACTTTTTATCATCAATACTCACGGAGTTAAATGCATTCAATTTATCGCCTTACAGGAGTTGCGGTAGGCAAATCATCATGCAGTAATATATTTTTGGTGCAACTTTAGATAAATAGTTTTTCGAATTTCCTCATTTGATTTTACTGCGGAAAATGTAAAACTTACAGCCTGTAACTTGAAACAAAAGATTTATGGACTCATGCTCGTAAGGAATCAATATTCTTCTTATACGTAATTTTTTAAGAAGTGGAAAAATGCACTCAAAAATCGAGGAAATGATATCCGATTTTTTCGAATTCTTTCTAAATATCGGTATAAAAAATTAGCTAAAAAATAAAATCAGAGGTCGTTTTAAAAAAAATTAATTAAAACGTTTCAAAAAATGTTTTCATTACAATCTCTGGCTGACGATAGGTTTAGTAGAGAAAAATTTAACCTTCAACAGCAAGTGATACGCAGTGTTCGTCGGTTCCACAGGAATTGTCGACCATTACTTTGTACTTTCCACCGTCGTCGCCAGTCACTTGATTTATTTTCAGCACCGTTTCCCCACCCTTAGTCTGTAGTGATATTCGATCGGATGAAGTCAGCTCACGACTCTAATCAATAATGCGCGAGTTAGGCTGAAGAAATATTCAAAGTGCTGTACGAAAGAAGAAAAAAGCATAAGGAGACAAACTTACTCCTTTCATCCATCTAACTTTTGGCGTTGGATTACCAAAGTAAACGACTTTAAGTGATGCTGGCTCACCACGTAATACAGTGATATCAGTAGGGCCTTGGAGTATTGTCGCTGGAGATGAGTCACCATTACAATGAACTGAATTAGAACCGTATGTGGAACTCGAATGACAGCCATTAACAGATATCTAAAGAAAAAAAAATTAAAATTAATAAGATAAGAGTTTATACCAGTATGTGTGCCAAATATTTTTAATTACCGTAGCATTGGAAGTCAAATGGAAATTAAACTTTTTTTAAATATTAATTAACTTCTATTTTCAGTTATCCCAGCTAGAGGTATAAGTTCATCCATAGTTGGCCATACTGTTTGCTTAAATTTTGTTAATCATGAGAAATTTTCGTGATTTTTTCAACATTGCTTCGTGAACATCCGTACCTGATTTTTTTTTTTTATATATAACAGCTTGTTCTTCACGCTATTTTCTTACGAATACAACGAAAACATTAACCACATTTTCATTTAGCCAAATGGTGCTTATCAATACTCGCTTACCAACAATTTATTAATAATTACAAGACTTCTAACCAGTACAAACATTCATCCATACGGCCAGTACTCAGTTTATATACTATACTTCTCTATTCGTTGATTTATTTCGAAAATGTTGGAATTTTCAATATTTAGTTTATTTATTTACTAACAGTCTTTTGGTAGATGCCCAATTTAATGATTTACAAAATGGCCCTACAGGATATATTAATTGAAGCTTCCGTTAGACTAAACCAAAGTCTACCTTAAAGAGGAGCCCGTTTTTAGACATCAACCAATTCTTAAGACTACGCATACATTATTATATTCGTTGATAGTTCTTACAAAAGCAAATCATCGATAGAGAAAGAATTTTGTCGCTACAGGTGAAAATTCCATGTTATGAGCAATAATGTATCGAACAGGTACCCAAATAGGTATATAACCAATTTTCCAAATCACACTTATGCCAACTGGCAGTTGACAAAATGGGAGCCATATGTTTGATCATCAACTCCATGAACATATTTTACCCGATAGAAGCGACCTGAAACACTACAGCTTACTGTGTCTCAGTCTCACTAATGTCTCACTCACTGACGTTGATTCTATATTAATTACCTATACGTAGTAGGTACCTTCAGAGTGACCCAAAAGTCGTGCAACCCGAACATTCAACTGTAAAAATTCGAAAAAAAGAGACAGAAGGCTGAAATTTTGCACTCTTGTAGGAGTAAGGTACTCAATTATTTATGCAGAATTTCAGCTATTTATCTACAGTAGTCTAATTTTGAGCAATTTTTGATTTTTAATTTCAATTTTTGTATTTGTGGCAAAACAAACTTTAAAAAATTTTAAGTGGCTAATGTTTTCCAAAAATTCTGAAACTTGCCACAATAATGGAGGATGATTAGATTAAGCAGGTAAAGTTTCACTTTCTTATCTTAATTTTTTTTTTGAGAATTTTCCTAGTGACCTGTACGCATTAAAAATGAATCAAAAAATTTTAAACTGCAATAATTTTCAAAAAATTTTGAAACATAGGACAATGATAGGGAAATGGTTACTCAATTATGTGATTATGCAATTTTTCGTAAGCACTGAATAAAAAGTTGCATAACTGCTCATTGCAGGTGTTATCGAGAGAAAACATTGACATATAAAAAGTTGCATACCCAAACAAATTTAAGGAAACTGTTATGACAAAATTCTGCCATAAAGTGAAGTACTGCACCAAAGTGCGGATCAATGGAGAGGATGAAATAAAATTTTTTAAATTAAAACATTTTTTTTATTTGCTTTGAAAGCATTGTATAGACCATAGAAAAAGTTCTTAAAAAAACAAGGATGAAGGTACTGAAGTGAAACTTTACCCGTTTAATCAGGTAATCATTCTCTATTATTGTACCAAGTTTCAGAATATTTTGAGAACTTTTACCATTAAAAATTTTTCAAAGTTTATTTTTCAAACATGGAAAAATTATAATTAAAAATCAAAAATTCCTCAATGTTACATTATTACAGATACAGAGCTGAAACTTTGCATGAATAATTGAGTAACCCACTTCTGTAACTGCGCCAAGATTCAGCCTTGTATCTCTTTTTTCAAAATTTTTACATTTGAAGGTTTGGGTTGCGTGACTTTTGGGTCACCCTGCATATATCCACCTCACTCTGCCCAAATTCGTTTCACGATATTCACAATTCGTTGAGTCGCTTACCTCGCCAAGAACTTTGCTTTCCAAACCATCGAAGTTGTTTCCTTTGTTTTCCCTTTCCGTCGACGAATACGACGACATTTTATCGAGTCGCCCGTTCTCTACCGGAAATACTTCTTCGGCGCTAAAGCTGTCGCAGCAATTATTGGTCGTATTCGAACTAATTTCACAAGAAGGGTCTGGTAGGGTGGCAAAAAACGAAAATAATCCGTAAATAAATCAAACAATAATCCGCGAACGCAGTTAACTCGATCGGCAATTAATAACTCCGTAGCGTAATATTCGACATTATTTCGTAACACCGACAGGTAGGAGGTACCCACCCGACACAATCAAATGTCCCGTAGAAATAGCATCTCCATGACAGTTGTAGGCTTCGCACTTGTATAAACCGCTGTCTGCCAAAAACGTGTCGTTCAATTTCAAACCAAACTCGCCGTGACCGTGATCAATGTATTGAAAATCGTTACATTCTGGTAGTTTTTCGTCGTTTTTGAACCACGTGACGTATATTGGAAAAGCACCTGGCAAATAAAAAAACACGACTCGTTCAACGAGTTAAGGTGTTTTTCTTCTTTTTTTTTTTCTCACTATCTCACCCTTTCTCTCTCTCTCTCTCTCTCTTCTCCTCACCCCTCTCTCATTCTGTCTATCTCTCTCGCTCTCTCTCTCACTCCGCTCAATCTATTATTTTTCATTCTTCAACAATTTCACGGTGGAAAACAATTTGCAATTAAAGCTGGTGAAAAAATTAGGTATAGGTACGACGTGTAGGCAAGGTACCTTGTAGTTTTACTCGGAACTGAAAAGGTTTGCCCTCGCTAACGAACGATTTTCGCGGTAATCCACCGAAGAAAACTGGCGGCTGCAGGTCCATGCTACCGGAATTATCGTTTTCGAGTACCACCAATTCGGCCGAACATCGACTTTTTCCGCTGCAGTTTTCCAAAATACACGTATACACGCCCGAATCATCCAGCGATAAGTTCCTGAATCGCAGCTGAAATCCTGAGTCACAAAGTTCGGAAACAACGTTTGGCTTTTCGTTGAGGGTCTCGCCGTTTCTGAAATCAATTATATATAGTTTGGAAAAAGATGAAAATATCGTCCGTAAATTTTCACGTGTAGGTATATGTACGTTCGAATACGAACATTGCGTGGGTGTGGTCAAATGCACTCGAATTTCAGGCAGGTGTATCTCTGGGGTTATGTTTTTTTTTTTTTTTTTTTTTTTTTTTTTTTTTTTTTTTTTTTTTTTAGAAAATTAAAAATAAAATGTGTCACCGACGTGAACGTTCATTTTTCACGATGGTGAGACGAGGTTCGAGCATATTGTTCGAATTTTCGTCTGACGCGTGATGGAGGAGTGACTTTTTTTCTGCTACCGGCGACATCGAAAAATTTTCAAAACGAACGAATAACCTGATTTTCGGCTACCTGCGCGAGTTGTTGCTTCACGTTTTTGTTTTTTTGAAATTTTGAATTTTCTGTATGGCTGCGCGCTACCGCGGTATACCGTACCCATGCAAGGTCAAACACGGTGAGTGGCGCAGCCTGAAATCGGCCAATATTGGCGAGGTGAAAAACCGAGTCAGAAAAAGTCACGGTTTTAAAAATTTGCCTTGCCGCAGAATTTAACTTCGCACAACTCTACGTAAGTTGGTGGCCAATTTCGAATCGAACGGATTAAAATGTTATTATTAGATTTAAAATTGATGAACGATTACTTCGCAAATAGGCAATACGATCGGAAAATAATAATAATAAAATGGTGACGGTTCAAATTTTATAGTAAAATGGACGTTGATTCGGGGGAAAGATTTGAGGTTTCAATCCTGAAAATTGAAAAAATTTGATGCTTTGGAGACCGGAAGTTATAGTAGGTACCTATAGTACCTAATTAGTATTTTCGTGAAATAATAGCTGAGAGGTGAAATAGAAACAAAAATTTACAGATCTCGTATCAAATGAAAGGATCTACATCATTGGGAGACAGTCACCAAAGAGTTTGAAATAAGCTTCTTTATTCGCACATACGCAGAGGATACCGAAACGCTTCAGCAATATTCTTTCTATTTGTAATACTGTAAGTATCTTTCCGCATATTTAAGGCGGTGGTGCCTTTTAATACCCTGCGCGCTGCGGGAAGTATTATTTCATGTTTATCGTTCATTTTAACAAATAGAAAATCACAACGGCCATTTTTCCACGAAATAAATTCAACGAAAATCAAAATTCCCGTATACCATTTCACGAAATTTATTCTCACGAGAAAACTAGCGCAGCAATACCTCGCTGGAAAACCCAGTTCGTCAATTTAAGTGTATAATATAACAAAAAATCCTGAATTTCTAATCCGTTAAGAAATATTTAAAAAAAATATCGATAGTTATCGACACATAAAAAACATATTGATCTATCGAAACTTCATTGTAACAGTTTTAAGTAGAATGAGCAAAACAACCACTAGCGCCGTAAATACGGAAAAGATACTTCATGCAATACAGACTACTTGCCTTTCTCCGGAAGTGTTTTTTTTCTTCTTCTTTTTTTCTACATTTTTCATGAAAACTACTGAATCAATAAACTTGGTCCTACATAAGAACTACCTTTCGTTATAATTTTAACCCTATCATTTTTAAAGTTTTCTCAAAATCCCGAAAAAACCACTTTCAAGCAATTTTTTCTTTTCTAGTTTTCTCAAAAACGTTTGAACAAAAAGGCAACATACATCTATGATACTTTTCCGTGCATAAAAACAATGTATCGTAAAAATTTAAGCTCGATTCCTTTCGTAGTTTTTTCAAATTCTTGGAAAAATCACTATTTCCACAAATTTTTTGTTCTCCAGTTTTCTCGAAAACTTTAAAACCAGTTGGCACTAAACCCTTATCAGACCTGGTCCCATATGAGGATTATTTTTCATAAAAATTTCAGCTCTATCATTTATGTGATTTTTTAAAAAACGTGAGTACAAATTTCGGGAGATACATAATTATATTATACATATGCATAAAAAAAAATTATAGGTGAAAATGGTAAAATGGAAACAATCGTTTTCTTTTTTGACGAATCAGATAATTTTCGCCATCCCCGCCTGTAACTCTTTTGCCAGATCAATTTTAATAACCAGTTAGCAAGTAAATTGAGTGAAATCGACGCACCTCACCTATCACCCACGAAAAAAAAAAAAAAAAAATTCATTTTTTTAATGAAACTTGTTGTCAGGGAAGTCGATTCGTGAAAGTGGGTATAGTGAAATGGTATCTATTCGGAAAATTTGATTTTCGTGAATATTAGTTGTCCTGAAAATGGTATTCGAAATTTTTGATTCTTGAAAATGGGTGGTTGGTTACCTTATTCTATGGATGGGCGCTACAATGCCACTCAATTTTTGTTTCACGAATTCTGACGTTCCAAACATAAATTTATTTTTTCACTATTCGACTAAACGCGTAGGGGCGTTTAAATACATTGATAATTATTATTGTAAATCAATATATTGATATACGTCATCGAGGTGATACAAATCTATCGGTCACAAAAATCTCAACGTTCCTTTAGTAAAATCATTTTCAACAATAAAGATAATAACGTTTTAGATACCAAAATTTTTTACCTATACTAACTGACTGTTCTTCATACCCAAACAATCTGTTGAGCTTCAACATCTGAATTAATAACTTCTGACGTGGGATGAACGACCTATGAAGCGCATTAGACCAAAGATATATTTGACAATTTCTTCTGCCTGAATACTCACTTATACCACGTGGCACAGCTATTTGCAGAACCATTAGGAATACTACATGATATGGCACATGTACCGTCAACGTTAGCAACTTTACCAATTGGATGGCGTCCAAAGTGTTTCTCGTAGGAGCGATTGGCCACACCGGTGCGCTGACGATTTCGATGACCTGCAATTCGTTTATTGGGAGAAGCTTTAATTTCGGGGGTCGAGGGGGCAGACAAAAGTCTAAATTTAGTAGGTACTAATCGAGTCACGAGGGCGCTTACAGATGACATCTAATCGAGCAGTGGCGGATACCTGACCGTAGTCATTTCCCACCACAATTCTGTAAAAGCCTTCATCGTCTACGGTGACGTCGGAAATTTCCAAAATTCTGAGATCATTTTCTTCCAGCACTGAAATGCGAGCCGATGAAGTGATAGGAACGCTGTTCTTATCCCACGTCGTTGTCGCCGATGGGTGGCCGGTAACTGAGCACTGAAATCGGACAGTGTCCCCAATTTCGGCAACCTTACTGTGAGGTATTGTGCATAATTTTGGTGCTGCACCTTTGGTATTAGATTTATCTGCAACCGTATTTTCTAGAAAAGAAAAAGAAAATTATTTGAGGAATAAGAAACATAAATACCGTGAAACAGACCTGAAGAAGATATAATATAATAATGTAGCGTGTGGGGGCATTACTTTCGTTACTTTTTTTTTGTTCTCATATTTTATGTATTCTTTATTTTTTATTTACTTGCGCTCACGATAGAAAATGGAGGTACCTACATTGTTGGCTATTTACTGACTTGACCACCGTTGTTACTTATTACTTCAAGCTTTTGCTTTTTGATTTCTTCTTTTAGGACTCTCATTTAGGATGCCATTCTCTTCAACATGGCTCTTTTTGTTAATACTAAATTCGTTTTCTGTTTTTGATTAACTTTTCCGGTTTTCTTGTAATTTTTTTTTCTTAATTGTGGTCGAGTTCGTGATTGTTGCATCTAAGCACATCAGCACGTCCATTTTCTGCGTATTCTTGTTCGTGGTTAGAAATTAAATTCATTCTTTTGGAAAATCAATTAATACCTTTTTTCACCTAATTATTATGATGGATTTGCTCAACATGCGCTCTATTCCTGTTCGAATGTATTTTTCTAGTATAATAATTATGTTCTTCAGAATGTAGAGGCAGTTAATTTCCTTTCTAAGTCTGATCAAAGTGGAAGTATATGCGTGAAGTGTGTGTGTGTGTGTCTCAATTCTCCATTTAATTAGGTTATTTTGGTCTTAAAATAAAGTGTGTGTCTGAATCAAACCTACATTCTTTGGTTTTTCATTGCCACTATTTGTGCATTTTCATTTAGACTTTTACATACTACAATAATTTTTATTGGACTTTAGGGGTTCATAGTAAGTAATTGAATAAACTTGAAAGTGTTGAAGTAGTCGACGAAATAGTAATAAGTAAAGAGATACAACACCAATATGAAGAAATACACACATAATATACCGCATTAAGTTAGAAAGATTTGTTAAGCGAAATACAGAGAGATATGAACAGCCGAGAATAATAAAGAAACATAGTAGACTGGTATACTGAAGATACAGTGTTGCCAATTAGTACTCAAACAATATATTCAGTTTCAAAAATTTTTATAGAGAAAAAATAAGGTGATGGGGAGCGAAGGTCATAATACTCCACCCAAATATGTAATTTAGGAGCGTATGGAGGTGTTGCCCCTTAATTGTGTCAGTTGTTAAATTAGTCAGCCAAATTGTTCAAATTATGCGTTGTTGTTTGTGTTGTTTGATGTTTATTAAATTTTAACTGGCAATTTCAACTCGCCTCACCCCCCAAAGAAGTCTAGTCCTTGACCTAGCTTGGGGCCGATTTTTCAATCCTAAGTTAACATCTTAGTTAGTTTAACTGGCAGATAGCATTAGGAGTTAAATAGGACTTTAGCGTTATCCGACAGTTAAAGTTCTTAGCATAAGATTGAAAAACAGACCCTGAATAAAAGTAGGTACGATTATTAAAAAATAGTAATATTATTAACCAATTAAAAAGTCTAAATCTACAAAAATAACATTTGTGACGCACGCGAAGGCCTCATTTTTGTG
Organism: Ericerus pela; assembly: GCA_011428145.1. Taxonomy (NCBI): domain Eukaryota; kingdom Metazoa; phylum Arthropoda; class Insecta; order Hemiptera; family Coccidae; genus Ericerus; species Ericerus pela. Next base: position 423,933 of record WOFM01000392.1, read on the forward strand.
AATTTTGTGGCACCAGTTTCAATTACTATATTGGCCATCATGAAAATAATAGATCGATAGTGCTGGGGGAGACGTGCGTTTCAAAATGGTTAAATTTCATCCATAAATACGTTAAAAAGACACATATATAGAAGGGCTATACGTCATACGACCTTTGCGGTTGAATCATAGTCAAATCACACAGATATATTCTAAGATCTCGTTATAGCGGAAATGTAAGTTTCCATAAAAGTCATGGTAACGATAAGAAATACAATAATATTAGTGTACCAAGGATCCACCTCAGAACTGACACATGTAGATTAGATGAGTGCCACAAATTTACACAATTGCAAACTCGATTTAGTAATCGGGAAACGTGTTAAATTTTATGTTCCAAAAACGTGACAGGACTACCTACTTCGAGCACTACCACAAAGTAATTAATATTTGATCAATGTGCTAGTGTGTGTCACTACAAAGATTTGTCACGGTTGGGTCAAATAAAATGTGCATTCGAGGGAATTTCAATAATGATATCGCGGTTTCGACATGTTGCAACATGAACGAGAATTGTGGCACACATACATGAAAATGACGCAATTGTGACGAATATGCTTTCAAAAGTCCGTTTGGTTATAATTTGTGTGACACCGTGGAAAATAACTGTAAAAATGTATATTTTCTGCGATTATAAAAAAATATTCCTCTATCAAAATGCGATATAAACCTCTCTCACTGGACAAACATATTAATTTGGAATGAAACATTGGTGTGATTTAGTAAGTAAAAATATTTAATATGAGAGGTACCTTTTGGAAATACGGTTCGACAGAAAGTTAGCGGCGTAGCGCTTCTGGATGGCGTGCATGAGGATCGGCTCATTTGTCGATTGATTATATTCTCTTTTTCCTCGCGTACTGAAAATAAGAATTTGCCAACGTGTTTGACATTTATTACGACAAAAACAATAATGCGATGACTTTTGAGGTCGTCCACTACAGAAATGAAGAGAGAAAGAGAGGAAACGAGAGAGATGAAGATGGAGAAGAAAATAGATAATTTATTCGCATGCTTAAATTAAACCAGCTTATAAGTAAATACTATAAAATGATTCACCATTTACGATTAAGCATGCGGTCGACGAAGCAGTTCCTAGATTATTCGTAACAATGCAACTGTATTGTCCTTCGTCTTCTGGATACACTTGTTTAATGACAAAACTTGCAACGTTTCCGCGTACATTCGACTCAAAATCCTCGCCTAGCGATATTAACTGTAAAATAAAGGAGCGCGTTAATACTGCATCTCATCGGTGTAGATCAGCCTTTACAGAGGGTTACAATGTAATTATCGTACTCCATAGTATGGCAATCATTGAGAGAAGGAAGCGAATATGTAACTCTTAAAAAATATTCAAAATGCATTATAGCTCCAGTTGTATTCCACGATTATCTTCATATATTTTACATGCAATTCGATTAAAAATCAAATCTGCATTCAATGAAAGGCTACCTAAGTTTTCTATAATTTTGGCATAAAATTATTTTTATTTGGCCTTCATAGATAGTTGAAATGAATAGTAATACGAAGAGAGACAAAAACTAGAGAAAAATTTTCAACCTTTGTTTTTAAGTGGACAGTAACGAAAATAAATGAAAAATTTGGGTATAATATAACCGACGATTTTTTACGAATTTTCATTTCAATAATGTTCGCTAAATTAGCTCTATGTTTTCAGTTTATATTGTGAAACACACTTTTTCCTATGCATATAAAGGGTAGATCTGCAATCACGGATAAAAAATATTGATAGAAGACAAAATATTTAACAATTTCAGGATATGTAAGTAAGAACACTGATTTTTCAACTTTTCTCATATTTATAGAGATACGTTGTAGCTCCCAACCACATGCAGAAAAGACTCATATTGGATTAAACTGATTCAGATTTTTAGAATAATTCAATAAATTAATCTACAGTAGAAGATAAAATATCAGGTACATTCGAAAATTGAACTGTGTACTCAATGGCACCACCGCATAACTATGCAACTACCAAAGGGCTGATCCCATTATTTTTCTGTTTCAAAATATGTTTAAATTTTCAAATCAATTCTAAGCTTTCTTGACCCCTTCAATGTCGAGACTAGACATCATCATTCGCGAACAGTTTCAAAAATTGTTTCTTGGCTATTTATAACGTAATTCTGAGGCACACGTATCATCCCTAAAAAGCAAATTTCAATTTTTTATCTGTCTCAATAAAGGAAAAAGTTGGAAGAGTACTCATGAAACCTGTAGACTTTGTTATTTGCGATTAAATTAAAAAATGTTTGTTGGTGGAAATACTGAAAAAATTGAACGTTATTATCACACAGACTAGCACCTTCCATGTAGAGTATAGAAATTAAATTAATTATGGTTCCCTGAAGTCCTGAATTAATGAGCTCTATCAGTTAACGAATTTTTATCTCTTTCTGCGAATGCATTAACAATGCAATGACGTAGATAAGGGGTGTCCTGGGGATTTGAACTACTCTCAGCCAAAAAACGAGCTTGATACTTAAAAATAGGGTATCATTGTAAGTGATGGTGGTAACATTGTAGCAGGGGAGGGGGCAAAAAAAGGTAGCAAAGAATATGTGGACGTCCTCCTCTTAAAATAGAGCTATCTACGTCTTTACTTTGTTGCCAAAAAGTCTAGAGTGTCTGAACTACACCGTATCAAATATCTAATAGGCAACCCGAAATCAAGCAATTGTTTTTTATAATCAATTTAGCATACCTACTTACTGTACGTATATTTGGTTAAAATGGAATGAATATTCAGTCCGTGGGAGCCGTTATTTTTATTGCCCTTGTTTCCTTTTCGATACCACTAGTTTTTTAGGGGGCAGTTATTGCTAATGTTCGAGTGGCATTTGCTTTTTATTGGTGCATATAGTCAAAATGATCGGAATGGCTTCCTTAAAAGTTTGTAAGTTTGATCTATTTTGCTATGTTATGCACAGCTATGTCACTGAAAAACAACATAGTTTCTTTCTTTTTTTTTAAAATTAGATTCTCCCCTTCTCTTTCCTTTCTTTCTAAGAAGAAATTTAGTGATAATTATGTCAATGAAAAACAACTGATTTACTTAAGAATCAGTTTCTAGCCCATGAATATTCAATCTTAGGGTGCTCTTACTTTTTTCGCCCTTATTTCTATTTCAACCACCATTTTTTTATTTCTTTAAAAGTACATTATGCCCTTCTCTTTTCCTCTTATCGAAAAAAACACTTTACAGCTATGTCATTGAAAAGCAACGTTCTTTAGCAATGAATCTGATTCACGCCCATGGATCTTCAGTCTGTGGGTGCCTTCACTTTTTCTACCCTTATTTCTAATCTTCCAACAATTTTTTTTTTATTCATTTAATTAGATTTCGAACATCTACACGAGTAACTCTTTCAAATGAGACCTATATTGATTAAATTGGTCCAGTAGTTCCGGAGAAAAAATGAAAACAAAAAAACTGTTTGCCTATTAAATATATAGATAAACGTATAAATATAGGTAAATATATAGATATACATAAATATAGGTATAGTAAATGGAGGAAGCACGCGAAATTAAAAGTAACACCATTTTCAAGACGAAATAACCTCACTCCTAGGGTACCTACCTTACAATTTTCAATCTCATTTTTCACTGTGTCATTCTTCTGTGTTGTGATTTCTAAATTTGTAATTCTATTTATTTATTCATTTAATTCAATTATTTAAAAAAAATAATCTTTAATTATTGTCAATGAGTCCGCATGCGAGGTAAGAAAATTTGAATTTGGTACCTTCGGTATGGGGACAGTAGCTGAAAAAATAGTTCTGTGTCTTGTAACAGCATCCAGACGAGTGTGCGTCCAGTATTATATTAATTAATACTCTGTGACCTCAACTAACGATTTATAGGCGTATAATACATTTAAAAAAAATTGTTTTCATTCGTAAAAACGTAATGTTTTTATCAGAAAATGCATTAGTGATGGGAAAATAGAAACTGCTATATGATACTACTTTAAAAAACGTCTTTATAATTTAAATTCAAAGATGAATGTCATTGTTATAATTATCCTCAAAATGGAATTACAGTTCAAGTTAATTTCTTACAAGGAAAATAAGCCAGTGATACCCATTCGTATTTTTTGACAAGAAATTTCGTAGGAGGGTGATCGAAACCAGGGTAATATTCTTGTAAAAGAATAATATTTATTATAGTAAAATCAACAATATAAATTTTTTTAAAGATTTCGATCTCACTCACCTTTCCATTTTTATACCAATGAAGATCGATGTCAGACAAGTCACCTTCGGTGTCGATCTCGAATTCGAATGTCGCGGAGTCTCCACTACCACATTTCAAGTTGGTGAGGTGGCGTTTTATTTTTGGTATTCTTTCCAGCCGGCTAAAAAATTTGAAAAAATATCAGATGATTGCAGTTGGACCAAACTAGTTCTATTTTTAGGTTAGCGGCAAGGGGATTGGAAGTATGATAGTTTTTCAATCCATAAAAACTCATAACTTTTGGCATAAAAATCATTAATTTATATATTTTTATATATACCTATACATATATGTATATGTAGGTATATTTACAAGTAATGTTGCGGACTTTTTGGTTCGCCACATTACCATCCATCTTTTTCTGAGGAAAAAATGAAGATAATATTTTGCCCTTCGGAAGTTTAAGGTAAAGTCGCCTAATATCGCCCAGTTCCTAATATCACCTACCACCTTATTTTGCCCTGTAGTGGTGTGATCTGGCGGGAAAAAATTTTTTCATGTCCGGTATCGTAAAACAGTAAAACTGGTAAAAAGTTAGGTTCTGGAAGCCAAAAACCAAAGAGTGAGAACTGGGAGAAGAAATCGAGGACCTGAAAACTTTTTTAGTGTTGTCTTTGGATGGTGCTTGTGACTGATGAGATGAATGCCAAATGTCAAATCAAATAGTGTTGTGATGAGAAACGTTCAATTTGTAATTTTGATAAAAAATTCCAGGATTCATAAATAATTAAGCAGAATATGGCGTTGAAGAAAGTGAGTACCATTTTCCCTAATATCGCCCACTTGGAAATTCCTAATATCGCCCACTTGATAACATGTAGGCGATATTAGGAACCACATATTTTAAACTGTTATCACTGAACTTCTTTGCTTTCATGAATAACTAGAAGCGCACGAAAAAGGAGGAAGAGTTGCTACGAAGGGCAACGATGGATTTTGTGTTCAAAATGTTCTGTGTGGGCGCATGAGGTTTGCAACGCTGCCTTTGGTGAAGTCTCAAACAAAAAATAAGTACATTTGCTCAAATTGTTTGAATGGATAAAGTCAAAATCTCTTTTATTTTAATTATAAGTAACGTAAAATGTCAATTTTTTCGATTTTTAGCTAGGCGATATTAAGATAATTGATTTTTACATGTAATTTTGGTGGGTGATATTAGGAGCCCAAAAATAAATTTTACAATTTTGACTATTCTGCTTTAAAAATTCATGTAAAATCAACGAACATCCCCTCCTTCATTTTAGCATAATACTTTTGTAGCAGAAGGATGTACGAACATTTTGAGCTATTTTCAAGGTTGATAGATCAAATAAGTGAAATTTTATAGTCATTTTTAAAAAAGTAGGCGATATTAGGTGACTTTACCTTACTCTATTAGGAGGCAAACTATACAAAATCGAATACTCGCCACTTCACAAATTGATACAAGTCCCTAAGGCTCCCAAATTGTTTTAAACTTTACTTCAAAAAACATACTCCATGGTGTATCACACATTATAAAACACAAAAGGTTAAAATTTGGTCCCCTTTTAAACCCTTGGGGGTTAAGTAATGAGTCAAATGAAAAAATGAATGTCAAATTCGAACTCAACACCTAAAAAAACATGCCATATAGTGTATAAGACAATAAAATATGATAAGTCAAAATTGGGCCAAATTTGTAACCGTAAGGGGTTAAGGAATGTGTCGAATGAAACAAAGAATATAAAATTAGAAATCAGCACCTTAAAAATTGTATATTTTAATGTATCTCACAATAAAATATGGAAAGTCCAAAGTTGGCTCCATTTTGAAGTCTCTAGCAGTCAAAGAAAAGGTAAAATGAAAAAATTAACGTCAAATTCGAACTCAGCACCTCAAAAAACATGTCCCATGGTGTTTCACACAATTAAATATGAAAATTCCAAATTTGGCTCTTTTTTGAAGCCCATGGGTGTCAAAGAATGGATAAAATGAAATAATCAGCATTAAATTCGAACTCAGTAACTCAAAAAACATACCCAATGACAAATTACAGATCAATAAAATACGATAATTGTGTGTTTGTGTTGGTACTATTTAGCTGTACAGGTGTTTGTGTTTGTGTTAGTGCAATTTTTTGTCTGTGGTGTTGTGTTTGAGACGTGACAGATTTGGTTGGTGACCTGTACAACATACCAAAAACATATATACTTCCTTTTGTTATGGTGGTTATTAAAAAAAGAGTCAGCCGCTTTATCTGTTATTTTCTATATATTGTACAGTATTCGTATGTAGGTATGTAAGTACATATATATATATCAGACATTTATCTTGTAAGCACAATATAGGGAGTAATTTTTGTCCAATAGAGCTGAAATTTGGTAAGTGGATAGGTTTAGGCATGATCTCAGATGTAATTGTATTTGGGGAAAATCAGTTGAGAAGTCGGGGGCTATATAGGTTCCACCAATAAAGGTCAAGACATAATTATTAGCACTCAGTAATTGAAGTGGCTGTAATTTGGTACGTAACTAGTACTAAACCTGATAAAAATTGGTATGGAATTTTATGAGAATCGATTAAGCAGTTTGTCAATGGTGGCTGACAATGTTCTACCAATGAGGATTAAGATGTAATTATCATTCAAAATAGCTGAAATTTGGTAGATAGTTTGATTTAAATATGATTAAAACTTTTATAAAATTGGATGAACATCATTCGATTAGTTTAGCAATGGGAGCTAACAAAATTTCCGCCCATGTGGACTGAGGCGTAATGATCATATTCGATTGGGCTGAAATTTGGTAGGTAATTGGTTTTAAACGTAATTAAAATTTGTATAGAATTTTATGAGAATCAGTTGAGCGATTCAGTCATGGGAATTGACAAAAGTTCTAACCATGGGGGCTGACGCAAAATTTTCATTTAATTAGGTTGAAATTTGGTAAGTACAGTGGAACTTTAATGGAACAAATTCTCACAAGACCAAAAAATAATTCATTATACCACTAATTCATTATATCCAAGAACCTTGGAGAGTATATGGATGTTCAAGGGCTGGACTATCTCTTTGTTATATCGAGTTTCTAGTGTAGTTGATTTTGAACTTGATAGAAACTGGTATCATGTCAATCGATTTAGGCATTTGGGCAGCCAAAGTTGAATTAATGGGGCTAAGATTCAATTATCATTCTACAAGGCTGAAATTTAGTAAGTACATGAGTAGCATTAAACATATTGAATGCAGACATAGATGTTTATAAAGATCAATACTGAAAAAAAAAAAATACCTAAAACTTTTGATAAAAAATCAAAAACTATCCAGACCGATGTAAAAATAGATGTATAAATATCTGCAAAAATAGATATGAAAAAATGAGTAAAAAGATGAATGATTAGTGATGATTCCCCATCTATACGTCCTAGCACTCCAGGAATAACAAACCTTTTTCATGGAAAAAATTCAGGAAGTTTTTAGTCTACGATCATCGTATAAATACTAGAAATAATTTCAAAAATTGACGACTAAATAATTAATAAATTCAATGTCTCGAATTTAGTCACAGTGTTTTGTTTTTGCTGATAATATGATTCTTTTTAAGTAGATTGGAACTATTCTGAGATAATAAGAACTGGATCTAGAGCTTCACTTTTTTTTTGGGGGGGGGGACAATGGGAAAATGCTAATTAGCAGTTTTAATTTTTTTTTCACCTCTTGAGACACACGACTGATTTTTTCAAAAACGGACGCATAGTAGAACAAAGGGGGAACTTTTGATAATTATTAAAATGTGGTACAACTGTTTTCAGGCAGATACTTGTACACTGGAAAATTGGAACAGTCAAATTTTTTATGAAGAAATTGTAACGTATATTTTCGTCTATTTTAAGAAATGACGAACATATTCGTTCACTCATTTCCAAATACCAAAAACATTGATATTTGTCAACAATTACCTTCCTATTACTCTTCATAAACAACCACCAAATTATTTATATTGAATTTTACATATACAGATATACCTCCTGTATATTTATGACCTGGTTGTACCTGTCCCTCGAGTACTCGACGAGTCAGCACAGCCCTATAATAACAACACCCTACTTCACTTTACCTATCCGACACGTACGTTTTCATACCCTGAACGAGTATATAATCCCTCGATTCAGTCGTATAGTTGTTCAGTTTAGTTCAGTTCTCCAACAGCTACTTCTAAGTACCTGGAACCTCTCTTGTAGAAGTCTCTAGTGAACAGATAGTCTCGCTTGTTGAATTGTAATTGAATATGTATTATTGTTAACGTAGAACTATGTACGATATGTACGAAATATTAAAATATTAAATATGTGTTAATTCACTGAAGTGTTTAAAGATTATTTAGTCTCAAACAAATGTTAAGGTCCACGATAGCTGTGGATGACTAATCTGAATCAATTATAGAAGTATTACTGCTTTTAAAGTACGTGGTATTTCGTGTATGGTGTACTCCCAAAAGAGGTCGTTACCAGGTACATTACGACATCTTTTGGCCGTTACATTATTGGCGCCCAACTGGTCTGCTATTGCGAATCGAACTCTCGCTCTAGTACCTGCTCAACGGAATTGCTGAATTCAAGCTGCTGTTCTGATTCCTCTGGCTCGAAGTACTTTGCTCTAACCTTGAAAACTCTAGTCAAGTACTCAAAGAGAAACGCGTAAGGCGCGCTCTTGAGGAAAGGAAGTAGAGGTTAGCTGCGAGTGGAAAAAAGCTAGTTGTGAAAAAGAAACTCGAACTTCAAAAAACAGAGAACATTTATTGTACAAAAAAGAAAAGGAATACAGAAAGGAAATATATACAACGGTTCGACGAAGTGCAGCGACGGATTCTTCAAGCCCCTGTGCAAACAAAAGAAGAAAAACAAAGTAACAATTAATATTAACTATAATTCGCGTCCCTCCCTTAATTATAAGAAGTGTTAAATAATTATAAGTCGCGAAAAAATTTATTTTTATGAGTGAAACTTGGGAAAACTTATCCGAACCCAACACTACTAAAACTAATTTAAATTGGCTAATCGATGCTAAAAATTTTGAATTAATTAATGTATGTCAAAATTTAAATATCGAAGTCGATAAAAAATATTTTTCCCGAATAAAAACCCAAGAGGATATCCTATTAAAAATAAAATCCAGTAAGGAAATACAAAAATTATTAACCCCCGAAAATATAAAAATAATCCTTCAAACAACACGAAAAACTCGTGAACAAATTCCCGAATTAGAAAATCCTATAATAAGAAAATATTTTAATCCTCCTTCTACTTCAACTCCACTTTTGGAAAACTGGGACAATCCCACACCATTTCCAAGAGTTAAAACTGCTATTAATCTAGTAGATATTACTGAGTGTTTAGAAAAATCTGACGAAGATTTTCTCAGCCCAGAAATTGAAACTAGACTTTTAGAAAACTTAATTCCCCCTATTGAAAATAAAATGTCAGGAAAGGCTGCTGTAAATATCAGACCTTCCTTATATGCACACACTCCAACTGAGGATATCGTGTCATTTTTAAACGGATTTGAAAATGAGGCGGAATCCTTCAATTGGGATGCTAATATGAAATTTAAAAAAATTAAAATTGCATTCTCAGGTCTTGCAAAGCAAATATTTGAGGATAGAATTCAAAATAATCCCGAATGTAACAATTGGCAAAATACAAAACAAAAAATTTTGGAAGTCTTTACAAGGACTAAACCCCAACTGCGCGAAATATTATACGAAAGAAATTACAACGGTGAAGCTGATTTCTCCGCGTATATTATGTTCGTGAAAAGAATTCTAAAACAAATTGAACCCGATATTACGGAAGAAAAAATTATAGAAAAAATTATGCCTAATCTCCCCGAAAAGGAAAGAGTGTTCTTAATAAAAAAAGAACCTAAAACTATTCAGGAACTGGATAAAGCTTTCTCTAAATATCTCGAATTTAAAGATAAAGCATTCGGACATATAGATCCCCTTCTACGTAAAAAAATTGACCAATTAGAAAAAACGATAGAAGAATTGAAAAACGGAAAAACGGAAAAGAAAACTGAAAAAAATGTTAACGTAAATACAATATCGTCCGATCCGATTTGGAAAGCTGAAATGGAGAAAATGAGCGCTGCGATAGCGAACATTTCGAAATTTCAGGAATCCAGAAAGAATAATAAAAATCCCCAAAATAAAAATAATAGTAACGAGCAAAATAATAATAGCCAAAATGGTAATAATAATAATAATAATAACTTTAATAATAATAATAATAATAATCAAAACCAAAACCAAAACCAAAATCAGAATCAGAATAGAAATAATAATAATAATTATAATAATAATAATAATAATGGTAATGGAAATTGGAACCAGAACCAAAACTGGAACCAAAATAACCAAAATAACAGAAATTGGAATAATAACCAAAATTTCAATCCTAATTATAAAGGAAGAAATTTTAATCCAAATTTCCGGAGAAATAATTTCCCGAGAAATAATAATGGATACTACCCCAATAGGACTCCAAATTGGAACCAAATGGCTCTCCCAAATTGGAACAATGCTCCAGCATGGTCTGGAATATCATTTAATACTCCCCAAAATCTCCCCTATGTGGCTGCCAATACTCAAATGATTGCCCCTCCGGCACCATTAATGGCAGCTCCACAACAAAACTACCTCCCAACATCAAACCCCCAGGCTTGCCAGAATAGTTGCTCAAAAAACTAAGTGTCCCCCTTACAGGTGACCTGTCAGCTGTAAGGGATGTCAAGAACAAAGAGTCGAAACTAGTTAACAATGTGAGTAAGGAGAAGTTTCAAAGCAAAGGGTACTGCAGAACCCAATGTAAATTTCACCTTCCATTTGCCATTTGTGGTAAACAAATACTTAGCTTAGTCGACCCAGGTTCAGAACAGACACTTATCGATGAAAAAGTTTTAAAGAAAGTCAATTTTACGGAACCAATTCTACCAACTAAAGTAAGATTTCGTGGTGCGGATAGTCAACCTCTTGAGGTCATAGGAGTAACCAATGTGATTTTTTCCATTGATCATTGTATTTACCCACATCCCACTTACGTTGTTCGAAATTTAGTAGAACCGGTCATACTGGGTTACGACTTTTTATCAACCCATAAAGCCAAAATGGACTTTTCGAAAAACAAATTCACTCTACCGTGTGGTGATGAAGAGCGATGTTTTGACATGCCTGAATGTAACAATTTCCCTATTGAGAAGGAAAATAAGTTAGGTTATATTAAGCCCTTTAAATATTATGCTCCCCAATCTTTTAAAGTAGAGGCAAATTCGGTGCTAATTCTAGCAACGTTGCCTGAACACCTGGAGTTTCTGTGTGAAACATCCATGGAAGAAAAAAATAATTTCTTTGTAATCGTATCGGAAGACACGATAGCGGCTGTTAATCATAATAACAGACCCCACGTGATCTACAAAGGCGAATATTTAGGAAAATTTGAATTAAGTAGTGCAGTAGAAATTGATACCTGCCAAATTGAAAGAATAAAAGAAAATACTATTTTTAAGGATAATCGAGGAAATCCCATCCCGATTAATCCAAAATTATCACTTGAACAAAAAATAAAAATGTATGAAGTAATTAATGAATATAATAATATTTTTACGGGAAAAACAGATGAAGTTTCCATTTGTAAAGTTCCCGAACAAGTTGTCCGAGTTGACGACGAAACCCCACTGCGGTGTAGAAATTTTAAATTCTCACACGCAGAACATGAGGCCCTACACAAACTAGTCGATGACTTAGTAAAAGTAGGTGTCCTAAAAAAACAAAAATCGAAATTTGAATCCCCAATATTTGTAAAAAAGAAACCAGACGGAGTCTATCGAGTATTAGTAGACTACCGAAGAATGAATCAAAGAATAATTATGGATAATAATCGTGTGCCAACAATTGATATTATTTGGCCATATTTAAGAAATAAAAAATGGTTTACTACAATTGATTTAAACAGTGGATATTTACAGATTCCTCTCACGGAAGAATCTAAACAATACACTGGAATAAATGTGGATGGAATTGGTTATGTTTTCAATTCCACTCCAATAGGTTTAAGTATATCCCCGTCCATCTTCCAAACTATCATGGATGACATATTCCATGATATATTCTGGAAAAAAATGGTATGTTATTTGGACGACATTTGTATTTTCGGAGAAACTTTCGAAGAGTGTCTTGAAAATACAAGGGAAGTATTAAAAAGATTAAATAAAGTAAATTTAAAAATAAAAACAAAAAAATGCCAATTTGCAATGAACGAAATCGAAATATTAGGACATACGGTCCGATATAACGAATTACGTCCACTAAATAAAATATAGAGGCAATAAAAAATTTAAATCCCCCTAATACGTTAAAACAATTACGATCATTTTTAGGATCAATAAATTATCATAGGAAATTGATTCCTAATTTAGCTAAAATTACTGCTCCTCTTACTGATTTACTAAGAGGAACAGACAGCAAATCAAATGCAAAAATAAAATTAAATCAAGAACATCTTGAAATATTTGAAAAATTAAAAGAAATTATGATTTCCAAACCTGTATTAGCAATATATGATCCGAAATTAGAAACCTGTGTAGAAGTTGATGCTTCGAAAATCGCATTAGGTGCAGTGCTGCTGCAAACTAATCCCGTTACGAAGCATAAACATCCAGTTGGATATTTCTCTGAGAGAGTCCAACCTGCCCAGTCAAAATTGTGTTCATTTGACTTGGAAATGTTAGCTATTACGAATGCATTAGCTCATTTCCGTGGATACTTACTGGCATTACGCTTTGTAGTATACACGGATCATAAACCCCTGATTTATCATCAGAAATTTAATACTCCAAGCCCAAGATTAATCCGATTAATATCTAAATTAAACGAATATAGCTTCCAAATTAAACATATCGCTGGAAAAAATAATTGTATGGCTGATATGTTATCTCGTCCGCATGACGAACCGGACGAAATCACATTTGAAAAAGGTGAATTTTTAGTAGATAAAAAATATGCTATTCAGGACGAAGAAAAAAATGTGAATACTGTGTGTAGAATTCACAACTCTGTCCCATTAAACCCTGTATTCTTTCAGAATCAGAATGCGTGGTACTACCCAAGTACAACGCCCCAAACATATTACTTTCCTCCTTCCCTTGCATCAACCTTCCCATATTACCCTGTGGCACAAACCACAATCCCACAGAATGAGTTAAATCATTCTGAAAATTGTCCCAACAAAACTACGAACGTAGTTACAAGATCTGCTCTTAAAGAGGCAAACCTCGATAATCAGATCACCCCAACCCCTCCTGTGACCCCAGTTGTCACACAAATGTCAATTCCCGACATCACATTACCCTCCCAATCAGAAGGTCAAACTTCTGAATCCCCCCAAAAAATTGAATTGCCCGAAAATTTAAAATCAATGCAGGAAAATGACCCGCATTGGAAAAACGTAATTTCATTATTAAATTATAACGAAATAAAAAAAGATAAAAATAAAATACGAAAATTAAATCGTACTATACAATTATATTTTCTAGACGAAAATAATGTTTTAAAGAAATTACCTAACCCAACCTCATCGTACGATGAAGCGGTTACAGTAATTCCGGAAAAATTAATTCCAGTAGTTCTTAAAAAACTACATGACGATCCGTTGTATGGAGGTCATTTCGGAATTAAGAAAACAAAAAATAAAATAAAAAATCAGTTTTTCTTTAAAAATATGGTACAAAAAATTACTGAATATGTACTGTCGTGTCATGAATGTCAAATGGCACAAAATTCCCCGAAAGAGGCTGGCTACCGGAAAATTTAATACTGAGTACGAACACTCGTACGTGCTTGTCGGTGTAGACAAAAGCACAAATTTCTGCACCATACGCCCAACAAAAAACCCAAATGCTCAATGCGTAATTGAGTATTTGAAATTTATTTGTTATACGTATGGCACCCCAGGTAAAATTTCTTGCGATAACGGAGGTCATTTTGCGAATGAAACCGTCCGTAAATTTTGTGAAGAGAATAATATCAAAATTATTTATTCTTCATTTTATTCCCCCCAATCGCAAGGACTCGTTGAAAAAATCAACGGAGTAATTAAAAAATCATTATCAAAATACGACCATTCAAATGAAAAAGAATGGATCGAAACAATTAATAAGATTATTTTCGCATACAATATTAGCCCAATCGAACACTTAAATAATAAATCTCCATTCTATCTACTTCATGGATTCAACCCAGAAGTACATATACCAGAAATACCAGAAAATAATAATAATAAAACGACTCGTGAAGAAGAAATTGAAAATCTCCTCCAAACGAGAGAAAAAACGCCGAGCTTAGCAAAAAAAGCATCGGAAAAAAATGCGAAACATTATAACGCACACCACAAGATCATTGACTTCAAACCTAATGACCTTGTTTTGCTGCGTCAATCAAAAAACGTCGCGAAAAATAAAATGAAATACACCGGACCATATAAAATTGTTAGAAAGGTCACGGATTTAAATTACGCAATTCGTATTAAAACAGACGATAAAACTGCGTACGACGAAACAGTTCACGTACGACGATTAATTCCGTATAAATCACGTAATAACGACGAATTAAATAGTGAAATAAAAATAGAAGAAGTAGACGAAAACATCGAAAATCCCATCCCAACCCAAATAATACCTAAACCAAGGGGTCGCCCTCGGAAAAAACCAAAGTAACTGTGTGTAAAGTATATTACCCGTAGCTACTTGGTTTTCTCAAACACGATACCTCCCTTTCCCATCATTTCCGACTCGTCACTTCAAAATATCCCTAAAATTTTTTTTTTTGTTGGCTTATTAATTTAAAATAGTTATATCTGGAAAAACTCACCTATGGCCCACGTTTCAGCATATCCCTCTAGGAACTCTTCCAATCGTTCCCCGCTGGATGAACTGCTAGTGTCGGTTGAACTGGGTGACGCGTTCCCTGGTTCTCGGGCATCATTGGAGGAACCACTGTCCTCAGTGGACATACTCTCCTCTACAGAGGGAGTATCCCACAAAAATGAGTAGACAACCGGCTCCGACAGCAACCATCCACTGCGGTAAGACATGGCGCGGTTATATTCCGTGGCATCGTAGTGGCGTTGGAAGTGGAACCCGGTAACGGAAATGGAAACGTTGAGGCGCGGCTTATGATGTTCGTTAATGAATTTGGCGAAGCGAACACCCGAGGTGCTGATTAAAAAGTCGTTGAGATAGAACTGGTCGATATGAACATACTCCACGGTTACCTTTTCGTTGGTCTGCTGTGAAACACACAACAGACCGACCAAAAGCCCGGAGAGAATGCCTAAACCGGCCAGTCCGCGCGTGTCAAGGTTCCCGCCGAAGATGAGCTTGAGCCCGGATGGCCCAAACTCAACTGTCATGGAATGCGGATAGAAGATGCGAAGTTGAAATAACAACTTCTTCACATATTCTTCCGATTCTGGACAGCAGTTGAAGCCAACCGAATGGCTCCAGTACCCCAAGTCTTCCACGATGACTTCACCCGGAATCCGCGACGGCTCGAATGCGTTCAAAAAATCGCTGCGATCGGATACAGCAGACACTCGGTTAAAAAGGGAGAAAAGCCGATGGAGCGCGAAGTAAAGGCGAGGCTCGCACATGCAGTTTTGAAACTGGCGAACCTTGCCGAGTACCTGTTCCCCCAGGAACCAGGTCTCATTCGCCTCCACTACTCCCGATGACATGAACATACGATCGTTCATGTATATGATCGACATAATGGGTGAAATATGGAAAAGTAATACGAAAAGAAAAAAAAAAAGAGAGAAGGAAAAATTCCGCGTATTAGCCGAACTGCACTGGCACTCCACTTAACTTCGGAAAAGGTTTTTTCCACGAAAGAACGAAAAAGCAGATAACTGGTAATACGATGTAAGCGATGAAAGCAAAGACGGAAAACTGACGAAAGAATTAAGAATAGTAATTTTATACTAGCAATTTGACCGAGATTCATAATTCGGATATCGGAAAAATTTGTCTTCCCCTTCACCCCAAACTACGAAAATCAAAACAAATCAGCAATATGCATAATCCATTTTCTCGTAAATAACTTAGACGTTGCATTCTTTCTGTTTCAGAAAATGTATACGAATCTACTTTTCTATTTCGCAATAATTATTTCTTCGACTAGTATTGCGCAAAGAACATCGTCTGACCCATATAGGATTACGACGGCGTCAACTGGCGCTTATTTTCAAGAAATAAGCAATATTTTCGTATATTCGAAATCTGCCCCAATAATTTATTCCATTAAGCTAGACTTACATGAGTCAGCAGATAAATTATTGGCAACAAACTTCAAACACCGGTTGTGTAATGAAACAACCTGGAAAAATTGCAAATATGCAGAAATGGCGAAACGATTAAAAAATACCATAAAAAATCTGAAAGAACAAAACATTGCGATGATACAAGATTTCTATTCGACACCATCGTCTATTCGAAGCAAACGAAGCGTATTCACCCCGATCAGATCTTTCTTCGGAGATGCGCTACGATTTTGCTGTCGAGTATTAAACTTTAGAGATGGACGAAACTTCTTGGCGAATGAAATCTCGTTGAAAGAAGAATACGATATTATAAAAAATCAGCTGTTAACTGAGCATGCAGCGTTAGTGAATACGTCTACTAATCTGCATAGCTTCATTGACCATACAAATAATTTTATGACAAGATTTATCTCGCATACAAATTCTTTTATGGAAAATTCGCTAGAAGAACACGAACTTCTGATCTCCCTAAACTACATACAAGGATTCTATGACAACTATTTGATAAACACGTTAAGATTATCAAATATCCTAACGTCTTGCAAATCTCATATGATCCCATCTTCAATTATCTCAAAGGAAATATTAGAAAAAGACTTAATAAAACTTTCTAAAATTACGAAAAATCTAGGTCTTGACCTAGCAATACCCATTAAGGACATCCAAAATTATTATCATGCTGAACTTGTAAACTGCAATTTCTTTAAAAACACGTTAGAACTAGAAATTAAAATTCCCCTAAAACAATTAGATTCAAAATATGAAATTTACGACTTTATTCCGCTCACATTCAAAAGTCACTCTAATGAATTGTGTAGCTGGGATCAAGAACCATCTCTGATAATTCATGAAATTAGAACAAATTCTGTACGTTATATTAGTGGAACCAACCTCCATTATTGTAACTCGGATAAACCTTTATGCTTCCTTCCTTCTAACAGAGGAAGTGAAAAATTGTCGTCTTGTGCAAAGAATTTATTCTTCCAAGACCTAAACCATAATTTATTACAATCTTGCTCATTTAAATGCAATCCTAATAATAATCAAACACTGGTGCACCCTATTGGTCACACCAAGTTTGCTATTGTAAATTTTAACTCCCTCGTAGCAACTAATTCTGTTACGAAAAAATCCGAAAAATTAAAAATAAACAATGATTCCCCTGGAACCTTCATTCTGGACGTACCTTGTCACATCCAAATTGAAAATATTGATGAAAATAATAAAAATACAGTAATTATTCCTATTGAAATCCCTTGTCTCTCTGAATCGCTAGAAGAAGCTATTAAAATCGAAAATCATTTACCACTCTTGTGGACATATTTTTCTGATTCTATAGAACCTTTTGATCTTGCCATTGATCTGGCAACGACAAAGGTCTATAACCCTAATTGGAAAAATTTTGTTCCTCATACTGTTCCCATGAACAATCTGGAAAACAAAATTAAATCCATTAAACTTCAAATACCCGACCAAAACTTTAATGATTATATAACTTTTATTAATGAAATGTTCCTAATATGGTTAAGTGCAATCTCACTTATTTTAATAATTATTATTGTATATTTAAAATTAACCTGCCACCAAAACTGTGTAAATCTAACAAAAAGCACAGCATTGTAAAATTACGCAAAATAATACGATATACTAATCATTCATATATACATAAGAAAAAATTTGTTACTCATATTCGTAAAAATCTTATTCTAAGTATATATTCATACTCGCATTATATGACGTAATTTTAATTATGCAGAATTATCTGGACCTACGTATATGTTGGATAGACTTTGGAAAATTTTTTTTTCCTTATTTTTTTTGTTCCCCCCGGAGAATTGTGTAACGTATATTTTCGTCTATTTTAAGAAATGACGAACATATTCGTTCACTCATTTCCAAATACCAAAAACATTGATATTTGTCAACAATTACCTTCCTATTACTCTTCATAAACAACCACCAAATTATTTATATTGAATTTTACATATACAGATATACCTCCTGTATATTTATGACCTGGTTGTACCTGTCCCTCGAGTACTCGACGAGTCAGCACAGCCCTATAATAACAACACCCTACTTCACTTTACCTATCCGACACGTACGTTTTCATACCCTGAACGAGTATATAATCCCTCGATTCAGTCGTATAGTTGTTCAGTTTAGTTCAGTTCTCCAACAGCTACTTCTAAGTACCTGGAACCTCTCTTGTAGAAGTCTCTAGTGAACAGATAGTCTCGCTTGTTGAATTGTAATTGAATATGTATTATTGTTAACGTAGAACTATGTACGATATGTACGAAATATTAAAATATTAAATATGTGTTAATTCACTGAAGTGTTTAAAGATTATTTAGTCTCAAACAAATGTTAAGGTCCACGATAGCTGTGGATGACTAATCTGAATCAATTATAGAAGTATTACTGCTTTTAAAGTACGTGGTATTTCGTGTATGGTGTACTCCCAAAAGAGGTCGTTACCAGGTACATTACGACATCTTTTGGCCGTTACAGAAATATGTCAAAAATTTTGAAAAATTGACAAAAGTGTATCCCTTTAGTATCTGTTATTGATAAAAATTTTAAAAATTTTAGTCATCTGTAACGGAGAAAAGTTATTTAAATAAAAAAAACACATAAAATCTTATTCAAAACTTTGATGAAAATTTTTTTTTACTGAGATAATTTTCGTCAAAATCCGAGTTTGGGCGGAAACCCCGTGCTCATTGTCCTAGAGCTTTTATTAGGAATTTTTGTAAACATAGGTGCCAATATTACTTATTATTTCAAATATTCCTACCAGTATTTCGTTTTCTCGCTCTTCTTAGCAGTGGCTTTTTTTGCATCTGAAAAGAGATAAAAAAAAAAATCGTGAGCTTCCTTAGCAATATTGAATGAATTAAGTTAACATTAAAAATAGTTACAAATTGGTTTAAGATCAGTTTACATTGACAATGATGACCCATTAACTTGACTGTTGAAAAATATAATTATAGTAGCTAGGTACTTTATAGAAGTTGCTGGTAGGTACCTACTGAAGACGAATAAGTGGAATAAAAGAATATAAATAGGCTAACTTACATCTTATTTCCCTCATACCAGGTAGGAACTGCAGTTCAACAATACATACACGAAATAAAGAACATTGAGATATGGGTACATAATGTGAATACCTACTTATTTATAAAAAGAAAATAAGGAAAACGAGCGATTGGATAACGGTACCCCAAAAAATTCCAATCTTATTTATGTCACGAAAGAGAAAAGATTTAATCTCAAGTAAGTTGGTATATGGTTAATAATTATGTACAGACAACCAAACAACCGCATTTTTTCCGAGGATACGAATTCTTTAGAGTCGAGTTTGATCCAGAAAACTTGCTTGGTTACATTTAAAACTCTCGACAAGCTTGCTTTTCTTACGTACTCGCTCCGTTATTATTCACCCCTTTGGGAGGAAGCCTAACCACATTCGATGTTTTTATCATCTACGTTAGTATTCTTACACCAAATTCCAGCTGCAGGAGTATCTGCTTCGGTGAACAAATATACCTTAAAATTATGAATTTACATTAATTATAACAGTAGATTCTGAACGAATAAGGTGTTGGGCCTTATTTTTCGACAGATCGATATTTTTCGTCACATCGAAAGGTTGAAAAGATAAATCTATTGAAGAAGTGGCTACCCTCATCTTCCCCTACACGTTATGGTAAACTTTTCAAAGCTAGATGAAAATTAATAACGAACACTTTTCCACTTTCCTATGCTTACTTACCGAATTTCGATGACTTTTGTTAATTTATTGCGAAGTTACATCAGATTTTCGGTCCTCCTCCCTAAAGACTATAACCGTGGAAGGAAGCATTTCTCAAAAATATAGAAGAGTACCTTTTTTTTTCGACTCCAGAAATCTATCTTAGAAGCTATGCTGTTTAACTTCCGGACACCTTGTAGAAATGGTGCGGAAAAATACGAAACAAAAATAAAAATTAAAAAGATACAAAAAATATTCACTCTCATTGTTCAATAATTTTAACATAAAATGACCTTTTCTTCGCCAAGAAAGATTTTTGAATACGGATGAATTTGCTTTAAATCTCGCGACGAATACGTGCAGATAAAATATCACTACTTAAAACCACACTGTTGGAAGTACCACTCATGTGATACGAACACACTGCAGAGGGGTAAGGAAATTTTGTGTTTTAATTACAGACGTATTGCAATCGCCCTGATTAAAGAGTCTGAATACTTGTTCATCAGTGACGTATTCCAGAAAATTTTTTTGGTTTATTTCACGAAGTCTACGCTTCATAACTAACAGGCCATAAATTTCTGCTGACCACCTCTGTCGATGTCTCGACAATAGCCCGCAGGTTCGTTCGTTAAGTGAGCCTATAGCCTAAGAATATTGTCACGATTCTGTTCAGCCTGCGAATGGGTCACTTTTTTCGCCAGCTTCTGTTCGCGTTATAAATCTACTCGTTGAAGAAAAAATAAACATAAAGTAAAAATTCCTTCGAACAAATCTCACAGGAACCTACTTTGAGCACTGGTCACAGGGAGGAACAATAACCGTAGACCTATCGTAAGCTGTCAAGATTTCATTTTATAATTTATGTAGCCTAATATACTATTTAATAGTAAATCGGATACACTTATGTAGCAGGAGGTTAAGGAAAAATATTGCAAACTCTTGCACAAAATATTCAGAATACTGCCCTTTCACTTTTTCAACTGATGAAAAAAATGCGTAAAAATGAATGCAATTCATAGGTAGTCATTTTAATGCAAGATTAAATTCTTCCATTTCTCTCTTCCCAGTTTCATGTATTACTGAAAATTACAATGCCATTTCAAGCTTATCAACCGATTTGAATATAAATTCCTAGATTTGAAAAAATATTAGTACGTAGGTATCAACAAAAAAGGAGGAAAAAGTGAAAACCTTTATCGCAGGAAACGGCTCTGGAAAAGCAGGTTTTCAATAATCATCAGAAATCATTCATCTCTTTTTACATGTCTCTTTACATCTCTTTTTACATCTCATTTTTTCCTATTATCTATTTATTTTTAAACATTTATTTTTTTACATTCCTTTTTGAATCCTTTTTTACAGAATATATTTTTATACATCCCTTTTCACATCTGTTTGGATTGTTTTTGATTCTTTATCAAATATTTTGAATTTTTTTTTTTTAATGTTGATTTTCATAAACATTTATGTCGGAATTTTGTATGTTCAATGCTACCGATGGACTAACTAAATTTCAGCTTAATAGAATGATAATTGCATCTTGAACCAATCGATGGGACTTTTGGCTTGTGAGCTTACAAAACTCTTCAACACATTATTTTACAACAACCTTCGAAAACTGAAAGGCAACAACATGATTACCCTGTTGTTACCACGGTGATAACAGAATATGTCTTTCTGTTTGTAATTTAACTTTCCAATTTCACGACCTTCAGCTTTCAAAACTTTTTAGCTTATTAATGTATAAGAACTTCTTGGAATCCAAAAACAATATGATAGCCATTTTTAATTTAAAACATTGCTCCATTGTCACCGTGATGATAAATATATTAAGTTCTTATAAATAACTATTTGACTTCGTATTGCTGGACCAGTAAAGCTCTATAATCCCAATGTACTTCATATAGTAAAGACATGGCAGCATAAAAGTAAGCAACTTAAGGGTACTTTCGATGTTTTGATTGAATTCACTGATTTAAAATATAGCTGATAAGGGTCACCTGATCAGTTTACAAATAGCATATGTAAAGGTAGTTTGAAGTACATCAAGTGTTATACTATGGTTGCCTACTCAGTGCGGCCATGTCAAAATAGAAATCATTGTTTTTTACGGATGATATATTTCTATTCTCTAACACTCATATTCATATATCGCCATTCCAATAAACTGTCACATACACTGTTAAATTTATGATGATCAAAGTAGTAAACGGAATGCAGACACCACTCTAGAATGTTGTTGCATCAGCTAATATAGCTCTCTCACTCGCTCATTCATGTCTGTATTTGTCATATACACCTGTAACCTTCAATATACCGCAAAATTTGCTGACACATTATTTATCATATAAAACATAACTAGCACCTTCTAAAATCTTCTCAAATCTTTTAGAGGAACTATTTAATCCAAGCCATGTAATTAGTAGGAGGATAATCAATCATCTCATTGGCCAGTTATGACATCATACTACTCTGACCATCTCACAGTACCACTTTGTCATCTAATGTATTCATCCACTTGTGAATTTGTCATTGATGTAATGACTGGAAATGAAATGTGAAATCACTTCATGAAGAACTTTAGAATTGTCATAACCATCACTGGTAACTACTTTGGTTACGTCTTAATCTCTTTTAACAATTAACTATTAAGGGGCTCAATAGATGAGTTCGCAACTGTTAATATAATTAATTCTGTTTTTATCACAATATTGTTTGTTACTGAAGTCATTAAATGTTGATTGGAACTTAGTCTAATTGTTTTGAGTTTATCAATCAATCAAAAAGCAAAGTTTCTATCACACTGGTCCAGTACTGTATAATCAAAGAAATAACTTATTTCACATGTTACAGATTCCCAGAACCTAGCAACAATCTGGGTTGGGTAAATGTCTATCAGGTTTTTAACGTGCCTTCAAAGCTAATAGGCATAACATGAATATGATTTGTTCCTTTCAGTGATCAAGAGATTTCAAATGAGACATCGCAAAAGGGAGGAGAATCATATTATTAATTCTTACATAAAAAAAGAAAGATACCTAAAGAGAGAAAATATATAGATATAGATAGAAATCGATAGAATAAAAATATAGATTTCTTACAGGGCCACACTAAGTATGCAAGTACCTGAAGTGCGTGACGTTACAAACCATATCCACACTGATGTGCTTGAAACACCATTTTTGTTTACTCGACAAATGATGCTTATCATTTTATAAAAATGTGCATCTCTATACCTTTTCATCTCTCCCAAACTAACCGCCATGTCTGAAGGTAATTCTTAGGGTGAATAGAGTATAGTGAAAGCGCAGCCACTGTTTTTGTGTCGAATTTTTCAAATTGAAAAACACTACTTTACTCAGTCGGTGAAAAATACAATGGCCACGTCGAATCATGAAATCAAGGCACACCGCATATTCCTGAGAAAGGTAATGTCTGTCTTTCTCTGTTTTTCTTCTGCCTTGCTTGATTGCTTCCGTCTCTCTCACGAATTTATAATTAACGGATAAAATATCGACACGAAAAGCGAAAAATAAAACGAGCAATTAAATGGAAGGCAGTGAGGATGTGGCGAGGGAGAAAAGGAAGTTACAAAAACGTCGCATCGAATTGAAAACAAAATATCGAATATAATTATCGTTGAAGAGAGAAATGACTCGCTCCACTCTCCAGATAGAGAAAAAATATCAGTTTTGTTTGGGAACAAGTATTCTTTAAAGGCCAATTTTTGAGAAAAGTATTTGTTGATATGTCAGGGAAATGAAATATAAAATTGTACACTTTAAAAAAGCTGGGATAGATTTTCTCCATTTTGCTAAGTACCTAGTCAAAAAGAACGAAAAAATCAACGTGTTTTCCCTAAAATATTTCCCCCTTCCAAAAAAATTAAAGACAATGCTAAACGAAGAAGGTGGATTATTGTAGATTTAAAAAATATGTAGGTATGACATTTTTTTGTCAAACGAAAATGTTATACAGGCAATCATTTTTGAATATTGATGTAGCGTATTATGTAACGTAGTACCTATGTTGCATGTAAAATTTTTAATCCCCTTAACCTTAGGTCATTTCGTGAGATAAACATATAAATGTTGTTTTTCATATAGAAAATCTAAGGCCACTTAAATCGGTCGATAGGTGAAAAATGGCCCTTATTTACCCACCTCCTTCAATTGACTCTTAAATATCGTCTATGTATTTTAATGTCAAGTATTGATATTTATATTTTTACGTGTAAGACTTGCGTCATACTTATTCAATCGTACCTTTATTGGTATTGCCAGTAAATTAATGAACGGAGAAGATGAAGGCCTAAATCTTCGACAAAGGTCACAAATTAATTGTTTAGGATACGATTATAAAAGCTGTCTAATTCTAAACATACAAATTCGGAACGTATAGACACAATCAATTTTTTAATACAGCTACATTTTTTTTATTCGTTCCTTTTTGAAGAAATTTTATTACAAATTGATAAGAGCAAAATTGACAAATGTCAAATTTTATTAGCGAATTTTACAAATCTAAAACAATGGTGTAATTTTGGAGTGGGTGAGAAATTAATTTCTCAAACTTTTTGAAGAGAATTTTTAAATAGAGCTCATATAATATTTATTCGAGACAGCCGAAGGTATATTTTTTCCCAACATGCTCGTGGATCCTATAAATTCTTCTGTCTTGAATTTAGTAATATTATCAATATCGAATTAAGTTCCTGAGAAATTAACATTTCCTAGTAACTAGTTATCTGTAGAGCATCATAGAAAAGTCTGGAAAATGTAAAAAAAAGAAGACGTAAAAGCGGATTTATTAAAAAAAAAACTCTAGCGCAGTTTCGAGACAAAGAATTATGAATTTTGTATGAAGAATAGAAAGCCAACTGTATCAGAACATAGGACATAACAAACTGAACTTCACAACGAAACAAATTTGAATAATGCCAGTTCTAATCACGTTGAAACTTTCCAGCATAATCAAAAGGAACTGTGGCCCAGTTGGTTAAACTCAAAGACAGAATTCTGGTAAATATAGTTCACATCTGCAAAACAACTGGGACTGACTTTTTGAAGTAATTCTGCTTTTTTGAGGCTAAAAAATAATGTTACCGTTTTAAGATTAAAAAATGGATTTTTTAGGGCCTTTGTCTGAAGAGTAAAATAGAGAAAATCGCACTGAATGACTAATAACTAGGGAACAAATTGACCAATTGAAACCAAAATTGGTAGAGTTGCCTTTATGTCAAATTTGCTGTTTGTACCGAATTTCGTGACTATTGGATAGGAATTGCGAGTTTTAGTGAGTCAACATTGACAATTAGCCCTTCCAACAGCCCCAGGGCATGAACCATAAAATCAATCGCAACCAAACTTAAAATGATATTAGAATAAGATTAAATCAATGTCTGTATCAAATTTCATGACTATTGCTTCGAAATTACGTTTTTTAGAGCCATAAAACTGCCAAAATTGCAACATAATGGCCCATCCCTGACGTATCGTAGAGTCAAATTTTCCAAAATTCAAATAGTCTCATCGCCGACTTAATATGAATGTTTTTTCTAAATTTCGTGACCATCGAAGAAAAATTACCCCCTGTATCGTGTTAACAAGAATTGGACATACATACATATATAAATACGTACTTTCAAAAATGGTGCCAAAATATTCCTTGGGTCATGAAACGAAAAACGTACTTACTCTCACCCCTGGGTCCTTCCATGAGCACAAGATTAATAAGTAGATTTTCGTAGAAACCTACTTAAAAATATTAGTTTTTTTTTTTTTGAAAACCTTCCAGAAGGTGAACATCAGTGCTTTCATTGAACAAAATTTCAAGATGAAGATATTGAGCAACCAAATAAAACTAACAAAATTTACATTTTACCGTGAACAAAGATTCTTATCCATTCGAAAACACAAAGAACTGAACTCCGGCTAAACTCGAATGGAATTTTATTTTTTGAATTTTTTTCTATTTTTTTCCTCACTTTCAAAAAGAAATTAGTTACGTACAAACCTGACGAAATTACAATTACCAATTAAAATAATCTTTCGAAGTCATTACCAAGTTTTTGTAATTTTGCCGGCTGATGCATAAAAAAATTTACGATTTTAATGAACTGAAACCTAAATTATTCAGCCTCGCAGCAACAAAAACAACATGGATTTCTCAGCAATTCTTGTGACGTTTCAATATTTGGCACATTTTCACAATTCATTATTATACTTATAAGGCAACATTCTCTAGTTCTCAATAAGAGAAAAATGACTGAAAATTCGCGCACTTAGAACGATCCCCAGTTTCTTTGAATACGGGTTTAGGATAATAAATTAGTGGAATTATTCAATCGAGTTTGCCGTTCTCAAAAAATGCTGGTTTCGAATGGACAGAAGCTCCGATCATTAGGACGTACTTTTTTGATGAGATTCCACTAAGGCTTAAAAAAATCAAGGTTCAAAAACTGACCATATCGAACTTTTTTTTTTTTAAGATTTGTTTAAACCGAGTATTTTGTGGATGCGTGGACTGGCTTTCTTCCAGTTTCGTACATAGTAAAACCGAGAGTAAGTACACTGTCTTTTTTTTATGAACGTTCAGATATCCGAATATCGTATGTAACCTATCTTCATTATTGATAAAAAGCCAACTACATTCATGCCCTTTAAAGAATTTAACTGTAAAAAAAAAAAAAAAAAAAAAAAAAAAAAAACACTAAGAAAGAAAGAAAGAAATAGAAAAGTATTTGCCATTTTACCATCGGCACCGTTCTTTAATCATCTCGTATTCGTTCGACAGCTGTCAAATTATTTTAAAAAGTGTCTCTTATTTAAACATGAATACATGCGTTCGTTATAGCCTTATTATCAGATGTCATGCAGATATCATCGTTAACTATACATACTGGTCAGTGGTCACTGGTTTAGCCTATGTTGTCGCCACTGTCATCTCATTGTCAGTTAAAAAATTTAGGTTAAAAGAAAAAAAAAATACATAGGTAGCTTTTTAGTCAACCTTTCTTTTCCATATTTTTTAGTCTTACGACAGGTGGATTTGTATGACTGTAAAAGTGATATGTTGTATCTGCTAAAAATCGTAGAAAAAAAAAACCTTCGTTCAGTATCGAACTTTATCGATCAAAATTCACTCGATAAATTAATTTACAACTATACGAATTAATCAATCGTTATTTAGGTTGAAACATGAAAATAAAATTCAGTGTAATGTTATGTAGGTTCAAGCGAACAGGCTTTTTCTACCAGAGTCACGATTTAACCATTAATTTTTTTTTTTTTAATTTTATTTCTTGTATTATCTAAGGTTACCAGACTACCAGTCGTATGAAACTTTAAAACCCCAACTAAATTCCCATATACTTGGATTTAGGTACCAGAAAAATGAAGACCATAATATATTTGAGAATCTCATGCCTGTTTTATTTCATAGAGAGTGTATTTATCTTTAACTTTCATATGTTGTCAAGTTCTCCACCTTAACTGGTATCTGACTTCATCAAATATTATGAACAAATGTAAAAAAAAAAGTAATTTGGTTCACTATAAAAATTTTTTGATTTTCGATGTTAATTCACGCAATAATAACATTCATTATACCCTGACAATAATTGTTGGTCCAAATTTCCTATACTCTGTCAACGCTGAGAAGTGCCTGACGTCATAATCAACTTTAGATATTGCAGTTGATAATTAGAGGAAAGGAAATAAAGGCATACATTTATACTATTATCACTGTAATAAATGTTAAAGCCAACCGAAATTATTCGACAAAATTAGTTCGTCAAAATTATTTCACCAATATTATCCCCAATATTATTCTTTCTTATTCAATGTGCATGAGCCACTACCCATGCAGCCACACACATGCACAAAAAAATAGTTATTTGTGATACAAGTGTGTAAAGTAGGAGATTGTAATATGAGTGTGACTCTTGCAGCACGGGCCGAAGGCGAGTGATTCAAATCATATGAGTAGCAATTACGTATTTTGCACGAGTGTCACATACGATTTTTTTCAACGCCACCTCCTCCAAAAAACAAACATAAAAATAGACAAAAATAAATATTTTGTCAACTGACAAACACATAAGCGCAAAGTATCACAACTCCCTCAACCAGAAGTTGTGACATGGTGGTTAAGGTGCTAGTTTTCAAATTCAGAAGTTAGAGATGCGACCCCCTGGAGCAGAAAAACTTTTTATAAAAAAAAAAAAATACAGTGTAACAAAAAAAAAAGGTAATATTAAAGTGTATCGTAATGTTTGATGGGACTTAGTGCGCATGTGTATGAAAAAACCGAAGTCACATTGTTTAATAATTTAAAAAAGATCAGAGCACCGAAGCTTGAAAAATTATGTTAAAAATAGTGTTAAAATCTCCTTCTTCACATGCAAAAGAGGCATGAAAACATCTGTTTTTAAGGTACGTGTAGAAAAAAAGAATTTTCATTACTTCTGCTAAAACAACAAATTCTAATGTGTTAAATAATTATTCATTAAGATAACAAATGGTAAAATTGTCCACTTGACCCCAACAATGGTTGGTCCACATAACTTTACACACACTTTTTTTACTTTTCATGTTTTAGTCAGTATTTTATTATTTTTGGTTTGCAGCTAATGGTCTTATCATCTGATTTAACCAATATTCTTAATTATTCCAAACAATAAAATAAAATATTTATCTGATATTAGTATCTTCCAATCAAATTTGAAAATTATATGGAACAAAACTTTTCTTATGGTGAGTATACTTCATATTTGATAAAATAATTATTATCAAGCCCCTAGGTGACACAATGCTGCATACACATTAGCTCTGTTGTATAAAACTACCCCAACTTACACCAACCTACACCTGTAAGGCTATTTTACAAATGAAAGAAATTTGTGTTTACTTAAATATTTGCGGAATAGCCCTCTGGAGACTATACATCTTGTACACATGACGTCATTCCTTATCAAATACATTACACTCAAAATTTTATACACACTTTGTTTGTTCGTATGTTCTTACTTGCACATACAGGCAAGTAAGATACATGTTTTGGACCAGTACACAAATGTATTATGTCATTTCTTATCAATTGCCATAGTAATGAATAAGAAATGACGTACTTTCTATAACACATATACATATGTGTGTCTGTGTGCGTGTGCCAAATCCACTATATAAACTCTTGAAACAGGCAACAAAATTGCCAGTGTTTGCCTTGGATTTGGCTCTCCCATACTTGAACGTATAAAGTGGCAGAACACACAAAACTGTAGAAAACCTTCTATGTGTGAATATCTCTCACTACAAGGTATTCCACAAGCCCTACAGGTTGGTGTAATTTGGTGTAATTCTATCAAACAGATCTACTAAATCAGCATTAAAATTAGCTATCTATATGTTTCCATCATCATTCAGTGTTACCAGCTTTTCAGTACTGTAGAATTGGTGGTGGTCCATTCGACCTCATGGTTTGCTTAACCATATTTTACCTTAATGATTGCCAGTGAATGTAAGAATTATTTTCAATTTTTACCTCTTCAATCATCCATGGCCATATTTTCTTACGTAAGTAAAATATACTGCAATAGAATAAAAGAGTTGACTCCTAAGTTTTGTTTTAGACAAGAGGGGCACGGCCCCGTTACTCCCCCCAATCGGATCCACTACTGATGATTGATAAGACAATTATTCGAAACTAGAGAAAGAAATATAATAATTACTTTGAGCTGTTTAATTATTGGAAATTCAAAAATACTGGAGCCTTAATAAAATTATTGACCATGAGCTGCTTTTTAAAATATGATTATTTCCATACTCACTTTCTAAGGGTTTACCCATCTAAGAACTCCGACTGAAAAGGGAATGACACTAATTTTACTCAGCGAATTTTTTGACTTCCTTTATGAAGTTCTTTAATATACCTATTCAAAATGGTTCTGAAGAGTTATACGTACCTGTCTAGTTATTGATGAACTTTTAAAAAAAAAAAATTTCATACATACCTGGCCAATATAGAAAAATCAAAGAAAAATAAAATAGCAATAAATTACTGTTTTATAACTTTTGTTCGATCATTTCAAAAAATTTATTTTAAATTGAATAGAAATCTACACCAGTCAAAAATATTATTTTTAAATTAGGAACCTACGTACTTAAGTGCATTAAATAGAAAAAATCAGAATATGATTTGAATTCAGGATTAAAAAAAGAAAAAAAGGAAAAAAGAAAATTTTGTTTGACGTGTATAATTAAGATGGCTATACTTACACTTCAACACAGAAGAATTGAGGTTTATTATATTTTTTTCAACCATGATATGACAATCCAAATTTCTTTGGAAAAAAATTACGTCATACTTCTAGCTGTAGATTTAGGAATCTCTAAGAAGTGATAGTATAATATTGTGTTATAACGGAAAAAATCCAATTGTAAAAAAAAAAAAAAAACTATTGATCGAGTTTGAAATGAGAGTTTAATCAATCCAACCAATGAATGCGGCGGAAATTTTCAGTAAATTTTTTAACCAAAATATTTTCTTAAAAACTTACGTACCTAACCGATGAAGAGAACCCAAATTCATTGGAAATTTATCTTAAGTTTCGACTATTCTTTATCAAAAATTTCAGATAAATTAATGTCGATATTTCCCTTATCCGTTCTCGACTTGGCTGATGAGCGGTTCTCAATCACCAAATGTAACAGAATTTCGAGAATTCTAATTTTTTTTCTCGAAAATCGCTAATGAAACAAATTTCAATTTAATAATTATTGTTCTCGTTTCACCGTCGACACGATAAAACACGTGTGATAGTTTCAAGAAATACGTCCCAGACATGAAATTGTTCAGGGTAATTAGGTATAAACTGTGCACGATTTGTTCTCCTTCTGATTAAAACAGGTTATTATATTATGGTTTTTGTGCGTGATTTATCGACAATATTTTCAAGTTATTTCTTTCTTCTCATTTTTCGTCGAAGTTCGGGTACACCAACTTCATTTATTTACCAGTTGCAAACGGTTTTTCTCATTTCCGTATGTACTATACACGGCTAATTGATGGGCAAGTGCATAGCTCTCTACGGCGTGTTTATACATAGGTACCTCGCCTACCTGTCTACATTCGATATAATAATGCATTTTAAAGTAACTCGCATTCGTTCGGACATTGATCGGCATTTTTCACCGAAGTTAGAGTCAATTTTATCTTCAGATGAAAATTGTTTGTGACCAAATTAATTCTGTTCTTTACAGAAATAATTAAATTCTTGAAAAAAAAAAAAATGAAACGAACTGCATGTAGGGACATAAAACATAATAGAACTAAAATGTTGAAAACAAGTTTTCTAGGTTTTATAACAGTAATTTTTTTAAAAAGTGGAATTACAACAAATGCAGTCGCTGGCAGAATTCGCCTTTCAAGTCACATGTTATAAATATATAGTGCAAGATTTTTGAATGAAGCAATGTAGATCACTTCATATTAAATATTTTCCTGATGCAATTTTTTGTAAATTTAACATGCATTTGACAACCTTAAAATACATAGGATTATTACATCTATTCAAAACATTAGAGCGTTTTATTTATTAAGAATGTTTAAATTTCTTAGATGTGCTGTCAAAAACTCTCCAATTTCCACTTGATTTCAATCAATTTCATAGTAGGTTTAATGATACGTACTTATGAAATCAACATTCATTAAATATCATTTATTGCACAATTTAATTAGTGAGAACCAAATGGTATTGATTTTCATATTAATATCAAAAGCTATTTCTGCCAGCAACTGGGTTAGTTGTAATTCCACTTTATAAAAAAATTAGTATTATAAAACCTGAAAAACTTGTTTTCAACATTTTAGTTCTATTATGTTTTATGTCCCTACATGCAGTCGGTTTCATTTTTTTTTTCAAAATTTTAATTATTTAAATAATTTTTTATGAAGTGCAAAATAAAAGTCTTTAGCAGCTTTTCACAATAAAAAGAATTTACTGTAGAAGTGACAGATAATTGTTAATATTGTAATATTTGGACAAAATTGAATTTGATTTTCAGCCAATCGTTTTTTTCTCAATTATGGCAATTCAAATTTATTTATTGGTTAACAAACAAATTCCAATTAGACGTAAGGAAAACAAATTCAAAGTTGAAATCAATTTTGAATACTGTTAGATCGACTATATTGGACTATATTAATAGTAATAGTACCTAATAATGATTTAACAAAAAGGCATATCAAAAAATATATGCTATGATGTATCACACAATAAATTGTGGAAACTAAAAATTGAGCCCTTTTCAGGGGTCACTGGCAGTTGAAGTATGGGTGGAATGCAAAAATGAACACCAAATTCGGATTCAGCATCTTGAGAAACATATTTAGTGATGTATCATACATTAAAATATGAAAACTCAACATTAACCCCCCTTTTGGAGCCTATTGGAGGCTGGAGAATGGGTCAGATGGAGAAATGAACACCAAATTCGAACTCAGCACCTCAAAAAACGTATTTGGTGATGTATTACACAATTAAATGTGAAAACTCAACATTAACCCCCTTTTGGAGCCCATTGGGGGCTGGAGAATGGGTCAGATGGAGAAATGAACACCAAATTCGAACTCAGCACCTCAAAAAACGTATTTGGTGATGTATTACACAATTAAATGTGAAAACTCAACATTAACCCCCTTTTGGAGCCCATTGGGGGCTAAAAAATGGGTCAGATGGAAAAATGAACACTAAATTTGGACTCAGCGTCTCAAAAAACATACTTGGTGATGTATCAAATAGTAAAATGTCAATACTCAAAATTTTTCTGATAGTATGTTTATTATGTGCATAACTAAGGAAGGCTAATATAATACTGAGAGGATGGTGTTATCTGAAATATTTATATAATCACAAGAAATACCGTATCCTAGAAACTTTTGAGTGATCCAATCAGTATGCGTTATTCCGTTTTATTTGGAATCGGCACTTCTGATTAGTCATTTTACTTTTTTGATAAAAAAAATTCCCAAATTTTGAATCTAATTTTTGGATCATCTATGGGGAATTTTTCTGATTTCTTTGGCCGGTGTTACTTACCGTAAAAATACCAATTTTTTGAACCATCCTTCGTATTTTTAAGATGAATATGAAATGCTGCAGAGTGGCACAAAATTTCATAAAATTTCCAGAAAACGGGTCAAACACAGTACCATTTTTTGACGCAGTTGGTAAAAAGTGCAGGACATTTTTTGATAACTGATGAGGTCCAAGTGGAGTTGACGAATAAAAAAAATATTAAGGATTGATGCGCGTCACAGGAAAGTATAATAAATTAAAACAAGATCAAAAAATATATATGTATCAAAGTTTGTCTTAGGGGTTACTAATATCAGAAGAGATACAGAAGTAGTTAGATATAGAAGAACGAATATTCAACAGTGTTGACATATACGTGGTAGTGCTACGAGAGTTAAAGTGGGTTATGAACAGGATGGGAAAGAGGATTTGATATGACTCAACAATAACAGACTGTTTTGTTTACAAAAGTGAGAAACTAGTTTTTCAAAGGAGCTATTTTTGTCGAGAACCGCATGTGCAGAGTGTTGCAGAGTGGAAGAAAAAGATGACAAGATCTAGTCGAAGGAGTGTAATGCACAGCAAAGTAAACTGAAATGAAGTGAAGAGAGTGATATCACGTACAAAGTCACGTCAAGTGCGGAGTAAAATGTTTATGTTCGGCGAACGAGATACAGTGTAACCACAAACGGAGACGTTCAATATGTTTAATAATGAAATCTATTAGTAAAGTGTTCGTAATTGCGAGGTGAGAAAGATTGGAAGTATCAGACAGTTCTAAAACCCCATGGTTGAACTGTGCTCTCACTCTGAAGTAATAGAACTTGTTAAGAATGGAGAACTTAGTTCCTTACTTTTCGGTCATAAAAACAGGGCTATTTTTCCTTGTTTTATAAATCCAGGATATCTGAGCTTTACAAATTTATTAATTGCAGGCTATAAAGTTGGAAAATTGACCAAAAACGAAAACCTGCGTCAACAATGAACAAAGTATTTAGATACCTAGCTTTAAATTCACTGGACCAAAAAATTGTACCGAGCCAAAACAAGACTTACTGAGCATGCTCCAAAAACGTTGTCCATTTAGGGGTTTTAGAATGATGGCATGTTCCATAAACATTGGTGAGATAGGGCTACTGGGTATCCATAAGTCGATAAATGATCAAAACTTCAGGGTACTGTTACAGACAAATCTTAACAATCATAAATACTGGAAACGTTTCAGGATTAGAACACAGGGACGAGCTATTAATTACGATAAAGCTTGTAAAGAGTGGTCCTTAATTAAGAGGGAAGGAGAAGAGAGAAGAGGAATAGGAATAAGAATTTTTCTTACCCCTTTCTTAACATTATGATTTTACTGTCAACATGAAGATAATTGTCCAACAGAAGGTTGCTGAAATCAAACTTAGAATGTTGTACAATTTTTTTTAAGTAGCAAAAGCAGGTCTCTGTACTACTAAGTATTCATGGGAAAACTGACTATTGCGTTTTACGACTTACTCAGTTATTTAAACGTAAAATTCTCGATTTTCTTTTCGGGAAAAGGGCTTGATCTGAATTCAAACAAAATAATTGGATTTTTTTCCTTCTTCCGAGTATTGGTTTTCTTTTCAATATTCATTGTGAGTTCTAGAGCCGCAGCGAAGAAGTTTTATTTGAAAGGGGGCATTTTGAACGTTTAAGGGAGCCATACATATAGTTATTGATGAATGAAAAACAAACATAAAGGCTATGGGCGAACCAGCGAGTATAGAAGATCAAGTCCTCTCCGATGCCCCCTTGTTGCAATCCTGGTGAGTTCTGCACCATTAATTACAAGGAGATCTTCGTAATAAAATATTTTTCCATGGTTGTAATTCTGTTTCTCCATTCATACCAATTTTGTAATTAAAATCTCAAAATTTTTTTGTTAATTTCAGAATAAATAGTTTTGTGATCTATACAAATTTAGAGAGACAAAAAATTATGATTGTTCTATGAATTCAAATTCAATGGTTATTGTTATTGGGTTTGTTCCTTTTGTAATTACTCCTATCATCAGTAAAAATTTTATAGTCCAACTGATATGAAAGATTCCAAATTACTGTCACTAGTTGGTAGCCTAATTCTGTAATATCCTACCTACTTAGTTTTTCCATGAATTTCTCAAATTATATGTGCGGCGACTTCTACCAATGGTGACAAATGTATTTGTACACTCGCTGGTAGGTTGTGTAGCCAGACCCTACATATATTAGGGTAAACAGACCTTTTAGTTTGCTGTAGTGATGTGATATCGAAGCATTTTTGAGTACGGATATGTATCAATATTTTGACCACATGTATCGATACGTATTGATACAGTATCGTATCGAAAATGCATAATTTTTTTCTTGTTAAAATAGAAATATCTCTCTTCCCTGTTCCGCCGTTCCGCGTATCAACCCATCAACTGTGGTAATTATTAAATATTAAGAAGAATATACTTTCATAATGTGTTCTTTCTGCTGGTGGCCTGGCGCACTTTTTTGTATTTTTAATTATTTATTTGTTTATGTTTTTTATTTTGAATTTATAAAATATATTGATACATATCGTGAGTATCGAGCAATGTATCGATACTTTGATACAGCTGTGTGTATCGATACATATCGAAATTTTTAACATCACTAGTTTGCAGGCTATAGGCTTCACCAAGTGTAGTCTTTTTATATTCTGAGCTAGGATCACACACACATGAGTTCATTGCTGTAGATGTGCGCATGCGCTCACCGCCACGCCCTGTAATATGTATAACAAGAACTTAGGCTGTAAGTTAACACAAATAAGAAGTAAACTTTTGATCAATTAGAAATTTATTTATGAAAAGTTTTATCTCCATTTTTCTGTTTATTTAGCTGTAGGAACCTGAAAAGTATTATTTTGAAAATTGAATTTACGATTAAACGTTATATTTTTGTTTGTATAGTTTTTTTCTCCGAAATTCAATAAATTCGTGGAAAATCGGAATAGGATATTACAGATGCTCATTTTTTTCTTTTACATAAAAATTTTACTATTACGGTTATCGCAATATTTTCATTTTTCGAATGTTTTTACATTTATGAACAGATTGTGTCACATTTCTATTGCAGATACCATAGTTCACTCATTAGATAGGTCATCTGTGAAGTCTCGAAGAGTTAATCAAAGTTTTGAATCAGTTTAAAAAATATGATGGTTGAAGTTTTTGGAAAAATAATCGGAATAACACGGCATTTAATATCAACAACGCCTGCCAGAAATTATCATTTATTTGTATTTCGAAACTACATGGCACCTTCAATTACAAGAACTGGTCGATTTTTCATTTATAATTATTTTTACTAGTCACTAGTCCACATCTTTCGAACACATAAGCATTACTGATTCCACGATACTTTGCATAGCTGTAATAGCACAGTCAAAAGTAGGTACCTAACTGAAAAGATTCGTGTGGTATAATATTTCGAATTGGATAAGAGAGCAGATCTTGAAAGACGAACTAACATAGTTTACAGTATCCATGTGTTAAAGCAATAAATTCGTGCGTATATCATTGCTGGATTTGAATTATTAATATTCGGTTCCAACGTTTTGCCACAAAAGGTTTTACTAAACGTTTCAATTTCGAGCATTGAAGGAGTGTCGTTCATCCAATTAATTTCTATATTTCGAGTGTACTACGTCACTCGATTATTGTTGTCTAATTTTACAGAAGAAAAAAAAAAAAGCTGCGTATCAGGTTTTTTTAAAAATGAATTAATACACCCTATTTTCTATACTATAGTTAGTTATCCGAAAAGCAATTTAGTTATTTTGATGAATATTGTTGGTCATCATTAATAACGTTTTAATTGGGACTCAGTCGAAATAACGATAATTCAATTTAAAAATTATGAATTAGGTTTGGTTGTCAGAAAAAATGATTCGCCCACATTCGTGAAATATAATTTATAATATTCGTGGATTACCCACGAATAAAAACGAAGACAAAAACAAAAACAAAAACAACAACAACATAGGTACCTACCGTACGCGTTGTAGATCGCACTTGAGAGCGTTTTATTTGCCGTACAAACAGGTGAATATTAATGAGTACCTAATCATTTGTTTTTATTACATAAAGATCGTAGTTAATTTGTACGTGCAGATTTAAATTCGCAGCATCCTACACGTCAAATATTTAATTATATGCGATTGGAAATTAAAAAAAATTGCGTGATGTCGATAGGTTTTTTTTCATTATTGATGCGGTTGAAGAGAAAAAAAAAAATTTATTCTCGAGTTCGAAAGTTTGGAACGAAAAAAACTGCAAACGTGGAACTATAGGTGAGACAAAATTACCGTACTCTATTATTATCGTAATTTATGTCTTTCCTTGAATTTTGGCGAGAGGGAGTAATATGGGTACATTAATTTAAAAGTTCGGCGCTAAGATACAAATTCGGTGACACCTATACGTTTAGGTAGACGAGGCAAAATAGGTTTTATTTAGAATACAGCTAAAAGAATAGAGACGGGCTAAATGAAAAGAACAGCAGGTAGGTACCGCATGAAATTAGGTAATTCTACCGGTTTTCGTGAATTTTTCACGAATTTTTAGGCGAAAATTTTCAAAAATTCTCGTGTCAAGCTTATTCCATTGTCCACATTTCTCTGATCTACCTACTTTGATCATAAATTTCGTGGAGAACACGACGCACGACGTACGAACAGAAAACTGCTAACGACAAATAACTATTTGAGCATTTCACGATGGCGGGACATAGGACAATGCACTCATGTCACAAGTGGTGTTCACAGATGGATGTGATTGTAAAGCAGGTTTTAAATAAAATTAGTTCTAATACGTACTTTCAGGGCTGAAAAAACATGATTTGGCCAAAGTACCCATTGCATGGTTCCATATTATACCCCACTCCCAACAGGATTTTATTGATTTTTAGTTTTATTTTAGTATTGTGTTATCTTCTGCATCATGTAAAGATGAAACTGAAAAATGCCTATGGGGCAAACTCGGGCAAACTCGTTCATTTTGAAACGAATTTGGTGATATTGATCTCTGATTGTAATGAGGTTTTTGGCAACAAAAAGTCAGAAAAAAATTTTTGAATAAGGTTATCTGTTGTGTTTGTTATGCCGGATAGTTGTGAAAAAAAACACACAAAATAAATACGTGCTTTACGAGATAATATTTAATACGATATGAAACGTCACAATATGTTTCGGTAATCACATCGTTATAATAAAATACTTATACTTAACAACTTCGCTTATTTAGTGGATGAACGTACGTAATAATTCTATATACTAATACTATTCCTAATGTTGTCTCACCTCACCATAGGGTGGACGACTAACTTGGTGGTGTGTAGGAACACCGACAGACTTTGGAGTTCAAAAGTAGTAGAACTACTTTGAAGCTCTTCAGAAAGGCAAGTGAAGTTTTGGTGTAAATTGATTAACCAAGTGACTTCTTTTTGAGCCTAATATTGTTTACGTTTCACAAAAGGTACCTCAGGTACATTCCAAAATAGTGCTGACAGTTATGCTGATTAGTTGAACGTCTGCATAACTGTTAGCCCTATTAATTGGGTTACTAACGGAGGTAACGGTGAATATTTAGAAGAAATATTCACCATTAATTGTTGCGGAATATTTAGGTCAGCGAATATATTCGTCTGCCAAAATACAACGGAACATTATCAATTTTCAGAACATCAATGAATTTTGATGAACTGTCTTTTTCAACTGACGGTTGTCAATGAAAACTTTTTTTATTCACCAAACATACAATAATATTGAGATTGATGTACCTTCATTTCATGGAAGTATTAGGGATAATTATGGAGGATATTTGGTAAAATAACAATGGTTCGGCAATTTTTCCATCTTTTTACTATTAATTTCTTCTATTAGTGACAGTTTATAGCTTTCATTACTTGAATATCTTTAGTAACAGTTTTTTTGAAAACCTCCTTTTCTTAGCGATGGTGAAAATTTGAGTTTAGACTTTGAGCTACATAGTTTTTTGTTTTATAGTAAAATTTTCAAAGTGTTGTTGAAGGAAAAAAAAAAGAATTTTGCATCTGCACTAAGTCTTGCACATTTGGTTTTGGTCTGCAATCCATTTCAGAAATTTTGGTCTTAGTATTGCACAGATGATTTGACTTTAAAAAATGACTAATCTGTTTGTGTAACATTGTATTCGTAGGAACGGAGATTTTCAAGAAGGGAACAAAATATCAAACTGCCCTATTTAAAGGCGACAAAGTCGCAGGTTTGCAGATTATCAAAAAAAAAAAAAAAAGATTATTTAATTAGTTTTTACAAATTTATTTGTGTTTTGATTAATTTTTTGAGAATGTTTTTGTGTATCATTTTTTGAAAAAATTTTATCGAACCTAATTAGTAGGCGTTGAGGTTTTTTATAATTTTAAGAATTTGAATGGTGGATGAATAGAAAAACTAATTCAGGTACCTATACGAATGAAGTGATGCTGCGAAAGTTTTTCTCTTTCTCACTGACCAAAAGTAGATTCTCTTTTTATTTTCCCTTTTTTTTTCTGGCAATCTAAACATAATTATTCTGAATCTGTATTCCTGTACACTGGATGAGTAAAATACATGTAACTACGTTCATATAGACTCCCGTTACTAGATGCCTACGTGGGAACATTGTTTAAAGTACCCAACGCAAAAAGTTGTTAAATTAACAGTTTTATTACCTGCAGGTATATCAGCTTTATAAAGATATATTTTCTTTAGAAACATCGTCAGGTAAAATAAACGTAGACGATTAAATAGATACACGCATTTTACGGTTGAACAGTAAGTTCTGTTGTGAAGGGGATTATAGGCAGTTATTTTTCTTTGTTTTTGGGTAGAGATGTCAAACATTCCTGTCAGAATGTCACATCCATGGCTTGTCGGTAGCGGTTGACAATTGGTAATTGTATTTCTGCGTACTTACGATAAACGTTTAATGACGATTTACCCATCTCGCTTACCGCGTGCAAAACAAGATGCGCGTTTCAGCAATAATAATAATAATAATAATGAAAAAAAAAAAATTACACACACAACACATAGTATATTATATATATATATATATAGGTACCTACATATAGTTTGTTTAACTCTTCTGTGTTTTTAATTTTATTGCTTACACTCATCTTATTTACTTCTCTTTCTTATTGTTGTTTTTTAAATTTTATATCGAGCTTACAAAAAACAAATATTGCCCATTGATAGTCTATATGAGTTTAATACACATTCATGTATAATCATAAGAAACAAAATAAATATTAAGTATAGTGTGTGAAAAAAAGAAGAAAATTATGACTCTAACAATGAGAGAGGAAAAGTTTTAATTTAAAAAAAAATTGTCTAAGAGGCTTCCTATTGTGGCAGCACAATCTGTATGTATATATTATATAAATATATATTATATTATATTAAATCCACCTATACGTATAGCCATCCTATAATCCTCATACACGATGCAAAGTAGGCATAATGCGCTAGCCTGGGAGCACAATTCAACGAATACTACGTAGCCGTGTGTCTGGCCATATAGTGAGCTGTTTATTATACATACGATGTCCTTAATTTAACATTACCTTTAATGTAAAAAGCACGGATTAAATTCGTGCAAAATCATATTACACAATGATATTGTTGCTGGCGCTCGTATCGACGCCGAATAGCAAAATGTGAATTAGTCGAGAAATAAAGATGGTAAATTAAGCGTTATTGTTTGAGGGTAAAAAGTGTTATACTCGTATAATTAATGGTAGGTGGACTATAAATCGAATAGTATCAAATGAAAAAAAAAAAAAAATCAAAAAATCTGATTGATTAAGCCTTTGAGGAATGATGACAAGAATTTGAGATGTTTTTTTTTTTTTCATTCTTTCAAACTATCGTGATTACTGAGACGTTTTGTGAACATAAACAGAGAATGTGTTTCTCTATATATGGAGAGAAAGTTTGTACCTAAAGTTCTTTCGAGTGGCATCGACAGTACAGCGTTTTGTTTTTGAACCACACATTTTCTTTTTTGTTTTTTTGTGGAAGATACTAAGCTCGAATTGGAGATTCTTCAACAACAATCTAGACATCGTAAAAACTCTCCATAATCAAGTGCAATGTCATAAAAAGTAGGCCTTAAATACATTTTGAAATGTTTAATGGCTATAGAGAGGATTTTGTTCGTTTTATCTTGTGTGATAATATTATGGATCGATAAATGAGTTAATTTTCTTGTACAAAGCTAAAATTGAAGTTCAGTTTGTTCAAAATAACCAAATAAGTATAATAAAGCGTTCTAATGTGGGGGAAAAGAGTTGATTATTTTCATCTGTGTGAGTAAATATATTCGTTAGAATGTGAATTAAAAATTGTACCTACCTATTCAATAAATGGTATTATAGAAGCACTAAATAAAAAATTACACTCTCCGGTATCCTGAAGTTCACGGTTTTCCTACAACTGTCGTAGTCGTAGCGAGTCTTGACACTTTTTGTTTCAAAATGTAAAATACGTTCTCAAAGTCAAAGCAGAAGAATTCCCAAGAATTAAAAAAATTAACTTCAAATTTAAAACGTATCATAATAAATCAACCATATATTGGGGGTAGAGATGGCTACTGGCCTGACGTATTTCTGCAAGATGAACTGAATTTTTGTGAAGGTGAACTCCTTGTCCCCTGATTTTTATGCTAATGCTTATGACCCAATATTTTCAGAAGCTTGAGCATGATAATATTAAAAATTTCATTTTCTTTTTGAAAAATCTTTATATTTATATTTTCCACTTTCACATAAGATTTCAAAACCGGGTTACTCTTGAGATAATGACTGCCCACTGCAAATAAGACAATTTTTTCTAAATAAGAATGTGAGAACTGCCGCACCTTACCCATATATGAAATATATTTCCCAGCTACAGCCAGCAGTGGAATGGCCATGTGGTTAAATTCGCCGCTTTTAGCTGGTGAATAATATGTAGGAAGCCCGTCTAAATCCCCAAGCTGGCAGTCCTACATCGGATGAACCTCGACCTATACTGGATATGCACCCATCGTAGTGATGCATAGTGGAGCTCATCACTCTCCTTCCTTCTGCAAATTGCTGATAGATAGCGATGCGTATTTATGAAACTGTAGCCATTCAGGTTTTGTAAGTCTTTGTATGTAAGGTATAGGCAAAGTGCTGTTCATGTACCCGTAGCATCTAACAATACATTATAGGTATATCATTTGAATCCTTTGAGTCTCTCTAGCGAGCAATGTGTGGGAACCCCCCCCCTTGTCTATATATGAAATAAATTTTCCAGCTACAGTTGATGGTGGAATAGCCTTGTGGTTAAGTTCATCGCTTTTGGCCGGAAAATAATATGTAGGATGCCGGTTCAAATGCCTGAGCTGGCTGTCTTACAAAGAATGATTAAAAAAATTTCAACTCATTTGATTCGGCAATTTCTTATGCAAAGAATAAAAAAATAATATGAAAAGAACGTATGTAACTAATAGAATATCGTCGTAACATCTTTTGAAGTTTTTCAAATTTCCGATTATTTTGATTTTGGAATGCACTTTTGTTGTCTAATTGCAAAGACACTGAATTAACTTACTCCGAGTGTTTGAAAATTTAATGGTATAATTTCCAAAATCGAACTCTGGGGTCAGAAGAAAAAAAGTGTTCCTCTCATAAAAAGCTGGTAAATGTTTCCTTTCTGAATTATACCTTCTCAAAATAAATGGCGAGAGAAAATGAAAAATCTGCAATCACTTCCCTGAAAATTGAAAGAAATAAACGAAATTTGGCGTGAAAAGCATTTATGTTATTTATTTTCAGGTAATTTTACAAGTTTGAAAGTTTATGAGGATTATCACTTTTTTAATAGCCATAATATCTCCCTAATCATTTTTTGTATCGAAAAATGGGTTCGGTCACTTTAGTCGAGAGTAAAAATTACAGAAAATATGTCTACCGTTCTTACATCCTTGTTAAAACTCAATAGTTCTTGAGAAAAACTAGGTTGTTTTAGAGGTGTTATAGCTTTGTAGGAATTTCGTTTTACTGTTTATTCAACCGTGGCAAAAAATATGAAAAAATACATTTTTTGTGTGTTTTTCCTTCCAAATAATTTGGGAACTTATTTTTTTACTCAAAAAAATGTTAAAGTAATTTAAGGTGCTGTTTAAAAAGTTACAACTTCTCTCTTCGCCCCCCTCCCCGTGGAAAATATGAGTAAGACTTTAAAGTCAGACAAAAATGAACAGTTTAACATGAATACTTACTCCCCTAAATAGCAAATATCATTTATTTTGATTAATTTTTTGGAACTTACAGCAGTTTTTAATAGGGTTATAGTTAGCTCCGAAATAAAGAATTTCCTAGCATTTTGTAAAATGACATTTTTTGTTTTTTTCGACCCTCAAAATTGATCCTAAAAGTTACGCCTTTAAACTTTCGGGAAACATGTTTATAATAATAATAATGCATGTTATTTTTCGAATTCTATAGTATAGGTGGGTTCCTCTTTATAGCCTTGTTTACTTCATTTAAATATAATACAAATTTCAAAACAGTGACGAGATTAAAAACGTGGTAATCGTTTATTGAAATATTAAATCAGTTTGAAATTTGAATGCCAACAAAATATTTCATTCGGAGCTTTCAAACTAAGCAAAAGTACGTACAAAATCAATGCCATTTGCAATAAAAGCAAAATTTCTGAGCTCGCTCCAGCGAGTTTCAATTTTCACGCAGTTTATTTTTATCGACGGCTATTGTTTCAATTTTCGCTGTTTCACCGATTATTTTGCATTCTCTTGCTCTTTTCCTCCCCCAACATGAATGGAAACACATTTGATTGATTACAAGGTCTACATTGCAATTGTAGATTCTTCGAGCGAATATAACAACGCAGTCGAAATTTTTTCTCTATTTTCAACGTCGTCAATCGCACCAATCACACCTCGTAATTATCATCGCCTATTAATTACTGTTCAATTTTTCATGTCTCGTCTGCACACAGACTTGGGTTAATTTGGCAACGGCTGTGTTAGTAGGTCATTGCACAGTGTGACGTTTAAGAATAATAGCGAATTCTT
Source organism: Ericerus pela (assembly GCA_011428145.1). Classification (NCBI taxonomy): domain Eukaryota; kingdom Metazoa; phylum Arthropoda; class Insecta; order Hemiptera; family Coccidae; genus Ericerus; species Ericerus pela. The sequence goes on from WOFM01000392.1 coordinate 468,528, forward strand.
CATGACACTGTTTCAAAATAAATCGTTCCTGCCTATAACAGTGCTCATTAATTCGAAACATTTTATCACCAATCAAGAGTAATTCGTTTTAATCTTTCACGGTGATTCATCGATATTAATTTTATTTTAAAAACTAGCCTTATTAAAAGATAGTCAAACACACACCAATGGTAAGAAGTTCGTAAGCGAAAATTGAAAAAATTTCTTAAAAATTCCTATACCTAACTGCTACCTAAAGTAAGTCAATAAATTACTGATCAAAAATGCAAAAAAAGAAAAAACATAAAATTTGGTGTTGTCGTGAAGTTTTCGAAAAACATTTTCAATATAGGTAATAAAATATAGATACCTAATACCTAAACAGGACGTCTTTTGAATCACTGACGATGCCCCCAATTATGACGTTATCTTCAGCTACCCCTGAGATAATACCAATCAATCTTCATTTTAACGTATTCAAATCAATATGCAATAAATCTATTTACGTATCTATTTATCTGTTCATTTATATTTATTCTATTTAGGTAGGTACCTCTACCTGTCTATTTATTCATTTATCATTTATTTATTTATTTATTTATTAGTTTAGAGGGTAGTTTGAGGATATTGTAGGGTTCGTTAAAAAAAATACAATTCACTGATCATAATTTTGGACAAATAAAATTTGAACATTAGAAATTTGAGTAGCTGGAAGGGATGATGACGTCATAATTTTGGACTTTGTTCCGTCCCATTTTTGCAGATGATTCAGTTTGTCTACAAAAACGTGTCGAACAAATTATAGACAACTATTATTCCTAATTCTCGGAATAATAGCTGTCTATATTTCACCTAGCTTCTCACGATCAGACACCACCAGATATGCTGACAATGATGTGTCATCATATTTGGCGGATGTTCTGTATCACGCCACCTTTTTGGTCAGCCATATTTGATTGAAACAAAGGAAACGAAGGTAATGTCATATCTTCATTTCGAAGACATGATCATTCCTAAACCTACAGTCGAGTAGAAACGTTAGGGTTCATACTAGTTGTTATGGACATTAGGTTTCACTAGTATTAAGAAATAGTAATAAGTATAATTCTAAAGTGTTTGTAATAATTGAAGTGAAATATTAAATAAAAGATAATAATCAGAAATTATCTTATTTGTTGAAGTAATTTAAAAGTATTGAATTACTCTCGCAACAGACTTCAATACATTTTTTCTGACACATTTTTTTGGTCCCATTTGTCTGTTAATTTTTTTTTATGGGTTACCCTCTTTGAAAGACGTTTTACGTCGTTTATTTTTGAAAGGTCTGATAACGTTATAATTTTGGCTATCATATTGTTTCTGTTACATTCTTTTTGTCACATTTTTTTTATGAGGTATCCCTCTTTGAAAAACGTTTCCAGTCAAAAATCTGAACTTATAGTCAGGTAGTCAACCGAGGGTTTCTAAAAAGACCTTTTCGAACAGTGCTTTTGACTGAAAATATTTGTTTGGAGGTGTTTGGAGATGAATATGCTAAAAGTTCTCGAATCTACGCCAGGTGAGCTGGGCATCGTAAAATAGTTCTTGTTCCGCTTCTATACAAATATCGTAAGGATGGTTGATCGTAGAGCAGAGTGGTTATTTATCAAATAAATGCGAATAAAAGTTTCTTCCTGAACATTTCCATTAATTTTTTTCGTATCTCCATCGTTTTCAAGAAATTCGCCTGTCGAGATCGTGCATTTGTTTTATTGTAAAAATGAGAAGAAACGGAAGTGTACATGTACGTATACTTGAAAACGAAGGAAAGAATAACGCATTGACGGGTTGATGGCACTTGACAGATGTGTACCTGACACTTGTGTACACAACCAATTAGTGGCTGAATAAGTGGCATTTACGTACACGCAGTGACAGTTGCGCACAAGCGTATAGGAGAGACGAAAGAGCCAGTCTTATGTGTATAGATAGAGCCACCCAAGAAAAATGAAAATCAGGAGTTTAGTGTTGGGTTTTGATTTCTTTGGATATAATATTGAAAAAAAAATCACCTCATCTCACCTCCCACTATATAATAAAGACACAGAGAATCAACAAAGTAACACGGAATTTTCTAGTCCAGGGCTTGAGTCCAGGGCTTGGAAATGGTGTGAAGGAAAATTGGATGGTGGAAAAAAATGGGTTTGTACGCAAGTGTAACCACTTTTTCACCACCTGTACGCATGCGTCACTAATTCGGCCATTAATTGATTACGAATGCAAGTGTCATGTAGGCGTCTGTTATTACGCCACTTTGACAGTAGTTTTGCTCAAAAACTATAAGAGATACGAAAAAAATTAATAGAAATGTTCTGGTGGTAAATTTTATCAGCTTTACGTTTCGTCGATGACCACTATTGGTCTTCGATGAACAATTTTTATGATATTTGCGAAGAACTGAAACAATGGACATATTTTTCGATGTCCTGGAGTTAGCTCACCTCGCAGATTCGAAGACATTCAGTAGATTCATCTTCAAACATTTCCACGTGAATGCCATTGGTCGCAAAAACTGTTCCAGAAAGTCTGTCTGGAACCCATTTTCATCTGTCGTTGACTTGACTAAAATGGGATAAATTTTTAATTGCTAAAGTAACGAAACTTATCCTAAATCAGGACTTATCCACTAACATGCTAAACATAAGTAGAACGAAAAAGGATAAACCATAAGCCATAAGGTTCTATTAAAATAACATTTTCTCAACTTCTACAAAAGAAACGATTCCTGAAACGATTATTGTACACAATTATTATTACCAATGAAAATCGATTAATGCATTAAATAAGCTAAAAATGTTTAATTGTGGTGAGGTTAGGTAAGGTGAATTCGGAGAATATACCATATATGGAGCAGGAGCGAAATGAAAAGTGGCACCACTTTCAAGACGAAATATCCATTTTTATCTATGTAATTCGTGTTTTTTGTGATTTCTAAATTTGTAATTAAATTTAGGTACTTATTCATTTAATTCAATTACCTCATCGAATAATTTCTCATTATTGCCAACGAGCCCAAATGCGGGGCAATAAAACCTAAATTTGGTACTGTAAGAGTGGGGTCAGTAGCTACAAAAGTGAAGCCTTTTTCGTAACAGCGTTCAGACGAGCGTGCATCCTCTATTTTATTTAGTAGTCTGTGGATAGATTATGATTTTAATAGAAAAGGAATTTATTTTATGCAATTATTAGATATGGTGGAAGATCAGGAGGGGTGAGTGATTATTTTAAATAAAAGTCATTTATGATATGCCCTTAGGTGTGTTGGAGGGTAAGGCGAGGACTGATAAAAAATACATTTACCTGACGCAGACGATGTAAGGAAGGGTTTAAATTAATTTTTCATTAGGTAATATTTCTCGCGACTCTTGAAAAAATCGATTTGGTATTGAATTCATCAATTTGTAAATTTAAGAGCTTTTTTTATTTTTTTAGGGCAGACTGCATGCCGCACATGTTTGTGTAAGACATTTTCTTCTTATCTTTGCTATTATTATCGAATCAAGAAGTTTTATGACCTGCACCCGAACGCCTGAACCACGATTTAAAAGCTAAGTAGGTATAACAAAATTTCCTGACAAAATATGCTTGAAAATCACAACCTTTTGTTTCCGATTCTCGAGGAACATACTTTCTTTTTTTTTTGTCTGATATTAACAAAAGACAGGGCATAATTTAAACAACTATATGAGGAGTAGCCCACTTATGTTTGTACCACCATTTAGACTAGTGTATCCTAGCTTCGAATGAAGAAATGTTGAATTTATGGCGTCAGTTTCGTGAAATACCCAGTAATATTTTTATGGTCAAAACATTTGCATTTTTATGGTAAATCATAATTGAAGAGAAAAGCAATTTACAAAAATTTTGCCTATTAAAATTGATTGATGGAGCTGTAGTAAAAATTCTCTAAATACAGTTTGTCGAGTTGGACTGGTGTAACGCGACATAAATTATGCGTAAACTATTTCACTTATCTGTGGGTTTTTTTTTTTTTTTTTCTCTGGACCTAACTTGTTTACTTTTTGTTGTTACTTGCATCGAGGTCATTCTGCCATTTTCATTCGGAAATGTTATCATAATACCACAAATCTCTGACGTTTACAAATAAACAATTATTTTATACGATGATTTCAAATGAATAGTGAATACCAATCTGACGAAATAATATAGACAAAAATCAAAAGCTTTCTTCGATTGGCTATATGCCTTTTAGCTGGTTTTCATTGAAGACCTGCTTTATATTTATCTCTGTTTTTATAATAATCTGTCATCGTATTTCATTTATCGATTTACAGGGTGTCCAGAAATTTAATAGTATAATTTGCAGCATTGATATCTTGAGAAATGCTTTCCTTTCAAGTTGTAGCCTTTCAAGTAGTGGGAATATAAAAATCACAAATTTGTTACAATATAACTTTCCGAAAAATGAAGAAAAAACAAAAATTCAGCTTATATGTGGAGAAATTTGATGTTTCTGATAGAACTGTTTCTAAGCTATTGGAAGCTTGCCATCGATTTGACAAGAAAAATTAATAGAATCATCTTTGTAGAAAACTGTGAGAAGAAAATCTTTTGTTTCAACAGTTTTCTTTTATATGGATACTTTTTTCCACAAAAAATACTGTTTTTGGGATCCTTTTTAACCTAATTTATCTATTGGTTTGAAATAATCAGATAAAATTCTCTAAGGTATTCAAAATTTTACGAAATTAGGTATTAGGGATTAAATATTATTTTATGTTACTAATTATTTTTAGCAAGAATAGGAAGTTTTACGGGAGAGGAGAAGTAAATGTAGTCGCTATATCGAAAAATGAGTGCCGCCATTTTATTTAGACGAAAAAAATACACAGTAAGGTATACCTTACTTTTTTTATGAAAATTGATACTTTTTGAAAAGAAAGTGCATGAAAATTAAAATTTAGTTTTAATCGTTCATAATCTAAGGCAATATACACTTTTTTCTTTTCGCTCATTCAACTGGGTGTCACCAATTATCCATTATAAGATGAACAATTTTAGAAAAAAATTTCAATTACACTTCAATTATCAATCTTGTTTATCTCTAAAAATGTTTAGTTTTCCTTAAATTGTAATACACATAAATATAATTTTTGAGCATTTCTTTTCTCCCTAATAAGATGGTGGACTCATTTTTCGATTTAACGAGGGGTTGAAAAAATCTGGCAATTTAAAAAGTGATAACCTCACATTTCTCTTTCCCACATGTGAGCACAACTTCTGAAAATATATGAAAATTAATAACTTAAATTTATGTCTACTGCGCTATGAAAAATTTTGTTTATTTTTGTAATTTTTTAGGAAAGTTCCAGCCGATTTGTAATTTTTCTCCCCACTTCGAAGGGTCATAACTCAAAAGGAAAGCATTTTCTACCATTTTGTTAGAATAACTTTTTTATTTTTTTGATTCCAGAAAATATTCATAGGTTGTTGATGTTAGAAGGTAAAATTCGGGTAATGTGGAAAAGGAAGGACTGAGGCGAGAGGATGAGCCGAGATGAGATTATGAAATTTTGTAGAAAATGAGGGAGGCCTAATCTTAGGAAAAACTGAGAAAAAGTAAACTTGGAAATTCACTCCTTTGCCAAAATTTTTTGTCGCGAATATACAGTGAAAAAACCTACTTAAAAACAAAAAATACCATATTTAGCTTTTTCCTTAAATTTCAGCCTACATTAAGCATAAGTTTGCAAAATATATTACGAACAGCATTGACGAACGGCAACGAAATTTATACTAGAGTTATAAATTATTTTTAGCCCTGAAATTCGCTCACAAATTTTTGCAATAAGTAAAACATTTACCCAGAGACGATAACTTTGCCTCTACATAATTTTATCGTGAATGTATTTAGGAGGTTCATCTTGTGCGAAACAAGAACGAAGTCTCAGACTGGTCACGCTTTTTTTCAAACAAATTCGTTTTGTTTTATTGTTCGCCTAATTAGATTACTTGGGTGCACAAGCACACTTTACACAACCGTATTTGGTTCGAAATAGTATTTTTACTACGACATTTAGTATATTTATGGTTCGCAAGAAAATTTCTAATTTTTTATGTTTCTGTTTTTTTTAACCATTGTCAAATTTTAATTGTCAGTTCGGAAGAAACATAAGAGGCAGACGTTTTTCTGTAAACGGTAAATTGTCATTTTTCACAATTTTATGTAACTGAATGTATTTGGTCTTTCTTTAATCGAGTGTATTGGCAAAGATGGATTTGGGTCTGTTGTATCATAAAGTTGGATTGGTAAAAATAACAACGTATTTTGATCTAAGGAATTTATTTGGAAAATAAAAATAAATAAATTGGAATAAATTACCAAATGAACAACGTAATATTCAATTTTAAATTTTACTTAAAATTATTCAAACTGAACTTCCTTCCATCATTCATTAACATGCTCCCTTTTAATCAAAATATTTTTATGTCGACTCCATTGATTTACTTGGTAAATATCAGACAAGCCAGATATAACGAAGAGGGAAGAGGGTAAAAACAATTTGACCCAATGCTCTCCGAACCAAGAAAGGTGTTCTTAGATGCACTTTCTCTCATTTCAACAAAATGAATAAATTCTTCGCCATAATGTAGAAAAATACTGTTACTGAAAATTATACAGGGTGTTTGAAAGTTAAACGGAAAAACTTCCAAGATCGATTTCTGACGTCGAAATAAGGACGAAAAATTCGACGACACATTTCCAAAAATTCTTACATTTTCATTCCGAGTAATTGATCCTAATGTTGGGGAGGAGGGGAGGAAATCTAAAATTCGCAACAACTTCCGCAAAAACCGTCATAAACGAATTAAATTTTGTATCTGTGAGAGAAAATGAAGTCGGTCCTTTCTTTCTCACTCTAGCAAGTTCTTCGCAAAATGTTACACTAGGATTGAAGTGGAATTCATTGATTCATGCATTTTATTTTGTAATAACATTCTGTTAGAAATTTTTCGATCAAAAATAAAATTCTTATCATTCTAACAAAAATATAGGTATAAATTTTTCTCACCTCTATATCTTAATTTAGAAACCAGCTCTCATCTCTCATATTTGTCCACAGTAATGATACAATTTCGCCTAAAAAAATTTATAGACGATTGACATATTCTGCTGACCATGAAATTCATTTCAAATCTACGATCAAGGTCATAAATATTACGATCGCTATCTTTTCTGGACGTATAATATTTATGTTCTGAAGTTTTACTTGACTTCAAAAGTTTTACACATATCTGGTGGAGGAGGAAAAGGGACATTGCCTCTTTTCGAAAAGCCCCCTCCCCGTGTACTGAATTTCGTTCGTTAAGTAAAATTGAATTTTTGATGTTTCCATCACCTTTGGGGGCTATAACTCGGGAGGAAAGACATATATTTCTGGACAATTTGGTATGAAAACTAATTAATTTCTTAGTTCGTCTCTAAGCATTGAACTAGGAAGTTGAGCACTTTTTAACATCGAGACACCCTGTAGAATTTTATTAATTTTTGTCACCCAGATATCTGTATTTGCTTCTTTTCATATTTTCAAAACTTCACAGACACTTTTGATGAATTCACGTCTACTGTAGGCTACTGTGATTTAGAGAAGTTAAGGGCACATCAGTTTGTTTTAACTTTTGCTGGAAGATATTGAGTAATTTCGATGAAAAAACCAAAACATTCTCTTTCACGAAAGAACGGTAAATAATAATATTGTGAGGCTCATATACTGTAGCCTAGTAGGCTATACAGAAAATCGAGTGAAGAAATCTATGCGGAGTTTTCTATAAATTAAAAGAAATAAGTGAAATAACTACATGATGTAAAAGTGAACCTTGTGATTATTAGATAGTAATATTTCCTTATTTACTTGACAAGTTACGTGAATGTTAGATTTACTTACAATTGAAAGTATTTAACGCGTCTCCAAAGTAATAAGCTAAAGAGTTGTTTGGTGGGTGATTGTAATATGCCGTTTTAGCAGTATACAGAAAAAATTTTAAGTTAACTAGATAGATATTTTTCGGATGATCGACAGGCTGCAGTTGGTCCAGCAATGAAACCAATATTTTCCAAGAAGAAAGCGCAGACAAACGAGACAATTAGAAAAATTTTGATTGATAAAATGCTGCTATGAACACTTCCGAGGAGTGACTCGGGTATGTGCGTAGGCTAAATACAGTAAAGTTCGACTAAATTGTAGCAGTAATTTTCTCACGTTGAACTGAAGTACCAGTCAGCTAAAACCACATACGTACCTACTTAAAATATTGTTTTTAAAACACTCCGACTATAGTGAAAGGCACAAAAAAACAACGAAAAACCGCAACTGAATTACTTTCTTTTCAATTTTAAATTGTGGTTTTTGTTTTATTCCATCCATCTTCATGCTATGGGTGATGATAACATAGTAAAATCTGCAGTAAATCGGAGTTATAATATCTCAATTTCGGCGTAAATGCAAGAGACTAAATATTTCATTTCGTACGCAAGAAAACGACAAAACTGAGTCAGCAGGTGGTTCACGATGACATTTCAAAATTGGTTGGTTAGGTGACTGACATCTGCCAATTCCTTTGGTATTGTTCGTTTCAGTGGGATTTGAATGGGTTTTTGTTTGTTTTATTAGGTAATGGTTCGACAATGCATTGGTCTTGTATTTTCTTCTTCTTTTCACAATCTATTTTTTTTACCAAAATCCAAATTTTTTTCATTAGTTGCGTTCATTTATAACATAATTTTGATTTTTTAGGTTAAACTAGAGAACTTTTCAACACACTTTGATGTTATTTTCTCTCGGCACTTTGCACCTGAAGATTTTAAGAATGAGCAGAGGAATTATTTATCTTCTTTTTTTTAGAAGTGCTGAAAACCCTATTAAAATTTCTTTTTTTTCATTTCTTCAGTAGTTTTTTTGTGATTTTTTTCATAAAGTGCTATCTGTTTTGTTCCCTCTACCTATTATTTTTTGAAGCTAATGTGAGATATTTGTTTATGTGATAATTGATAAATGATAATGAATGAAAGGTGAATAAATATTTACCCGATACATATGTAATCTAAAAATCTACTATGTTTAACATTCACCCTAATAGAGTATTGAAATATTCCATCGATCTCCTGACCAGTTGGACAAAAAATTGTGTACAATACATTTCTTATACAGAAAAGGCTAATGCGTGTTTTGATGTCATATTTAGTGTGGATATTCCATCAGTCTTTAAGATTGAAACCACGATATCAAAAATTATTGATATAGGGGAAGAAATGAGTTTTCGAGTAATTTATGGTATACCTTTGTTCTGTTTGATAAGACTACACCAACTTACACCAACGTACACCTGGAGGGCAATTCCACAATCACTACCAGTATAGGTTGGTGTAAGTATAACTTTATCAAACAGAGCCCTTATGTCATGTAAGATATTCCAACAGAAGGTATTTTGCAGTTATTTTTGCGTGTTCACCATCAATCATGCGCAAGGTATGGGGGAGCTAAGACCTCGTCGAACACTTGTAATTTTGTAACCAGATTTGTGAGCTTATATACCGGCTCATTGCATGCACACAAAGACACATACATAGCGAATACATAAGTATATGTGATGACTAATTGCGAAATGTTTTATCGTTGCTAAGGAAATAGATAAAATATGGCACATGAACTGATAAGCTAGATTATGGTGGCACCCAAGATATGAACTATCAATTTGTTACAGTTCAGATGTTGCAACTTACTTGCATGAATTTGTAAGTAAGTACAAACATATAATGCATTTAACATACAGAGCACAAAATTTATCATCTTGTTGTGACAAATGTTGTTGAAAATCCAAACCTTTTATCTGTTATGAGTGGTCTAATCCTCACATAATTTTTAATGAGGTATTTTATATTCAAACATTAGATCGAGTGTGTATAGGTGTAATATAAATAGGTACACTTGTGTGTGTAAAGTTCAAACAGCTTTGTTTACTTTGGTGAGGAGTGGCAAGGGGAAGTGATGGTGGCTGAAAACTGGTAAGTTAGGTATCTAGGTTATATATAGTGTAGATATCGGTGTTTAATCCTGTAATAATGTACTATCACCAAAATTACCATCAATACTTTTCCTTTTTAAGTAGAATCAAATCATAAGGAAGAAGTTTACATTCACAATTTCATGAATTATGAAATGATTATTATTGATTGTTCTTTTTTCTATAGGTAACATTGATTTTTCCCTATTCACTTATTAATTTATTGGATGTGTGGAATTGTCAAAACATGTATTATAAAACTATGATGATATCTGGCCTCATCTCTATAAAATGCAACTGAGAAAAAACCCAGTTGCAATATAATATAACGATATAGCTCAATTTTTTACATTTTTGAAACAAAATTTAGACTTTGTTTTTGCCTTCATTTATGGATAGACCCGTGAATAGTTACCGAGTTTGCCACTAAAGCATTCTTAAAGTGCTATGATCTTAATTGTGGCTTAGGTTATGTGTTTCTAGTTGAGTGCTATTCTTCACTAGGTTTCACTTCATACATTTTACACTTACTTACAAAAGCATATTTTAAAAAATTCATTTTTAACATACTATTTTTCAGTCCCATTAATGTTTATTTTTATATAATTTGTGTGAGAGTTTTGTCCAAAAAATTTTTTTTGAACTAGTAAAAAATTAATTGAATTGATGAATAGGTATCAGTGTATCACTTCCAGAGAAATAGATTTCTAATGATGTTTTCTCCTGGGCACCCAAAAAATAAATGGATCGAGCATGGGTGTTTTCAATTTCTGTATATAGAATCAGGAAAAAGTGAAATACATTAAAATTGACTTGATCTCATTTGACCTGCTTGTAAAAAGAATTTCTCAAAATCCAAAACATGCGAGTTTCATAAAATTAGAATGTCATTTTAGAACAAAAACCTGGTCAGTGTATTGTTGGGCTTAAAAGATATTGACAAACCCACAAAAACACCTTTTAGCATGTTTGACTCCTGTAGGGGTGGAATTTTGGAAAATATAAAAAATAATTTTTAAACCAATGGTCAAACTCGGTCAATATCTTATTGAGCCAAAAAGATATTGATGAAACAAAACATTAGTAAGGAGGAGGTACCTACTAAAAAAGAACACAATGACCCATTTTGAAAACAATAAATAAAGAAAAAAAGAGATTGGTATACTTACTGAAAAAGAACGAGACTTAATAGTTTTTAAAATAACAAATACAAAATTATAGATCGAAAACGAAATCCTAAAACAAATAAAAACTAATTTGACCCCATTAGAAAAAAAAAATGAAAAATCCATTATACCTCATTTGACTCTTTAGAAGTAGAATTTCGCAAAACCAAGAAAATTATTTTCGGACAATTAATAGAACAACCTTTTGAAAGAAAAATTCGTTCAATATGTAATTGAAAAAAAAAGATAACGAGACAAATGTAAAAATATACTGAACCCCGTTAGACCTTCTTATGGGTGGAATTTCAGAAAACTCTTTCTTAGTGAGAATCTATGATATGTTTGGAACACACCTTGAAAATTTCAGGTCAATAAGTTCAGTGGTTTGGTTTTAGCTGGATGTTAATTCCTGAGTGAATGAGTGAGTCATAGCTTCTCTTTATATCACTATAATAAATGTACAAGCCGTTAATTCATTCGTTAAAATTATTTCACAAAATTATTTCCCAATATTATTTCGTCAATTATTCCCTCATATTCGATGCACATACCACACATAAACACATAAAAATTTTTCATTGCTTCCTCTGAAACAATGAATTCCACAGTGTTACCTATATTGTAGTGAAAATTCAGGGCTGGCACAAGCCAAAGTGCACAGGGCTTGTATATGTACAGATAGGTAAATGATTATGACTGTGAAAACCATTTCTTTTAAAGGTTCAAAAAATATTGAGTTAGGCATAGTTGATTTTCTTCAAGTAGATACCAACTCGTAAAGTAATAGGTAATTTTCTGAATAAGTAAGTACTTTTTTACAATGCTGAAATTATAACTCATGGAGTAAACAGGCAAAAAATTATTTCAGTAAATGAAATGAAAACAATGCAGTCTATGTGGAAGAAAAAATGGCACAAATAATTGTTTTTTAAGTTGAAGTAATGTAATTTAAAATTTTTAAGGCTTCATTATAATTACCTATTTGAATTGATTAAAAAAAAATTAATTTTTATGAAAAAAGTAATAGTAAGGTTATCAGTTGAGGTTTTAGGCTAAGGTTAGGGGACAGCCTCACCATTTAAAATTTATTTTCAGAATAAACAAATTTAAAATTTGTTCTATATACCTACTCCAAAAAAAAATAAATAAATAAACAGAAGATAAAAAATCGGGGTAAACATTTTTAAAAACTGATGTTTCACATTTATTTCAGTAGGTCCTTACAGAAATTTAGTAAAAATTAAGATGGGTAAACTCAATTTTTTCGTGCGTATGAATGTATATATTATGGCGAATTCAGTCAAACTGAACAGAAAAAATTTCAACTTAAATAGCCTTAAAAATTCCAATTTTGTACCTAATATTTGGAAATTTTTTTTGAAATTTTACCAATGACCCCCTACTTCCTAAAAAATGCCCTTATCCTCCAAATTGTAGAATAACCACAGGTGAAGACTATTATTATTGAAACATTCTGTCATCATAGTGAAAAATAAATTTAAAGAGAAAAATTCTTCTAATTTCGCTTAATTATTTCAGATAGATAAGAATAAACGCAATTCATTCATATTTTTTCTATTATGATCTTAAACCACTTGCATTGAGAAATTCTCCAGCAAACCGATTAATGATTTTATATGATAAAGTGTTACATTTAGCAAGAAAACATGTAGAAATTTTCCATAAGAATGGAATATTTTTTGTAAGAGATATTTAGCTAGGGTACACCAGTTCCAAGCTATCTCAAAAACATCAACTTTTCTGTAAGCCAGTTCCACATGGAAGATACATTTTATTGACGCCTCAGTTCCACACCATTTAACTAATTTTCATCCACTTTATTTCATGCCAATTCTGCGTAACACAGAAGGGTCTACATTCAGACAAAGGGTATATTTTTATTTGTGTTACCATAGGTTATCATAGGCTATCATAGGCCGATTTGTAAGCTTCTCCACAGCTCCTTGCCGTAAGGGCATAGGCTACCACTCAGGCAACCGTATACTCGAATTTTTATCAAAATGAAATTATTTTTTTTTGTAATTATTCTGTTTTTTCATTAGTACTTTTTGTTTTATTTTCACGTGGTATCTTCGAGAGTTGGGTAGCCAAATTGTATATTACATGGAAAACAAAAAGTGACGAAAAAAGTGGAAATCTTATTACTCTTGGGTCACAAAGTTTATCGTACACTTTTTCTGCGCAACACGTACAATCAATCATAAGTGATAAGTAGATAAGCGATAGTTTACACATTTTGGTTAATCAATCCCTGTTTAAAATACGTTAATATGTGGTGTGAGAGTCGGTGAGGTGGTTAATTCTTTCAAAAATATACGTTAATGTTTGGTAGGAAGATTGGTGAGGTTTTTTTTTTTTTTTTAAATATACGTTTAATGTACGGTGGGATGTTTAAACAGAGTAATTAATTGGAAAAAGGCATCGAGTTCGTTGCCCAGAATTAGCAAGTGAAAAGGGTGAGGAACTGGTATCCAACTCTGCGCAGAACTGACAATATTCTTAGGACCATTTTGAGAGTAAATTTTAGACGTAGTAGCTGATAGCGCAAAAATGGTGTATCACAATTTAGCTTCCTATCTGTTATGTGTCTGTGGCTAGGAAAAATGAATTGCATCAGTTATTGTAATACGCAGGCTCCGAGTAATTATAATGATAATGATTTGTTTATTAATGAATTTCGCACCAGTTTCTTTCGTCATTAACAGTGACTGAAGTTCTTACACACCACAAAAAACAGTTTTAGGACTTTTTACGTCGTATCACGCAGCTTCTTCCATTCATTTTTTAAAAGACAAATTTTTCTATAAGTCCTCAAATGAATCAAGCTTATCCTAGTCAACCCAAAGACACGTTTGAGACGTTTGTCATAGACGTTATAGTGATCGAGAATTTACCTAGGCTACAGTTCATGGCGAAAACCATTCGCATTGCCGCAATGAGTGACTAAATTGTTATCGTAAAAGTTCGTAAGGGCAAAAATATGTGCCAGTGTTTTGGTTTTTTTCCCTATAAACAAATCAATATCAAACATGTAGGTAAATGTAATATTCACGTTACAATAACAAAGACATTAAAATTTTAACTAAGAGTAACAGCATAATTATTATTGAACGTTAAGTACACCAGTTGAACCTGTACAAGGTATCGCTAAAACTTATAACATGCCCTTCAGAATTCTGTCTATGTCTGTCTGTAACTCTTTATTTATTTATTTATTTATTTTTTTTTTACACTCCGTCTCTTATTATCTATTTTTCTTTCTCTCTCTTTTTTTCTCTTTCTCTCTTCTCATCTGATTGCTCCTGTATCCATATAAGTCTACATATTTTGCAGAATAGACGTGACCATACCGATTAACGCTTCTGGAATTCTATCGTGCAATTCACAGATTAATAATTTACGGTTGCAATCAGGAAAGAGATATCCGCATGCCTGATGGCAGCCTTGTATACTCGTCTTTTTTCTGAGGCCAAAGATCGCTGGTACATGTATTTTGACTGTTAATCGCCACCGTAGGTACATGAAAACTTATGTCTGCCCATTACTGATGATGCAGTAAAAGTGTATTCGACACTTGGTTCGCATCAAAGTTTATAAAAGGTCAGATAAACAGTGGTCAGGGTTGTAGGGAATGTGTATTTTTTAGGGGAGGGTGGAGTTGAAAATTACCAGTTAAGTTGTTTTTACGCATAAAACAACAACACTACCTAACAATAATGCTTAATTGGTACGATTTTGTCAACTACTTACAAATTCACTGGCACAATTTTTCCAACTGACTGATTTTTTGGAGATTCAACCAACACCCCCCTAGCTACGTCCCAGAAAGTATGAGGGGTGTTCCAAAAGTAAGTTAATTTTTTTTCTATCTGGCCAAACTAATTCATTCGCAATTAAATTTTGTGAGGCTGTTAGGACAAGATTGAATTGTTTTGTGAGGTGAGTCAATAAGATGCTGATGTTGATACATAAATTTTGTACAATGTCCGGTGATGGTATGTTGTTAAAATTTTATCAAAGACCAGTGATAATGTTACATTCATATCACTACTCCTCCTGCAACAAATTTGTTCTAGCTATAAGCGTACAGGTTTTTTTGACATCACATTGTACACACTGTATACTGAGTTCAACCATTTAAGAATTTCGGTTCCAGAAACCTTTTTATTTGCAACACCCAATCGAAAAACACGTATGTTAATGCTCCATGACCAAACCAAAAGTAGTAAATTTCAATATAACGCCAAAAAATATTGCTGGATGCTCGCACATTCATCAGTTGACTTTCTCGCACGTTTCAATCACTTCCTTGTAAGGTTTGATCACTTTCTTGCACAGCTCGACTACTTCCTCAGTTTTTTATTTTTTCGAAATTAATATTATTATGTTAATTATTTGATTGCAAAAAATTTTTTGGCATTTTTTATGGGGTTGGGAGTGAGAGGAGTGCAAAGATTTTTTATGGAAAAAAAAGTAAAATTATTAATTATAAGTTGGTTATAAAATAGTATATTGTATGGCAAGTGCGTAATATGGGTTATTTTCTTACTAATTGTGAAGAATTTGCAAACAAGCTGAAGGCGAGTCCTGCAAACTTGACACAAGTTAAAATAGCCCTCAAGTAATTGTTCCACACCATACTTTTGGTAACTAATGCACAAAAAAAAGTATAGCAACAACTCTCGCTCTCAATAAAAAAAACTCATAAAATAAATAAATTTTGGAAATTATAGCTAAAAAAACACTAAAACGGCGAATTTTTCATTATTTTACGTTTTTTTGTTCGTTTATTTTTAAACAGCTAAGAACCATTAACAAATTATAAGGCAAATAGTTTCAAGTAAATTTTTTCCTCTTTCTAGCAGTACTAACCCCAGATTTTTTGCTTGAACAGCGGCTGAAAAATCATAGAGTAAAATTTTCCATAAATTTTCATTTTATTCATGTGTTTATTTTCAAATTGTTAAAGATGATTAAAAAATTAAATGAAAACTAAATTCAGATAAATTTTTTCCTCTTTTCAAAGATACCATTTTTCAGCTCTCTAGCTTAAATAGCGACTGAGGAATCACTGAGGGAAAGAGGAGAAGTTTCTAGATAACAAAATATGGCAAATCTCCCATTAATTTACGTTTTTTTCATTTATTTGTTGTCAAATAGCTAAAGATAATTAGAAAATTACATGGAAATTTTTAAAATTTTATCCGTTTTCAATCATTACAAACGCCAGCTTTATAACTTAATTAGAGGCTGAGGAATCCTTTGAGACTTTTTTTTTAAATTGAAATGTTGTATTTGATTGGATTGGCAACTTGACGCACAGTTTTTCACAAAATAACTAAATAATAATATCAAAATGATTATATGTTCGAATATTTTACACCCTGCCGCGCATGATTGGGATGCGCAAGAGTGAGTAAAGTACTTTACACACTCTTGAGCAATGGGTGAGAGATTGTAAAATTATCGTCTACTTCACAGGGCAAAAATTTGTTTGTTTACATTCGCTGTACATACATGTAAAACTTGTTCTTTTGTACATGTGTTGCAAAAAAATTTTTTGCCTTCTTATTTTTCTTTCTGGAGGGGGATGATTGTTCAAAAACTAGTGTGTAACACGCGTGCAAAGTGGGTATTTGATACTGTGATTTGTAGCACTCGCCCTCGACTCATGTAAAAAAATTCATACTCGTATCAAAATTACCTACTTTTTGCACTTGTATCACAAATACCTAATTATTTTTGATAAAAGCTTTATCACTGCTTTTTGCTAAAATTTGGACGATGTATTATCAGCTGACTCAGAACAAAATTTATGTTTCAACATCAGCATATTATTATATCTCACTTTTGATCATATAGGACGTGTATGGATTCTCAAGTAAACACAAAAATATGTGCAAAAATTAATACTTAAGGCCCTTGAATCGGCATAGGTTTCATTCATTTTTATTGGGTTCACAGCAACGTCTGTAAATAGCTTAAGATTCACAAGACCAATGGACTGAGAGCAGAAAAAAAAGACCTACTGCGCATGCTCAAAAAACTTTTGTCCGTTTGAAGGTTTTAGAATAATGACACGATTCGTCAACATCGGTGAGATAGGGATAATGGGTATCCATACACCTAAATGATAGAAGTAACTCACCACAAAAATGTTATGTTATTTTGACAGTCTCATAAATCAGTCTTCAAAATCTCTATAGGTCAGCCAAGTTCGATGTAAATAAAAATACAACCTGCGTGACAGGTGAAGATTTTATATATACATTTACATATATGATCCTCATGAAATGGATGACGTTAGTGGTTCCGGTTTGCCGATTGCGCATGGGAACCTGGCCGATCAGTAGAGATTTTAAGGACTGCTCACAAACATTTTATCCAAGTTTCATTGCAAAATGGATCAGTGTATCCAGTGAAGAAAAAAAAATTCAACTTACTTCTCGAACACTCCTCCTAAACCTTTAACCAATATTATTGGGTGGATACTGCATGTAAAAATAAGAGATAACCCATTTTACTTTGTTCATCTTTGGTGACATGAATTGAAATAACCAAAAACTCTATGAGTTTTTGATACTAATTCAAAAATCTTAAATTTGTGTGGAAATAAAATCGTCTACTTGTGTGTCATAGAAAGAGAAAAAATTAAATTTCTCAAATTTTCACAAGCTGAATACTACATGCATTAAATGATACGCGTGCGTTACGGGTTATATAATTACATCCAATATTTTATTTGGTAGGTATATTTTAGTGTTCACGGTTTAACGTGCTCAGTGAAAGCTTTACTAAATACACCAACAGTTAACTATTGACAATAAAAACATATTCTACTAACTGTATTATTATCAACTACGTGTGTTCCTTGTTTTTCATTTACATCCACTATCCATCCTATTATTATTATTATTATTATAATATTACTCTAAATTATGAAATCCGTTAAAACAAGAAAGTTAATTCGTAAACTAAAATGATTATTCATCCTTCCTTGAAACTAGTTTTCATCAATTCTGATAAAAAGGATACGTTGTTATTTATACCCGCTTGCAAATGTATGCCGGTACTGCAGGTTAAACCTTGAACGTCCATTAGGTACATTTTTTTTTTTTGGTAACAAATGATTGTAAATTTTTTTTTTTTTTTTTGCAGTTGTTAGGAGGAGCAAATAAAAATTGGTCAAGTTTAACGCTGTTATTGACATAAGATTATTTATTTAAGCAGTTAGAATATTATTGAACACCCGCAATAAAAATTAAAAATTTCAGTAAATAAGCCTATAATTAAGATCCGTTTGGGTATTTACATGAAATTCTACAAGTGAAATTCGATCACACAGAAGCGCAAACAATCAATGCGAAAAATAAAGTTGGCGATTTAAAACCCATATAGTTTTTTTGACAGGTTTACTCTGAAGGCGAATTCAATTTTATCTGATCAAATAATGTAAATAAAGGGTCTGCGTTTGAAAGATGACAATATAATTATGAATACCTATAACCAAAGATAAACATTCTACAAAATTTAATATTGAACCATTGGTAGGCATTAATCGAGTTAAAAATGAAGGTAAATATTAAATACGTGGGAAAGAATCTAATGGTAAATAAACGACTTGGGGGAGAGTTCAGGCTCATGTTTGAAATAGTAGAAGCACAATAGAGTTGTGACTTATTCAAGATATTTCTCTATGTATACCTAATCGAACTTATTTAGTCAATAGAAGTTAAAAATTACGACTGGGAATATTTGACTAATTTTTGGATATAACTGAGAGCATTCGAATAGGGTTTTAATTTGGCAGTGTTTGAAAAGTTTGAAAAAAAAAAGAACCATTGTCGTCTGTTGAAACAAAAATTAAGAAAAATGATATCATTTCGACATGAGTGGATATCTTCTACAGATTTATCTTGGTAGAATAATAGGAGCTCTTTTTGTAGCGCAAGCCAGTTAACATAACTAATGTATGTTCCACGTTGAAGTAAAACCTTCTATATTGATGTTAAGGCACATGATCCATAGAGGAAAATCTGTTTGACTAATAAAAATCACGAAAGTTTTCTCTATTTCCAGCCAATTTGAAAAAATTATCAATTATCAAAATAAAAAATAAGTGAATAGATAATACCTACTGTATTACTTCAACACAAAAACTGCCTACACTTACGACTAATCCCGCCCACATATTAAGTTGGTTTGTTCGTTGGTTCATTGAATTTTTTCTAAGTTTTCATTTGTAAACAATTTTATTATTTTGAATTCTTTCGTGGTGAAAATAAAAATTCTAAAATTTACGAGGATTCGAATTGTTATTAATCCCGTTACTAATTATGAATAATTATTGAAACATGATAACGATTTCAATAATATTTTTAAGGACATACGGTGAATAGACAGCCAAATAAACGTAACCTATTATACAAGTTAATGAGAGAATGACTATTCAACGTTGATTGTGAGAAAATCAAAACCTCCAATTAAAAATTTGAAAAAAATAAAATAAAATTGTACGTATTTTTGAATGAATCACAACACGACAAATCTGGGCAAAAACATATTTACTGATTAAGACTTGGAAAAAATTAAAGGAACCGATAACCCACCAACAAACGAATTTATTTTATCCTTTAGTTTTCCTGTTTTTCATCAGATTATTAATATCATAATTTTATCAAACTATGATAAATATAAATTGATTAATTAATATTTTAATTTAATTTTATTATTATTAATATTTTATTATTTACTACAATTTAACGAAGATATTGTACATGGAAATTAGTCATAAATTGTTGACATTTATTTTCTTCCCCCATCCTAGAAAATTTCTATTATTATCTTTTTCAATGAAAAATGCTACAAATTAACTCGGTTAAAAATGGCGTTGAATAAACTAATATTTTCAGTGTTCGTTCTGAGAAACAAACTCAACATTCCTGATTAAAATAAAACGATGAAAAATTAAAACCAATCAATTATAAGTTCGTACCTGTTTTTTTATTCGATGTTAAAGCAAACTTTAAATGATTAAGCTGATACGATTTAATACACTTTACAGGGTTGTTCAGGCCGGGCTACAGTTTCTAAGCTAGCGACTAACTTCTTCAATCACTGCGACTAAAGGAACTTCTTGGAAATAAATACCTACCAGCTGTATTCACTAGTTTGAGAATTTAAAACTCAGGATGGAAATCATCCATTAAATTATACCTGTATGTTCCGGTGATTGCTTTCATCCATTGTTTTGTTCTATGCATGCTGACTAACCAGCCTATTGTATTATAGTGAAGTATCATGTTTGAAAATTTTTCACGATCTAATGAATGTCTCTTAGTTTTATTGATACTTATATGTTCACCTTTCATTTTCACGTATATGCTCCAGTTCTGATGAAAACCAAGGTGCCTACCATGATTCCAAGCTGAGTCTGAATTCTGTACAAGCAGGTTACTGAGGAACACAGCATACTGAGCATTGGTTCATTTAAGATGAAAGCCAATAAATTTGATAGTCGGCTTACAAAATTTTTTCAAATACTCCCCATGGGCGAAAATACTTCTCACGCATTTCTTTCCTCAAGTCGCCAATCAATTAGGTGCAAAATTTTTTTGAAAAATTCATCTTAACAAAAACGTGATTTTAGAATAAAACCTCACGAATTTCCTCAAGCAATTTGATTATTCAAGGAATGTAGATGGGTAGGGTATTATTTTATAATATGGACTCTGATTTTACAAAATTGCAATTTCAGAAAATACGTTGCATTCGACTAAAATGAAACTAGCTTAAGTCCGAATTGCCATTTTTGCATTAGGCTATATATACACATCATTGATTATCAGAGTTAATTGAGGGAGAGGAAAATCGGATACTGCAAAAAGTCGATTAATAGGAATTATGGTTTTAACGTGAAAAAAAGCAGAATACATATTTGTTATATAATATAAAATATTTTACATTCATATTAGTAAAAAAGTAAATAATATGAAAACTAAAACACAACTAACATAAAGAAAACAAAATTATACTTTTAATGAACAACAAATCAAGTTTTGAAAAAAACTAGTCAATAAAAATCATTTCTTTTTCTGTAACGTGTAATTTTTAGCAAAAAAATAAACAAAAATCAGATAAAATTTTTTGTTTTGATAATCGAGATATCTGATAATTAGAAATCGGATAATCAAAATTCTACTATTTCAAAATTTTCCATGTTCTGCCATCAAGCCCAATGAGAAGGTGGAAGGGAGATTCCCCTCGGGCTTGGTATTTTTAAGGGCCACATATTCTCAAAAAAAAAAAAATAATAAAAAAGGAAAAATAAAGCTGAAAAACCTTTAAAAAATTTTTTTTACCACTCCGCTTGCTAAAGAGACTTCCTCAAAGTTGTAAAACCTCTTGGGAAAATAAATTCTCGATATTGCACCTGAATATAGATACAATTTTCGATTTTTAGGGGCCCATACATTTTTTCTCCCCAGACCTGAATTTCCTCTCTGAAGTTTTGTCTACCATCTATCTTTTAGTACTGCTATCTCAAATCTGCATATTATTATCGCATAAAAATTCAATTAAGGACTTAATTCATACTATCAATTACTTTGTGCAGAAGTAACTTAACTCCACTGTTTTAAAAATTTATTTGTGCAGAACTAGCTCAAGTCCAAAATAAACTACTTTATTTTCTGGGATGAAAGAATTACTTCATGCAGAAGTAACCTAACTCCACTGTTTTCAAATAATTTATTATTGCAGAACTATCTTAAGTCCTAAGTAAGTTACTATTACACTCCAGTTTGTATTCAATATTCATTGTAAAATTAACTTCTGTTGGACTCGAGATACCTTTGGGTGATACTTCTGTTCAGTAGCAACCCAAGCTAATTGTGTGCCGGTGGCTCCACCATATTTTTGCGCCACTCATGCATTGAGACCCCCCTTAAAATTTGTTTGAACCATCTCAGAAAAAATGTATAATATAATGATTCTAAACTTTTTAATCTGGAAGTATCGGGTTCGAACCTCATCAGCACTTGAATTTTTTTCATTGTATAAGTGTATTTAAAAAAATTCATTTTTAACGTTAATTATTTGCGCTGTTTTGGCGCCCCTTTTTCAAATGAGAATGGGTCTAGCCACAGAAACACGCTGTCGGGCCGCCTCTGCTTCTGTTCAGTATAATATCTTAAATCCTTCAATTGGGAAGAAAATAATGGAATTTAAATTTTTTATGAAGAAACTCTTCACAAGTTTCATCTTATTGATATACATCAACTAAAATCAGTTACACATCTCACTACGATAATTAAAAAATTTCAACAGTCTGAATTTTCTTTTCACTCCCCTGAAAAATTGCATTTTTGGATTCTGCCTATTATCTTTTAAGGTGACGATATTAAACGAAAATGGGAACTGAGGTACTGTGAAATAAGTGTTCCATAGACAAAACTGATTTCCCTTTGATTTTTGGACAAACTGGTCCTATCAGTATTACGCATTATACACCTGGTATATACTTCATTTATTCAATATCATTATCCTGTTATTGTTCAAAAGTTATTGCAATATTTATCAAAATTATGCCAAAAGTGAAATTTTGAAAACTCACAAAAAGTGTGACCAGTGGAAGAGAAATTGAGCAATCAAATTTTTGGATGTGTTTCAAAGAAATTTAGTAGTGAGTAATTAATTATTCACAGTTATCAATACTCAAAAACACTTAGATTAAATATAATGTTAATTTTTAGTAAGAAGTTGAACCTATTCTACCGCATGGTGTAAATTTTCTGGTATACTGTGGAACATACCAAAAATACCTTTCAATTTTTTACAAATAATTTTCCTGATTAAATCTGCCAAAAAGCATGAAACATTGGGCATTGTAAGGTTTAGGATACTGTGAAAGATGTCTTAAATTATCAAATTCGTGAGAAAAGTGTCACAATTAAAAAACAATCGATTTTCCTTATAATAATTATATTATTACAATTGAAATAGCACATATCATCTGTTATCTAAATATAATTACTTTTAGATGTAGTCAACTTCATGTTGTATTAGATAAAATAATTTTTTTTTTTTTGGTTTAAAATTTTTTTTTTTTATAAGATTTAACATGTACCATGGTACACCACCCTAAATTCCGCGGTTCACTAAGGTAATGTACCATGGAATAAAAAAAGTTAGCCCCTTTAAGATGGAATCAGAAAAAAAAAAACCCGTCACATATTGATAATTCTTTTGGTTTTGTTACGAAGATGAAGGTTGTTCTTTTCAAATTTATTGGTCCCAAATTTCTAACTCAATTCTAGCTCACGCCAGTGACAAAAGGTGCCCCCGTCTCCCTTAGTGGACAGATACATTGAACACGAATGCACTCCATTTCTTGGCTTAATTATACAGCCTATGACAGACTCCTGTTGTTGCGAAGAAGAACATTGAAAAGCGAACCGCCACTCGACTGTAATAATTTCAACAACGTATACACGCAAGTATAGTGCATACAGCAGCATATAGTTTTAGATAGGTAAGTATGTAGCATGGGAATCTGGTCCGTACATATCGCACACCAACATTCACATGGTAGCTGATACCTACCTTCCTCACAATTGTTTTCCCGCCGCCATTATCCCCGGAAGGTCATCGGCTACGGCTAACGGCGGAAACAAATAAATAACTGAACGTTATTTGATGTCGTATGATGTGTGATGCCATATTCCACGACGTCGGTGACCTTTTTCTTCTCGCGATTCGAACACGAGATCATCGAATGATGGAAGGAAACACCTCTTAACTCATCGCCTTCCAGTATCGTCATTTTTCATGCGAGAATAATAAAGTGGCGTTAAATTATCGTTTTTAGAGTACTCGGATAATGTCATCGTGTTCGGAAGAGACCACTTGGTGGTGGTCAATGGTTGCGGACGCAGACGTACAAAAGGTGCATTGAAAGTAATACGTCGACTATAATTGTTCGCTTAATTTGCCAACTGCGAATGCGAAATTATACCTACATGATAGGTACCTACATAGGATTGTTGCGAACAAGTTTCTTCCAACAGCTGATTGACATTTAAATTCGTGTATTTGCATTGAGCACAAGTATCCGAGTCGCTCGTCTACCTACTT
This sequence comes from Ericerus pela, assembly GCA_011428145.1. Lineage (NCBI taxonomy): Eukaryota > Metazoa > Arthropoda > Insecta > Hemiptera > Coccidae > Ericerus > Ericerus pela. The sequence goes on from WOFM01000392.1 coordinate 492,890, forward strand.
TTTGCAGCTCTTTCCAGTTGATGCGAAAAATAGTTGGAAAGGAAAATAATGTATGTCTGCATTCGTAAAGAGCATTGGGCAGGACAGGAAAAAAATATCAGACTCGGATCTTCCGCCATTAGAGATTTTAAATTTCGAAAGAGCTAGTAAGAAGAAAACAAGAGATAAACGTGAATATTAATATAGTGAATACAAACAACTTGCGTAGGTAACTTAGGGCGAAAGTCAATTACTACGTTGATAACAAATCGGAACAAGAAAATCAAAACAGGGAAGAAAGGAGGAACTCGGTGAAAGGAAAGTTGCAGAATATGGAACCAGTGATGAGGATTGGATAAGAATATAGCCTGTCTGCATAAGAATTAAAAAATTAAAGCACTGCACACCGACATTTGAAGCTAAAATTTGTATTCTGAAAATTGGAACAAATAGTGTCCTTTGAAAATGCAAGAAACAAATATGTAACCTAAGCTCTGTTTGATAGGATTACACTAACTTACACCAACCTACACCAGTAGGGATATTCCACAAATATTCAAATAAAATTTGGCGCAAAGTCCCATAACATTCCTACATTTGTGGAATCGCCCTCCTGGTGTAGGTCAGTGTAAGTTGGTGTAGTCCTATCAAACAGAGCTCTAATTTTGCATAGGTTGTTCAGTACCGTTCTGAATTTTTCGAATAAAATGAACTGCATTAAATAGTGAAATTTAGGCTAACTTCAAGCGATCCAACTTTTGAAAACCATGGCAGAAACGTTTGAATCTAGTGGGTCCATTTACTGCATTTTGAAGGCGAAATAAAAATAAGTAAATTTTCCAATAACCAGCAAAGGCTGACAAAAGCCTCGAAGTGATTTTCCATTTTGATATTACAACTTCGGTTTTCAAGGTAACTTGTTTAGTATTGTTTTTGCGTTGAAAGACACTAACACCTTCAGGAGATTTTGCATAGGTTTACTATATTCTATGCTAAATAAAAAAATCATGACGTCACGGAGACAATTACTTTTCACAGCTACATAAAGCTAAAAATATTTGTATAAACGAAACAGTTTTGGATGCAACCTTTGTTCATTAGGGTGAATCTCTACCTTTTCCTTTCTCCCCCGGTCCATCAATTACTCATATGACGTCACGACTCGTGTTTTTCTTATTTGGAATAGAGTATAGTGAAGTTCTCACAAACCCGATAAGAACCACCAAAAATTGTTCGTTTAAAAAAACAACAACATCTCAAGCCAAGCTGACGACACCGTAATGTAAATAAAATACCAAGCATCCAAACACCCAAACACTGAGGTGTCAGAGTAGAAAATAAAATTTTTATTTTCAGATATCGGTAATTGGGGTCCGAATTCTAGGACAATACGCAAGTATGAATGATGACTTAAGAATTACTTATCTTAACAAAGTTACCTATATCTAAAAAGGAAAAAATGTAAAAGTTACTCAAGTATCTTCGGTCAGGGAAATGAAAATTTACGCAAATTATCCTCATTTTTGAAGAAAAATGGATTAGTTGTTTGCGCATGAAAAAGTAGATATTTTGTTCAACTTTTAGATAATACATTTGCACAAATATAAATCTGAATAATTTACATAAGTGCTGCACTGGGGCACGTTTCTCAATACATGATGGTATTGCTTTTCCGTAATTTTTCATATTTCTTCTGGCCATTCAGGTGCGAATTCATATGAGCTAAATTTCGCATATTATCATCCCTTCCCACCTAATTAAAATACAATATGCAGGTGCCAAGTAATTTTATTGTTCTAAATATCAGTTTTATTAGATACCTGAGTTACTGCTTTCAACTTCTTGCATTTATATTAACATTTTAGTCTGCGAGAATTTTGTTTGGAATTCACATGTCTCGAATCATCGCATTTTCAGGCTGTATTTAAAGCAAGGTGAGAAAAAAAATATATTTTAGAGAATTTTGTGAAATGAATGCAGGGTTAGTTAATTTTCAATGATCTAATAAACAAATGTAATGTTAATTTATATGTGCAACCATTTACAAATGTCTGCTATAATTAATAGTACCTGTAACATATATTTTCGTCTATTTTTCGAAATGACGAACATATTCGTCCACACATTTTCAAACACCAAAAACGTAGATATTTATCAACAATAATCATCCTATAACTCTTTATAAACAACCACTAAATTACCAGTATTCGATTTTACAAATATAGATATACCTTCGGTATATTCATGACCTAGTTGTGCCTGCCCCTCGAGTACTCAACGAGTCAGCACAACCCTAAAATAACAACACCCTACCTCACTTTACCTATCCGACACGTATGTTTTCATACCCTGAACGAGTATATAATCCCTCGATTCAGTGGAAAAAGACACAGTTCCTCGACAGCTACTTCTAAGTACCTGGAACCTCTCTAGTAGAAGTCTCTGGTGAACAGATAGTCTTGCTTGTTGAATTGTGATTGTATATGTATAAATATTAACGTATGTTTATGTACTGTGATGTACGAATTATTATTTTATTAAATATGTAAACTCACTCGTGTGTTTTAAAATATTATTGAGTCTCTAACGTATGTTAAGATCCACTATAGTTTGTGGATGATAAACTTGAATTTATTCTAGAAGTATTACTGCTTTTAAAGTATGTGATATTTTGTGTATGGTGTAACACTGAAAGTGGTTCTAATTAGGTACTTTACCACCTCTTTTGGCTGTTACAGTACCTACAGAAAAACATAATCACAAGTTATATAGTGATCGTGTGATAAACTACGATAAATTTTGTAGTGAAATAAAAAGTAAAGTATAGAAGATAAACTGCACCCTAAATCCAGTAAAATCTTTCAACATCAATTAGAAACCATAAAAGATGTTACCCAAGTAGGCACTAGAATATCACAATGTTGGATTATTAATGTATGAACATTTTAGCACCTGGTCTGTGGCAGGAGCTAAAATGAGAATTACAATCATCAGATTTGCATAACACGTATATTCTACAATATTGTAGCTCTCATTTATGTGTGTTAATTGGCATGTCCACCATGTAATTTCTAATAAACTAGAAGTTAATAGCTGCAAACACGGCTTGAATGTTCATATCCTGTCCACAGTCAAAGTGGAAGGGAAATGTGCACCAATGCGGCAATGTTCCAAATTTTACAGATTTACATTTGTGCAAATGTATTATGAAAATTCTAAAAATTATTAAATTTTCTTGGCCCCAAGGTGTTATTTTGTTCGAGGAAATATATATTTTTTTTTTTTTGCAATTTACCTACGAAAATGTATGATGACGGTGTCAACATTCAGTGATAACAAAAAACTGCAAATCTTTAGTCGGAACTAAAAGAGACCTCCACTCTCTGTCTTTTTGAAAGAACTCTTGCCCTCCATTGTTTATTTTTACTTTTTTCACTTTTATCACTTATGATGATTGATGAAATATAATAATTGAATTGTTGTTGGTAGGTATAGCGTCTAGTTATAAATTACTCTACATAGATATTGTAGGTATCCTGCTGGCCTGGGGATTTGAACCGTCAACCAGCAGAAATACCTACCTTGATAGTCACCATCACCAAAATATGGCTACCATATACACACGGCCAGGGTGCTGGGTGATGAAGAGAGCTTATTCTACCTATATGTGGTTGCCACACTACTCCCCCCAGTACAGCAGTGGGCAGTATGAATCAATGGAGGCAGAGCTACTAATGGAAGGGTAGGTGCATGTAAGGGAGAAGTGGATGCCCCACCCAATACATCCTCGCATCGCATCTTGTACACTCTACCGCTTCACCGCTAGTGCGCTCAGCGCCATCACATTGTGAGGTGGAGAGCAGGTGTACTAGTGGGCTGACTTATTCCTCCAAGAGATGGCATCAGCGCTCACTATCTTTCAGATCACATTGAGGTCACCAATGTAGGTTTCCTGCCAGTCTAGGGATTTGAACCATAGCCCGGCAGAAATACCTACCTTGATTGTCACCATCACCAAAATACGGCTACCATATACACAAGGTCACAGCGCCAGGTGATGGTGAAGAGAGCTTATTCCACCTATATGTGGTCACCACAGGTATCACCGAATTTTATCAGACTTTTAGGTTTTATTTTCCTCACAGCCTCACATCATTACTCCTTGAAAAACTGAACTCTTTTTCTTGATTTTACTTTCACTTATTTCTCATTTATATCAATATTTTGGGTAAATTTATAGCAGTGACAGCGCGGAAAATGCTTGAAAACGTTGTTTTGGAGCTAAGTTTCTATATTCACGTAGATATAGGTAGGTACATACTATAAAATCAAAATCGGCGCGATGCCTTTGTGACATTTTTTCATTAAAAATTGAAAATATGATTAAATAACGAATATTGGGAGAGAGGAGTGAGGGGACCAAGCATTGAATTGGAAGATTCGTCACTAGAAACAAGAATTCAGTAAAACCTGACTAACTATGGATAATGGGGAATCTGGTGTCAGCAGATATATACACAGAAAATAAAATAGGAGTGTTACAACCGACGAAATAATCGATTTTATGGGGCAAAATCGAAATTACGACCATGTTCAGTCTTTGTATCATTTCAAGTTAGAAAAAATATTATCTTATTTCTATATGCGTCGTTGGCACGTCGATACGATTATATTTTCATTCGAAGGCTACGACGAAGTAACAATATGATGATTTCCTGGCGAATAGGCTGACGACCACTGCGGAAATGAGAAAGACTCTTCAACATCGATTGAAGAGCACTAATTATGTTGCATACAGTTACTTAGAAAAGCATATTCAGAAACATAAGGTGGACCAACGAAAAAAGTTAAATTTTCTCATTCAACTCAATTGTAATTTGATCACATTACCTAAAGAAGTAGGTATAGCTAAAATACTCAACAAAATAAAAAATCGGTATTCAAGTTCATTACATACCTACTCGGAATGGAAACTACAAAATGAAGATGAAAAACAGTACAATATTGTTGATAGCTATACTATGCAGGGTATTTCCAAGAGAAGCCGCCTCAAAATTTGACCATTGATGATCTCAAATGTCAACGGTTAAGGCGCAAGACATCCTAAAAGCATGACATTAATAAAACGATTGTTTTATTGAGAAGAGCTCATAGTACCTAGTTGCCACGAGGAACACAAAAAGTTCTTTTCACTTTAATTCTATCTTGCAAGTACAGCAAAATTGCTATGGGTTTCTAAAGTTGGACCAAAAAATTCAAAATATGTAAATACTAGTCTAATTCGTCCAGTTTGTCGTAAAGGTGATAAGGAAAGGGTACAAAAATGAACGATATCTTTTTTTTTTTCATTATGGGGACTACTATACATATAGATCTACATAAAAAAATAGCATTAAATTATAAATCAAATTTGTTTATGATATACTTACTTTCAGCCTACTTACACAGCTTCTTCAGTGTCGAGAACCAGTCACATTTTTATAAAATATTTTTGGTTTATTTTGAGGTTTATAGGCATTCTATCTACTGTTCAAGTTCAGGGAACTTCTTAGAGAACATCCTGAATCTGGTCAAAGGGTAGAGAAATGATATGAATTAAATCAGCACTTTCCCAGGGATGGATATACTGCAAGTTATATAATTATGAGAAAATTTACAATTTATTCTCATAGAAAATTGAGTGTTCGGTTGTTTTTAAATTCTTTTATTTCATTTTTACTAAGCTATTATTATTGTTTTTTTAAATTTCAAACAAATTTTTAGGAGAAGGTGCTTGGCGAATTTTAAAATGACTAGTTTTCGTAAAACAATAGAAGTCTGAAGCTATATTATTTCGTACATTTTTTACGTCAATTCTAATATTCATCTCATGCCAAGCCATTCAGAATAAAGCTATCAAGCCTTCAACTATACAAACATTAGTATATAGATAACACAATCTCATTATCGTAAATACCAAAGACACTTGTACAATGCAACACAGCCACGGCATTCTGATTCGTGCGTTCGAATGCGTGTAACTTATATTACTTATTAATCGTAAGTACCCACAAAATTATGATCCAGACTGCACGCAAATCTACCTACCAAATTATAACAAAATATCCTGCGGGTATCAAGTTGACTTCTAGAAATACATTGATAAAGCGATTAGTATGCAGTTAATGCATAAACGTATGATTAAAATTATATGTCATAAAGTAATTAGAGCAAGATAGCACATTTATGTTTGATGGACCATTTTTTTTGCAAGATTGAAAATTTTTAATTTCTCTTTTTTATATTCCTCACTTGAAAAATGAAAAAAAAAAATCAAATTTTCTTAAAACTTAAAGATCATTTGCATCAGTTTACTTCTTGATAAAATCAAAGAGAAAATATTGTGGTTATCTCACATTATAAACATACTCTCAACTTTATGAGTAGAAACATAATAATTTATTATCAAACTAATTTTTTCAAGGTATAAAGCTACAGATCTGATCGATAAAAAAGAAAAGTTCAGAACGTGCAGAACTTCTTAACAGAGCTCTTCGATTCAAAAAAAAAGTGTAGCTTTAGTTTTCTAAAGAAACTGTTCCATTTTCTCGAGCAGAAATCGAAAAAATTGTTTTCTCTCAAACGGTGCCGAATATCCCAACCCGATTCAATAATCAAGTTCCAAATGAAAGATCCATTCTCAATAATACTATACGTGTTCGTAAGTCGTTCATATTGCACGCTTATTTCTTGATTCTCATCCAGAAATGTATTTTATATTATTGTTATTTTAGAAATGACAATTTTCGTGAATTTTGCCGCTTCAAAAAACTAACACTGAACAAAAATCCGAGAATTGAACGCACCGAAACTTAGTTAGTCGTAAGTTGCAACAGAACTCGTGCAGAACTAAAAAACTCTTTCAAGTGTTAACACTTTTTTGCCGAATTATAGGCAGGTAGAGTCGCCGATGGATAACTTCCAGTAAGTAAGTATAATAAAAATATTCAACTTACCAACAACATTCAACCACCCTTCGACTCGGGAAGGATACGCCATTTGAGATGGATTCATGATGACTGATCTCTCCACACAATTTCAATATTAAACCTTCAGTCGGAGACGCGGCGCCAAAATTGAGCGGGCGCTTACTGAAAATTCGCGAAGAGTGTGGTAGAAAATTTTTTCATAAAATTACCGCCAAATCAAACGAACGGGGACCACGATTTTTCGCACGTCATATAATAATTTACTATATACGTATACGTAAACGAAAAAATGATCGCACACTTTTTTGCTCAAACGTCACGTCATGATTTTCGAGACAAATTTAAGAAAATAATAATTCGCATGGGCGAAAAAACTAGTAGCGGACGACACGCACCAATATACACGTCGCACACAGGAAAACGAAAATGAACGTAACAACAAATTACAACCTAACGTCAACACCAACATCACCGCACTAACTGAAATACTGACTGAGGGACGAACGTCCTGAGAAACTGGATGACTGACTAATTCCAACAGTACCCCCAACAACAATAACAACAATAACAAAATACCATACACGAAGACGAATGACGATAACCACGACGGCGATGGTGAAGGTATTTTTCACCGCGTAGGTACATCCGCAACTCTATACCTACCTGAATTTATACACGCGTACACACACACACACACACGCACGCACGCACGCACACATACACACCACACGTGAGTTGAGTACAAGACGATGCACCTGTGTTTTATCAACTTTCATAGGAACGGTATCGTCGTTTTTTTTCAGTTTCTATTATTTATTAATGGGTAATCAGGGTAATCAGACGTAGGTATCTCAATTTGCATCGTAAACTGTGGCTATGACCCAGAACTTCAGCCTACCTTGATAGGAATAGCGATATTTTTTTTTTTTTTAAACATTAAGTAACTCAAAATCTCAATCTTCCCATATTTAACACGCCGAAGGTACAAAAGCTGAAGGCTAATGAGATTATACGCATACACCAAGCCAAAGTTTAGAAATGCCGTTGAAAAAAATCGTGCATTACGCCACTAGGGAGGAAAGTGAGTAACGTCTCAACGAGTGTAATTTTTGAAAGCAGGAGCCGTAAGCGACTGCGGGTAATAGTACAAGTTGAAAAATTGCTGACTCCGACAGAGTCGCGTACTATATTTTTGGTGAAAATTGTACCGCGGTGTCTCAAGGTGCCATCATCGAAAATGGGTACCACCCGCAAGAAATTTAATATTTTTGAAAGTATTCAAATTTTTAAATCAAAACTTTCAACCAAAAAACGATATAAATTCTGAGTTACCAGATAAGCCAGAATTGAGGAACTCGGGAGAGTACCGCTCATGTTTTAGCCTATCAAATCCACCTTGCATTGAATTTTTAATTATCTGTCTTATTTTCATGCAACATATTTTATGGTTATTCACTGTGATTGTCGTTTCAACCCATTACTGAAATATTAATACATTTCAAAAAAGAATGTAGCAATCTCGAAACAATTCATTAATTTATTATCAATCACGAGATATAATGAGCACAACGCTTACAATGCAATATTTTACTATTCTTATTTGATTATCAAAATATTTCTACTTATGAGTACTGACGCTCAGTTGTCACAAACTCGCAATTAAAAAAGATGCAACATCCCAATGAGCTAAGAAGAATTGATCGTTGCTTGATTCTTTGTTGCGGAACCAACTAGACAACCTTAATTTTCGATGATATAACCAATGAAGCAGATTCTTCCTCCAAATTTTAAGCTACCAGGTTTTTTGATTCATATCATCAAGAATGTGAAAGACACAAAGTTTTTAAGAAGAACTTTCAAATTTTAGATCACAAAAGTTTAGGACTGTCTAACTAATAATATTGTAAAGTCTCGCTTTTTTGAAGCTGATTATAAAGAAGCTATACGTAAAAATATAAAATCACAAATGAAGATTGTAATTTGGTGGTTTTTTGGGAAGAATGTTGAAAGCAAAATTCAAAAAATCAAAACAATCTCAAATGTAAACAAATAGAGAAAAAGGCCAAAAATCTGTGCCCCTGAAGAAGTTGGTTGGTAGATTGTAAGAAAGGCTAGTGAAAACTCTGCTAATATATTGGATAAAAGAACTTTTTCTGAAAAAAAAAAAAAATCTAAAACTAAGGTCTGTTCCATCCTATTTTTGCAGCTGATTCAGTTCATCTATAAAAACATGTTGAACAAATATAGACAACTATTATTCCTAATTCTCGAAATAATAGCTGTCTATATGATACCTAGTTTCTCATGGACAAACACCACCAAATATCTGACAATGAAGAGTCATCATATTTTGCTGATGTTCCATGTCACGCCACCTATTTTAGGTTGGCCATTTTAGAGACTTGACAGTGAAATTACAGGCGATGTATTCTCTTCTTTTTGAAGACGAATTCATTCCTGTGTTACAAGCCAAACTGTAAAGTTAAGGTCCATACTAGATGTTGTGGATAGCCAGGTTTGAACTAATTTTAAATAGAAATAATAGCGATAGATAAAAACATAATGTAATATTTAAAGTGAAATTAATAAAGAGATAAAACATATAACTATCTCATTTGTTGAAATATTCCTAACATGGAATATCTTCGGCAAAAAGGTCAGGTTTGTCCCAAATTCTCAATCGATATGATATCACATCTAAATTTAAGTAATAAAAATAGTCAGTTAACCTAATATATTTTTTTTTTTTTTCAAATTGAGTGAAATAAAAAAATGTTTTTATAATTGTGGGGACACTGCTAGGTGCGCCATCGCACCTTGCCTACATTTTCAATGTTATAGCCATGTTGTGACTGTGGATTTCCAGTATAAATCCCTGAGCTGATAACCCACAAAACTGATGACTCCCAATGTGAGACATACATGCAACTGCCGCCATATCCCCCTCCTTAGAGTGACAATGATCCATGATGGTCTAAGTCTATGTTCATACACAGCAGCCTAGCCCCACCCTCTATTATTGTGATTGTGGGGATGCGGCTATATGTGCTATTGCGCCTCATTTACATTGTTGGCATTGTAGCTGCATGGTGCGTTTTTGTGTTTTACAACCTGTGGGTTGCCAATTTGAATCCCCGAGCCAACAGCTCACAATAACTTTATTATTAATAACATAACACTTAAAAATTGTGAAATGTTACGTTAATGTTATTTTGTTATGTAACATTTTTCATATCAAAATAACATCACTTGAATGAAGTATTTTCTCAATGTCTCTATAAAAGTTTAATCATTTAAAGACATACCTATACTTACTGTTGTTGTCTAATAGACAATGATAAAAACATTAAACTTCAAAACAAAATAAATAATACACACCCAGGTACTGGATTACTGTAATGGCTTATTAATATGAACGATCTCAATAGATTACCTAGGTACAGTAAGTATTCCTATGACACAATGAATAGGTCAGTATGCTCGTAGTCGGTATTATAAAACTTACCAATAATTCGAAAAGACAAAAAAAAAAACATATAGATATACTTCACAAAAATTTACTTAATTTGAATTGATCATTCTGTATTTCGAAAAGCTGTATTCTTTTTAAAATTATTACTTTTGCTACTGAAAAATGCTTCTTGAATTTTTTCATTTCCTGCAAACTATTTGATGATCAGTTGAAGAGACGTTTGAATTTTCTCAACCATTCCACCGTCTTAACATTAGCTGTAACAGAAAGTTTACAATACAGAATGTTAGTTTTCTCAAATAATTATTTATGTTGTAAATTAGAATTATTTTTATCTATGAATGAGTCATCAAAAAATGTTAAGGACAAATTCCTTCTTCTTGATGGCTGTTGTCCTCACAGCAGAATCTCCAACAAAGGTGTGAAGTACACTCCCAGCCATTTGATTTTTTTTTCATGACAAAAAAAATGAGTTATCTAAATTTAGTCAAGACACCCAAGTGAACATAAAGGTACAAATTCAAATATGTTTGAGGAGCGAGGGAATTGAGGGAGAGAACAGACTCGAATATACTTAATCTGAAGAATTTTTTTTTTTCTATGAGAAAAAGAAGGACCTTGTTTTCACTTTTTATTGCTTCAGTTGAATTTAACAAATTCTCATAGTAAAATAGTATAATTTGTTAGTTAATTTTATGAATTAGCCAGAAATCAACCAATAATGATAGGGTAAGAAAAATAGTTTGAAAAAAGGAATCAGTCAGAAGTACAACATCTATTAAGGGCTAAAGTATCTATAATACCTCCTTCTTGCATTACCCAATGAAACTTGGTTGATGGAGAATTCAAATGGAACTGATTGCCATGTTAGGGTATTATTAATTAGAAGTTAGTACAAAACTTGGTGCTTAAATACACGATGTAATTGAAGATAAATAAGAAAATAATGGTAGTGTTAACTTTGTAATAAACATATAGAATGCGCAAAATAGATTTCCAGTTGTCATTTCTTAAAATTGAGGACATATTGGTGCATATTTTGTAATAAGTATAAAACACAGTCGAAGGATGCATTCTCGGAGTATTAAAAGTGTAGGACGCCGCTGTAAGCACATGTGTACAACTACCAATTGACCTTGTATGTGTATGAGCCTAGCTCAATATGAAAATTAGATTGGTAGTGGTGAGCTACTAACCCATCAACCAAAAGTGTGTTTGCCCTACATAATATAGGGACAGGCCACATAACCTACTAGCGAGTGTGTAAGCACACCCATCACCACTGGTAGGAAGTCGCCACAAAAAGTGTTGTTAAGTAAAGGAGAAATTTAAAAAATTATATTCTACTAAGGACATATAACTATTTAATTCATTGTTTTTTTCGCTCAAGAACATAGGTGGAACTGGACAATTTCTTGGGAAGATGGAAGGATAAAACCTCTTTCAGAGAAGTTGAGGAATTTTTTTTACTATTGAATCGTCCTTTTTGAAAAATTTGAGGATCTGACGAGAGGTTGAGCAACTCCAGCACTACTTGGTTCCAATTATCTTCAAGAAATATTTAGGGACTTACATGTCTCAATTGAAAATATTGAGAACAAAACGTGCAGAAGGTACAATACAAAAAAAAGGTTACTACTTCCATCATATTAGGTAGATACTGTGAAATTCGCTTGAGAAGCTTTTTTGCAAAAGATGCTATTCTCCTTCGGTCCCTGCAGGACATTTCCTATGCTAGTACGTGGAAAAACCACATATCAAGACACTTGATTTTACTCTGTCTTTTTGGATACTTAAGGTGCTCTTTTGTTCAGGCATAAAAATAAGATCTTCGTTAAAAATAATTGGTCTATCTCTAAAATAGAACAACCATTCATAAAAATCATCATAATCATTAAATTTATCTTTGTAAAATGTGAGGACTCAGTAATTTTTCATTTATGTACCCGCAACGGTATCTTTTATAATGAGAAACTTTTCTTCCAGATGACCATACAAGAACATTTTATTTCACTAAAAGTATTTCTAAAGTCATTTCATGTACATACTCAACAGAAAAAGCAATATTCAATCTTCAATAGTTATTTTTTGAATAAATACATTTTTTTCAACATTTAGAAGTTTTTGTTTCAATTACCACATAAAAAACCTCCCCAATTAAGATGCTCTTTTCAGCTGGTTCCTTAAATAGTGCCTTAAGCGAGTTTTACTGTATTTGATTGATGATTATGACTTAATACTCACTTAGGCCCAGTTAGAGAGCTATTTGTTGAACCATTAGGAATAATGCGTGATGTGGCACATGTACTATCAGCATTAGAAACTTCATCAATAAAATGAGGTCCAGTGGGTTTCTCGCAATGTTGATCGGCTGTTTTACTTCGTTGGTGATTTCGAAAACCTGCAGTTTCTATTTTTAATGGAACATTAATTTCTCAAAAGGAATAGAGAAGCTTAAATTGGTACGGTTGAGTCATATTGATGCTTACTGATAACGTCTAATCGAACTGTGGCAACTACATGACCATAGTCGTTCCCCACTAGAACTCTGTAAAACCCTTCATCGTCTACAGTGACGTTTGAAATTTCTAAAATTCTGAGATCATCTTTTTCCAGCACCGATACACGATCTGTTGAAGTTATAGGAAAGCTGTGCTTATCCCACGTCGTTGTGGGCGAGGGGTGACCACTAACTGAGCATTGAAATCGGACAGTGTCCCCCATTTCAGCAACTCTACTATGAGGTATTGTGACGAATTTAGGTGCTACACGTTTGAGATGATTTTGTTTTACTTCCGTATTTTCTGAAACAAAATAAAATAAAAATTTATTAATAGAACGAAAATTATGAACGCCAAGAAACGGAACGAAGGTGAAATGTTTGTATTCATATTTTCATAACTAGGAGAATGAGGAGGAAGAGGAGGAAGAGGAGGAAGAGTGGATGACAGAGGGCATAATATACTGAAAATACGATTGTTTAAAAAAATAGTAATTAACAACCATAGCTGATTTGATTGAAAGAATTCGAGAGAATGTATGGGTACCCTAAAAAAACTCGCGAATATTAGTTTCCAAAAGTGAGTATCAATCCATAAATTTTTGATTAGTGTTCCAAATGTTGAAAAAATCGTATTTTTTTTTTTTTAATTTTTATTTCTTTATTTTGTAATTATAATAAGATAAATAGGTGAATTATTATGTTCCGTCCCGTTTTTGCAGACGATTCAGTTTGTCTACAAAAACGTGTCGAACAAATTATAGACAACTATTATTCCTAATTCTCGGAATAATAGCTGTCTATATTTCATCTAGCTTCTCATGATCAGACACCACCAGATATGCTGACAATGATGTGTCATCATATTTGGCGGATGTTCTGTACCACGCCACCTTTTTGGTCGGCCATATTTGATTGAAACAAAGGAAACGAAAGTAATGTCATATTTTCATTTCGAAGACATGATCATTCCTAAACCTACAGTCGAGTAGAGACGTTAGGGTCCATACTAGTTGTTATGGATATTAGGTTTCACTAGTATTAAGAAATAGTAATAAGTATAATTCTAAAGTGTTTGTAATAATTAAAGTGAAATATTAATAAAAAGATAATATTCAGAAATTATCTTATTTGTTGAGGTAATTTAAAAGTATTGAATTACACTCGCAACATATTACAAATTTTTTGGATTTTTTTAGTGGGAAATTTAACAGATGTACCGGTGGCACATAATTGGCACCCTGTTAAATAGTATCTACGTCTGTGGTTTCAGAGAACACATAAATTAGTAGCAATTTATTGATTTATAACTACGTTTAGCTCGGGGATAAAAATAGTCTACCTATTTTAGGACTCGCAGACACAAACGAACTAGTTCGGTATTAAACAGTGGTGGCTGGTTGATGAGAGGTTTAACAGGTAAAAAGATTTAATACCTTTTGGAAATGTGGTTTGACGGTGAGTAGATCTAAGTGGTGTAGTGCTTCTGGATCTCGTACCGGCGTGTCGGTTCATTTGTCGATTAATTATATTTTCTTTTTCCTCGGGAACTGAAAATGAATTTGTCAACAATATGTTTCACGTTTATTGCCCTACTATATTTACGACGAAAATCAAATTAATAATACAAATAACGAAAAAGCGAAATGAAAAAAAAAAGGCGAAAAAACTTTGATAATTTATTCGCAGGCTCAAATTGAACCAATGTGTTAGGGGGGGGGAGCATAAATATAATTAAGTAACTATAAATGAATCACCATTTACGATTAAGCATGCGGTCGACGAAGCAGTTCCTAGATTATTCGTAACAATGCAACTGTATTGTCCTTCGTCTTCTGGATAGACCTGTTTAATGGCAAAACTGGCGACATTTCCGCGTACATTCGACACGAAATCCTCGCCTAGCGGTATTAACTGCAAATTAAGGAGGCTACGTGGTTAATTTGTTGCGCTACAGTAGGTTGTAATGGAGTTTTTAAGGTGTGAATTGAGAGAGGAGATGAGATTGAGAATGGGGTAAATATGCCCCGAAAAATGTCCAAGGTATGATATACCTACTTACGCATTACGGTTCTTTCGCACTATTTTGCGCATTACTTTTGACCCCCAAAATTACATTATCGAGAGTATCTTCCCCCGCGTAGTTAGCCATAACCGTAAATGCGTTAAATGTGTCCTCAATAAGGGGAGGTCTACACACCCTTTTTCTCTCCGAAAAAATGTGTCACATATAAAAATGGTGGGTGTTTGTCGATGGTGGTACTATGTAGGGGGGGGGGTCGTGTCATGAGAGATGACCGAAAAGATGTGACTCACTTCGGGATTGGTCACTAATCAGGTTTTTCGCCTACCAATATTTGGAAAAAATAATTTCGTATTAGTAGGAATGAACTAATTTCTAATTTTCTTGAAAAAAAAAAAAAAAAAAGTTACAATATATTTTTACGAACATTAATTCGTCCAAAATATGGATACTTAGAAAATGGTTATTTAAAATCTGTCAAGTAATTCTGCGACGAGAACTCGATGCAAAAAGTATTTGTTACGTAATATTCATGTGGACAAAACAATTTCTCCACACGCAAAGAAAGTAATCGTGATTATTTTATTTTTTTTTTTTTTAGCGGGGGAGGATATTTTTCTTTCCATCTACATAGCGACCAAAGTTTCGTTTGTTATTATTTCTTCTAATTAGACAAAAATTTTGGATTAACTTTCTTGAGAAATTTTGTTGCCTGGGGGAAGGTGGAATCTTTTTTCGCTCTTTAGCAATTCTGGATCACTCGCAGGTGATGGCTCATGGTCAAGCAATTCTTTATACATGTTTTCTCTTTCTATCTTATTTTATGGTATTGAAAAAGTGTTCAAACGCGACAAAATTAAAATTTAAATAGGTAATGATAATTTGCAGCTGATTTCATAAGGCACGCGAGTTGATGTGATGGGAGTCTGTATTTTGTAATGGCCAATTCTAAGTCTACGAATGATAATTATTGCCAGCCAGACAGGAAGGGGAAGCCGATATTCGGAAGTTTGACAAATCAATGAGTTTTTAGTAAGCTTGGCTATAATATACGTACGGTGTATGTATCTATGCTAACATCGTCGCCGTTTTTCAAAACTATTCAATTTCACATACCTTTCCGTTTTTATACCAATGAAAATCGATTTCGGACGAGTCGCCTTCTACATCGATTTCGAATTCGAATGCCACGGAATCTCCGTCGCAGCATTTCACGTCTGCGAGATGACGCTTTATTCTGGGTATTTTTTCCACCCGGCTGAAAAATTGGAACATGTGACTGCAGTCCGCCAGAACAGGTTTCATTTTTAAAATACAATCGCAATGGTAGTCTTTTTACACGCATAAATGCAGTTTTTACCCAGTTTGCTTGTAAACGGGGTATTAAAATTGACCTTGCAAAATGGTTAACGGTGGAGACCAGGAGAATTATCCATTTCATGAAAAAAAAAAAAAGATTAGTACCATTTTTCCATTTTCATCTACTTTTTTTTATATATAGGTACTATAAGTGATAATATATCTATACATTATGTATCATCCAAAATTTATGTTCAAGTTTTTGAGACAACTACCAAAAGGATAAGGCTGAAACTTTCAGGAAAAGTATTCATTACATAGAGCCAAGTCTGGTATGAGTTTGTTTCCCATTGGTGAAGTAGTTCGCAAGAAAACTGAAAATTAGAAATTCTGGAAAAGTGGTTTTTCCAAGATTTTGAGAAAACTACTGTAGGGATTGGCTTTAAATTCTCACGATACATTTTTTTTATGTATATGCAAATCGCATAGAAGTTTGGTGTTTATTAATTCGGTAGTTTCGAAGAAAATTAGAAAAAAAATTTATGTTCAGTTTTGAAAAAACTACAAAATGTATAAGGCTAAAGTTTTCGTTAAAAGTAGTCTTTATATAAGACTAAATCTGATAGGAGTTTAGTGCCTACTGGTTCAGTTGAATATGAGAAATTCTTGGAAAAGTGGTTTTACGAGGATTTTGAGGAAACTCGAAAAAAAAAATAGAGCTGAAATTATCACGATACATTGTTCTTATATACTTATGTAAAAGTTTTTTGAAGGTTTAGTGCCTATTAGTTCAGTAGTTTCCGAGAAAACTTGACAGAAAAAGTTGCTAGAAGGGTTATTTTTTTCAGGATTTTAGGAAACTACAAATGTGAAAGAGCTGGAATTCTCAAAAAATATAGTTCTTATGCAAGACTAAATCTGATAGAAGTTTTGTGCCCATTGATTACGCAGTTTCCGAGAACAATAAAACTTCCAGAGAAAATCAAGTCGCTTGTGTTGGTTGAAGTATCTTATTCCTTATTTACGGCGCAAGGGGTTATTTTACTTAAAACTGTAACAATGAAATTTCGATATATCTACCAATATGTTTGTTAGATGTCGAAAACTATCGATCGTTTTTTCAGTTTCTTGCGCATGTGGAATTGAGGATTTTTTGTTGAAATTGTAGATCAAAATTGGAAAACTGTGTTTTAATATATGGATAAATTTTTTTTCCTGCTTGTTTTGAGAGTACTTACACTAGAAAAACGACTGATTTGCAACAACAGACTAACACCTGATACGAACGAAAAGTTTTTTGATT
This sequence comes from Ericerus pela, assembly GCA_011428145.1. Lineage (NCBI taxonomy): Eukaryota > Metazoa > Arthropoda > Insecta > Hemiptera > Coccidae > Ericerus > Ericerus pela. The sequence goes on from WOFM01000392.1 coordinate 510,434, forward strand.
TTTTTTAATTCTCAATTAATTGAATATTTTTACCTGTACTTTATTTTGTTACTGTTCATCGCAGTGGTTGTTCTTGGACCTGAAAAGAAAAATTTTGCATGAGTTTCCTTGACATGTGAATTAATTGAGGTTGGATTTTAAAAAATAATTTTATATAATTAGGTTTGAAATTTTTTCACATAATTAAAGCTCAAGATCGCATGTTTCCACCACAGAGTATGTACTGAGTTTTCTTATAATTGGAAAACCCAATATAATAGAGATTCTATTTATAGTCTCTTTATATTATTAAAACTCAATTTACATTACACAAATTAATTATAAACATCGCATTCAGTTTTACCACTTATTAATTTATTACTTACACTTAATTGAAACCTGGCAAAGTCCACAAACCACAAATGAGGAGACCTAACTTTACACCTTGAGTGTAGTCACAGGAATGAGTTTGTCTTCATCAGAAGAGAACATAGTGTCCTCAATTTCACTCTTATGATCAAAAATGGCGACCTAAAATAGGTGGCGTGACATCGGAACATTTGCCAAATATGATGACTTTACATTGACAGCATATTTGGTGGTGTTTGTCTGTGAGAACAGTTAGAATATAAAGGGCTATTATTCTTAGAATTAGGAATAATAGTCATCTATATTTTGTTTGGCACGTTTTCGTAGTGGAACTAAAATGTCTACAAAAAGGTGACGGAACAGAGTATTAAATATAATAGAGAATGCATGCCCATCTAAATGCTGCTATGAAAAATGACACCAATTTTGAAGAGCTGTCTCCATCCTTTCGGTACCAAATTCAAATTTGTTGGCCCATATTCAGGCTTATTAACAAAGATGAGAATTTTTTTTCTTCAAATAATTGAAGTAAGTGAACAAATAAGTATAACTGACAATTCAGAAATCACATCAAACCAAATTTCGTAGATTAAAATGGGATGAAAACTGTACCAATCTTTAGGAGCGGGATACTTTGTCTCAAAAATGGTGCCATTTTTCATCTCACATGGGTCCTCTATTATATTTAATGTTCTGTGGTTTCAACTATCGAAGTGTAATTAAAATATGTAAGAGTTGTTATTTTAAGAGATGAATGAGTTGAATAAGAATATTAACAAGGTACCATATTTTCCTCATATATATGGTACCGTAAACTGTACCATTAATTCACCAACATATCGACAAAATAGATGAAACAAATGGAATAGGATGGATTGACTAAAGCCAGTATTCATAGTTGACTTCAATAATGTTAGTGTTGACACTGTTGACTATGAATACTGTCATAAAAGTATTTCAGTAGATAACCTGGATGTGCAGAAAAATAGGAAAACGAGTGCTTGGTTGGAAAATGGTCAGCTAAAACATTTCAATTTTAGATATATATCACAAAAAATAAAACAATCAATATTAAACAAGTAGGTAGGGACTGGACTTATCCTAAATTTGGTACGAAAATTAGAATTAAATCAAGAACTAGATATATTGATTTTAGTGCATATCTTTCGGGCAGTACTTCTGGTAAGTTCATTTTTATACGTTTTTATTGCAGTTACTAATGCAACGAAATATGACATAATTCGGTACCAGACCATTGAGATCCTTTTTATCGAATTTGTTGTTATCCGCTATGATTCGGTGCTATTCTGTAAATACTAAGGTAATTAAAAAATGTTACGTTTTTATATTCACAGAATTGCATCGTGAAATCCATTCAAACCAAACAAAGTTAATTTCGGTTTTATAAAATAAAAGCATATTTTTTTTTTTAAATTCGTTTTTAACCTAACTTATTGATGTGTAAACATTTTAGTGCTCGGTCTATGGTAGGGCCCAAATGAGAATTATGATCTTTTGATTTGAATAACTCATAACTCTTACAATGTAACTCTTATTTGTGTGTGTTACCTACATGATATGTAGATGTGTGATTATGGCACTCACAACCACACTATCATGTTTACACATCAATCATTCATAAGAATAGTGCCAGTGGAACACACATATTTTTTGTCCCTATTTTGGAGGTTTTATAATTCTAAAATGTTTAATTTTAAAAATAAGCTATCAAATTAAAAATTATTGACCATTAGCATATGCTACCAATTTTGATGCAGATCAGTCGGATAGTAATTTTGATATATCCAATTTAATTCTCATTTTTAGCTCTAAAGTGTGTGATTTTCAATCAATAGCTACGAAATTTGACACAAATAATAGATATAAATTTTGTGGCTTAGAAAATGAACATCCTATGTCACTTTTTGGCAGTTTTGAGTTATAAATGTCATTGAATTGGCTGAAAAGTCTACTTTTGAATGCAATAACAACCAAACTTGAAACACCTATTTTATCGTCATTAATATAAGGAATGTAGACAACCAGTGTCTGAGAAAAATAATTTTTTTTGAAGAAAGGACAACCAATGTCATCATAGGTTATTCTCAAGTGGAGTTTAGCACAACCAATGTCACTTGCCTTGTTCCTTTTTATTGCGAGTTGATTTTCTTGTTTTAGAACATTTTTTGCATAATGTATTAATTTATAATTTTTTGTTAAGTGAGTGAATATTTATTTTTGTAACAAATGTCATTTTAAGGAACCATTATTTTGAACAATAACAATTAATGTTTTGGTGAAACTTTGAAGTGAATTATCTGAAATGGTAAAAAGTGATATAGGATGTTCTTGTTCTAAGCCACTTTTATGATCTATACTAACTTCTTGCTCATACGGAATGTGATTGGCTGGTTTCTGAAAAATTTCATTTTCTAGCAAAACTGTTGATGCACTAGAGTTTTTTAAACTAAATTGTTGTACGTGAAAAAAGTACCTATTAATGCATTATTGATACCTACATAATACTTTATACATAACATTAATAATTAAAAGTGGAGGTAAGTAATAGGACTGACCTCTCTCGAAGATATGTACAATACAATAAACCAGAATATACTTTGAGGGTAGTAAAAATATTTTTAATTTTGGAATCAGTATAATTTATCAAAATGTAGGTAAAGAAATTTAACATGAGGGTTTTTAACTATAACTCCTGACACATTTCTTTTTTTTATTATCCCTTAAAATGAAAGGAGTCCAAGATATGAGCCAAAAAATTATCTTATTCTTGGAAGGAAAAGAGTGTACTTACTTAAAAATTTTCTTCATTGATGAAAAAAATTTGGCTGATATTAGAGGTTTTTGGCTTTTCCAGTTCATTTTATTTTTTAATAGACTTTATTTACGTAGCCATTCCACCCAGTAATTGGAAAATAAAGTTTTATGTTGTATTAGGGAGATTTATATAGTTCAAATCCAATGGTTAATAGTCTACCAAGCATAAATTCTTCAATCGCATGCTAGAGCAATAATACAACCGGACCAAAGACACCGCCATTTTTGGTTAGGAATGTGACGGTGGTGGGGGCATGTTCAAAATATTAAAAAAAAAACTTAAATCTTACATCCTCGAAAATTCACTTGTTTGCATTTGGTTTTTTTGATTTCTGTGCTTTTATTCTGAATAGTTTATGATAACTTGTGTGACAAGTGTGATTTGATTGGTTCGTGTTGTGATATCAAATTTAAATTCCCCAACCAATTTGGTTGAATAAGTAAATAACTTAACCATCTTAAGAGTGGAATGCAAAATTTGCACTCGGGTGAAAGAAATGAGTTTATTCTGAACACGGTGAGCGCTCAACTTGGGTAAACAATCACCCATTCTGAACTGTTTGGGTGTGCTCCGTTTATTTAGGTTACATGCCCCAGCTGGTCTTGAACTCGCCACCTTTCAGACGCAAAGCCAAGGATCTAATCACTACACCATGCTCCAGGGAGAACCCTAATTTTGACATTAAACCGATTTGGTGAATTTGGAAGGCCTGCTTGTGTCCTTCACAGAAACTTAAATTTAGGTATGAAATTTTTTAAGTAAAAATTTTTGCTATTATATGACAAATAAGTGGAGCGCGAGGAACTTTGACTACCAGTGTGGTATTGGACCAGTAAAGAACGATGATTTCTGGTTAAACATGACGGCGCTAAATAGGCAACCATTGTGTACCACTTGTCGAACTTTAAATTAAATTTATGTGTGCTATCCTTGTGAATTTAAGAGATGACCCTTATCAAACAAAATATCGAAAGTACGCACAAAGTACACTGGGACTACCTACTTTTATTCTGGCATGTCTTGACTAAAAAGTACTTTGGGCTTATGGAGCTTTACTGGTCCAATACCACATAACCAAAGGTAAAGACATTATTTCAGTCGTACTTTTTCGCATATTTTTTCCTTTCATGCGATATGAACTACGTCGAAAATAGGAAAAATTTGATATTTCATCAAAGATTCATCGCAGTTGCCTTAATAAAACTTTCGACAGACTCATTTTTGTCAATGACATTTCCCCTTGTTCTGGTCCATTTCACGAGGACAACGCTTCAAAACTAAATGGTCATAAATTTCTGCTGCATGACTCCTTCCGTCGATTCATCTCAACAATACCCTACAGGTTCGATTGTTAAAAAAGCCTATAAGAATATTATCACGATTTCGTTTACCCTGCGACTGGGTTACTTTATTTTTTTTTTTCGCCAACCTCTGTCGCTTTTTTCATCGGCTACTGTTTACGCTATAAATCTACGCCTATTGAAGGAAAAAAAAGCAAAAAATAAAAAAAGAAACAAAATAGAAAAAATCCTTGGAACAAATCCCATGCCTTGAGCGTTGATCAGAAGAAAGTAATGCGATAACATCGTCAAATCGAATTGTACTTAGACCTACCGTAAGCCATTAAGATTTTATTTTGTCTCAAATTTCTAATTTATATAGTCGACCATATACCTAATGATAGCCTTTATCTACGTATTCATATTATTGATATTCGTGTATTATTGACGAATGAAAAACGATCACAAAATCTCTTACACGAATGGCATCGCATTGAAATGCAAGACACCCAACGACGAATCATGTACCAGCACTGTTGGACTTGAGGTTTTCTATTCATAGAGTTCGTATATTAAATTATCGATAGTTTATATAAAAATAAATATCTAGTTACTGTACAAAGGTACATACAGCAACCATATGGTAGAAAAAACTAAATTAATATTTTAGCGAGTGTTCGTGATTACATCCGGGAATTATGACGTGTGCTTTGTGGAATTGGATGGATAAAAAAAAGCAGAAGTGAATTATGCGGTGTCATTTTGGTTTCACTCTTCTATATCGGTTTTGTCAGACCAAAAATCAATAAAAAATCCATACAGGCCTGTAGCTTTTTCCAATACGAGTAGAACTGGCAGGACCGATGTTGTAGTTACAAGCACCCTGTAGAAAGTAATTTACTGAAAAATGAGTGAAGGCGAGTTCAGGAAAAACAAATTCACTCTTTCCATTTAATTACATTCTTCAAATGACCCCTGGTCAAATTTTGTTTTTTCAGTTCCGTTATTACAATATCTACCTTATACAGGCACAAAATTTTGCTTAATATTGAGACACCATAAATTTTGGTAAAGCGGTCGAGAATTCAAAGCCAAGAACCACGACTTTTTCCCTTGAAGTTGAATACTTTTTTTTGCTACTAGCTCATGTACCATTTTGGGCATGTACCGGAACCATAGGCGGATACAGCCTTTTTAAATGGAGAGGGCAAATTGGTAAGATAAAATTTGGGCCTGAATAAGTGCGTCAGGTTTTGTGTTAACAACCTGATGCATAAAAATAATACTATAAAATATAAAGTTATATCTCTTTAACTCCCTCTGTCTTTCTGTCACTTTTTTTTTTATCATCTTCTTTATACCCCTTGTATTCGCATTTGACAGGAACAAAAGTTGTTATTGAAATATCTCATCGTGAAAATAATTATATTATTATTTTTAATGGAATCAAGATCATACTTCCGCTGAGAGCCTAAATTCCCATATGCTCTCTTCTAAACGAATGTAGCGGGTGGGCCTTATTTTTACCTATTTTCATATTTCTCTTTATTTTTCTTTTCTTTTATTATTATTACTTCTTTTTTTCAACATGGTTTGCGATCTTTGAATTTTCAAGTTTATTTGTGATTTTGTGATTTTGTGATTTAAATTAATTTGTTCAAGATACGCTCCTTTTACGTTCGCTTTTTTGTCTCGAATATAATTATTTCAATCAACAAAATGTATTAAATTTCTTCATGAGTTGTTTCAGAGTGTAAATATGTGTGAGGTGTGTGTATGCACTAGGTCCTTTTTAATTTGGTTGTTCAGGCTTAGAAATACTGCATGTGTCCACGAATTTTCATATTCGATCTTACTTTTGGAACTTTTTGTCCTTTGACTGTTGGTGCGCTCTTTGTGGAACTTTTGCACACCGCAGGGAGGTTATGTTTGCCTATATGAGATTTCCAATTTTGTAACAAGAGTCTTGTCACTCAAATTGAACGTTAGACAATCACCCAGAATCATTTTCAGTTCAGACGTTTCATTAACTTTTAAAAATAATACATCGAGTAGATGAATCACTTCTTCACTCATAAAACAAAATGTCAAACCTCCAAAAATTTTACCAAAAAAAACACTTTTTTTTTTGTCTCCTTAATTGTTGGAAAGAATTTTTTCTACATTATCTGGTACATTCAGCCCTAGATCCTTTCAGAAGACTGGCATCACTTGACCCAACATTAAAAAAAATTAGAAAAATTATGCTTTTACTTTACTATAGGGTATCCAAAAATAATTGAATTTCACTTTTCACTCTTCAAAATCTTTTTTAAATAAAAATACTGGATTAAATTACCTAACATTAATCATTCCATTACCTAGTCCAGGCAAATTAGAATCAATTTAAAAAGGAAATAATTTATAGAAAGCTGAAATTTGGTATGTAAATCTGCTTCACCATTTCTAACAACTACCTAAAAGCCTCGCTGCGAGGGATACAAACGTCCCTCTAAGGGTGAAAATGGTGGCGCATAGAAATTTTTCACGTTTATCTTACATAATTTTCATCTTAGTGAAAAAAAGTTTGTACAAAATTTAGAGGAAACTAAAACATATGTAAATAAGTATTCTTCATGTTTTCTGTTAGGTGCACAGTTCTTACATAAATTACTCATGAAAAAACCGATTTTTTTTAATACAGTAAACACATGCGATGTAACGTATTTATATTAGTACAGTATATGATTTCATTTCGTATATCATTTTATTCACAATGCATATAGATTGATGTGTGACGTGAAATTTCCCTCCTTACTGCATTTTAGCACCACCAATCCAACCGATTTTCATTAGATTGTGTTTAAGATACAGTAGTATGTACTTTGTAGTCACGGTAAAGGAGAGAATTTAAAAAAAAAAAAAAATTAATTGGAGTACAATTTAAGGGACTAATTTCAAATTAAAAGCTCTCTGTTTTTAACCATTGCAACACCTATTGAAGCACAGGTGCACTTGAAATGTTTTGTTACTTTTTTCTTGAAAAGAAGGATTTCTATCTTGCTCAAAGAAATAAGTGTTATTAATTATTGTAAGATTTATTTAACCTACTTTCTTTACAAGTCATTACTAAAACTTCACAATCTTTTCAAGAAAAACAGATTGGACGATTCTTAACCCCCCAAAAAAAACTTCCTATAAAGGGTTTTGTGGAATACCTTGTTGTGAGGAAGATATTCTCATCAGAAGGTAATTCAACAGAATTTAAGCGTGTTCAGCCACTTTATACTGTAAGGTATGGGTAAGCCAAAACCCGGGCAAACATTGGTAATTTTAGAGCTGGTCCGGACAGTTTATATACTGGCTTATTTACACGTACACATACACACGAATGTAAAGAATACGTACGTTTGTGAGAGTGGCCCAGTTGCATCATCTCTTCTAGTGATAAGAGATGATGGGCCGGTTTGTGTACGGATTGTGACATCATCACATTGTCAAGATTAGTCACAATTTGGTACTTGTACATTACCTGCAAGTACATGCAGGTAATTATGATTGAACATAATTATGTGTTTTTGTTTAACATCACGAGGACAAAAATAAGCCTGCCTTTTGGCGATGACTGTCATTGGGGGCCAAGCCCCTAAACCTCATACTAGTGAGTCCCCACAGATTTCATTTATTTATTTTTTGATATTCAAAATAAGATAATTTTATTGGTAGTAAGTAATCATTTTTTGGAATTTAATACAAAATTTATTCTTTTAATGAAAAAGTTATTTCGTAATTGAAAAGCGTTTTTCCAAAACTCGATAAGTCACATTTTTAAAATTTTGAGATTATGATGGTAATACCTATTTCGGCATGGGTTTTATCATCTGGTAACACTGGAAACATCCTACCTAGCATCGTTTTTGGGTAATACCCAGTTGAAATTCAAATGTGTTGTTTTTGTTTTTCCAAAAGTTGATAAGTTCTTAATGCTGGTACACTGTTTGCGCCCAATTTGCCACTCAAGAGCTATAGAAATTGTGTAGTTTTCAACTCCATGTTTTTGATACATACTTTGGTACTCATCACCCTATGGATATTATTAAAAAAAAATTCAGAAATAAACTAGCGTTGGCAGGACATAAACCCAAACTATTGAAAAATATCAGAGGTATTTCTGAAGCAAAAAAAAAAATGATGTGTTGAAGCTATAACCATTCTTAGACCTAACTACAAATGAGTCTGCTTACCTTAATCTGGTATTTGCAAGAGTTGGAAAACAAAAAGAGGAGGTTATTAAAAGAATGAGAAAAGCTATAACTAATGTCGAGAGTGAGGAAGATGAGGGTCTGGCATTATAATATATTATTATTTTTGTATTAAGTCTAATTTTTTCACATTATTATCTTTTCAATCAAATTATATTAAAATAAAGTTTGTATTTCTGTATTTTGTAGTAAAGTTTCGTCCATCTATTTTTTTTTTTTTTTTTTTTTTTTGAGGGGGAGATTTGAACCATTATTGTGTATGTTATTAGGTAAACTAATAAAAACTCGGACTGACATTGTTTTTGCCTCGATCCGACAATTTTTTACAAAATTGCCATGCCAAAACTCGGTAAGCCCACGTTTTTTGTTGTTTTTTTTTCAATGATCCTACGTCTCAAATATTCAACATACAGTAATGGCTACGAGGGGTATCAATGTGAGACGGTTCAGTCTGGTTGTTGCCACAAAACTGAAAAGAAAAAATTCTCATCCCTAACTCTGAGATAGTTTTTTTTAATTATCTCAAAAACAGTTTTTTGGACTTATCAAGTTTTGGAAAAACACTCTTCAATTCATTCCATCATGCCACCAGGAGATTTTTCACGGACTCTTTATTTATGTGTGCACACATAGTGAAAGGGGTTCAATTTTCCCCTACAGATTAATCGATAGAGATAGCCAGGTGCCAAATTAATGCTGAAATAATATTATTTCCAAAAATTTTTGCATCAAAGGACGACTTTTTTTAATTTTTTGCTTCAAATATTCTTAACGCAGTAATATTAAGATCTTGTGAATAAAACGCAAACTTATATTCAAAATTTGAAGTATTTTCTTACGAATGTTTCAATTTTCACTTATTTTAAACGAATTAGACTGGCGAAATTTCTTTAGTAGATACCCACTAACACAGCTGTAGTGCATCTTCACTATTTCTCGCAGATACTTGAACTTTAATAATCTTCCATTTACCACAGGTACTGTATTTTCCCATACGTCATCTAGTACTTACTATAGCATTTTTTTAACTGAATCAACACCATTAGGGAGTAGGTGCGATAATATATACTATAGCTCAATATTTATGCGCGAATATACCTACCGTGTTGATCATTCAGACAAATACAATATTTGATTAGACAACATATAACATACCGCACCTACCTTTAGAGTAAACTTGTAAAGAGACGATTGCCTTTGCTTCTCCAGCTTCGTTTTTTGCAATGATCGTATACGCTCCAGTATGGTCGAATTTTACCCGCGCTATTTCAAGTCGATACACGAATGGATCCACATTACTGGTTGAAATTTTGAATTCGTCGGAGTCACGATAATAGTCTAACTGTAAAAATGGATTAAAGAAAAAAAAAAAGTCTTTGTATTATTTTAAAATAACGCAGCGATGAATAAACTACAAAAAAATTTTCGATGACGCTCTGAGAACGTTAAACTTGACCCACTTTTGTTCCTGTCTCGCAAACAATTAAAAATTACTATTCTTTGTTAACCAGAAAAATTTATCTATTGAACACATTCAAGGTTAAACAGCACCCGCATCCATTTACAAGTATATTATGCAAACAATTTTTAATGAATTTTACTTTTTGATGGGCTTGGGCTACGTGACCATTGTACCCATTGACGGGATGATATATTTTAAAGTCGAAGGGATTTCACTCACATACTGGAGCACCAATACAACAGAATTTAACACGTCGCCATTTTGGATTGGGAATGTGATGATGGCTGTTCTCGAACTTTCAACATTTCAATCGTAAATCCAAGCATCTAAACACCACGCCACACTGACCACTATAAACGCATTTTATTAACTACGCAAATGAAAAGCACTCACTTTTCTCCGACATTGAGAGTAAAAAAGCATCTATTTGCTGATGATCTTATCATAGGGAGAAATATAGTTCTCCATAACTACTTTTCTCTTCCTTTTTAAATTAAACATCGCCATCGGCGTGGGTTTCTATCACAAGTATGAGTAGTTCACAGGAACGTATGTCTTGTGATTGAGAAAAAAAATAAAAAAATTACATGTTTTCCATTTATTTTGCCTATATAGTTAATGAAAAAATACCTTATTAAACAGAGTCAAAAAGTAGGAGATTACGACTGTTTCGATTAAACAGCACTTACCTTTGGCTTATGCATAGGCTTACCATAATTATGAAATTCTTAACCGAGACAGAGATACAGGATGGCCAAGTATAGTTAAACTAAAAAAATTTGTGACAAAAATTCTGTAAGTTTTTATGAAAATGTACTTATTAAAATTGATTTCAAGAAACGACCTAGGGATGAGCATAGGTATATTTAGATACAATCTTTGAAACAGACGTTGATTTTTTACCACATATTATAACATTCTACCAAATTTTGTCGCAACTAGATCTCTGGTTCCTGCTTTGTGGCTACAGAAAGGATCAACAATTCAGGTATATTCATATTATCCGTTAACTCTTAGATTAATTTTTTCTCTTTTTTATATTTATTATTTTGAACCTTAAAATACTGGTTTAATGATAATTTTCATTCGTCATTTTTTGTTTACAAATTTGGGGGAAAATGGGAAACCATGACACGCGAAGGTCGACTGGCCGGGACACCGGGACATATGGTAGGCCCACTTATACAGCAATATTCGCAACTCATCCATAATCACTTACTTTTCTCTCTCGTGTAGTAATTAATATTTCGTAACATATTCCACAAAACGGGTGATCAGGTTTTTCTTTTCAAAACCTAAAATGTAGAATTTTCAGAAGGGAGCAAAAATTTTCAAATTCTAAAAAACAAGTATTAGCTCCTGCAACGAAAATGTTTGGCTCCTCTCATCTACACAGTCAGACCCCTTTTCTAATCGCACATGCAAATGTGTTTCAAAAAATAGCATTCACAACTCGAGCATATTGTGAGTGACCTTGACTCGTGCGCTTCACTGCACTCACCTGCAGCTCCCGTTGCAAACTGCAACTTGTTGCGGATCACTCCCTTTGTGCTCTCGTATTGAAATATACTATTATGACATAGAGTTTATATAATTTATGATGAATGGTGAACCCTGCGAACAACATGGAGAGAATATAACCATGGCGTTACCAAAAGCAAAATTAGAAAATTTTTCAAAAAATTAGTAAAAGACTTTACTCAGTAATCCACATTTTTGGAAAATTTCCAAGAAATTGAGCGAATAGTTGGGAGAGGCTTGGCCTCCTAAACCTCCTTTAGTTCCACCTGTGATGACTAGTATTTTATAGTTAACAACTGCTCGAGGATTTTCACTGAATATGTTGAACTGTTGAAATTTTAAATTTTAGCCCAGATTACGAGTCAAACATATCTAACATTCGCCCGTTATGCGTGTACGTTAATATTTTCAACTGGTAGGAAATGATTTGATAATTATTTCGTTTATCTTTCTCTGATTAGGTAAGTCATCTATTTCCGCACGTATAGCAACCTTGGAAATGGTGTTAGGCAGGAAGTCTAATTTTCGCACAGGAACATAGCACCGACTTGACTTTTTTTTGGTGGAGGAGGATGTGCTTCTTAATAAGTTTTAGTTTTGTAAATTGTGGTATATATGTAAGAGAAATTTTTCTCATGTCAGGCAAATTAAAATTTCGCAGTCTAGGTTGAATGTGAACCAAACGATTTTCACACTTTGTTTTCGTCCTCTCCCCAATAATTTTACTATGTCGACTTTATTGCAGATAAATTAAAATTATGAATCACGAACAAAGCGTAAGTGAGGGGAAATAATTTCTGTAGTACATATGAATCATCCGGTAGGTAACCCATACGTGTATCATTATTCATTTCAGAGAAATATTTTTTATATTATGCCAAATATGATTTCATTTGCTCTGTGAATTAATATTTTTGAACTTGTGTGTAAAAAACACATTAAAGTTCTTACGCAGAAGTTTAAAATTCAGATCGCCAAAAATAGAAGCATGAATAGGTGTTTATAATATTAATAAATTATGAAAATGAATATCCTTCATTTCTGTGAGTCTCCCCATGTAATTAAAATGTGAGCTGTGTTTTATACGGAGTCATTGATAAACGTAAATGTAGACTCAACTATACCAGTCTAAGAAGGATTGAACTAAAGTTATTCAGGGTATTCATAATATAGATCGTTTAATTATTGGATTGTCATAGACTAAAGCCCAATGTAGGTGGTTAAATGAATTCAGAAAAAAATATTATTGTCCAAATTGTGCATCAAAATGTAAAAATATACTTATTTCTGAAGCTAGAATTCCCCTTAAAAATTTTTTCATTTAAAAAATGAGACTTTATTTTTGCGCATCACTCATAATGGATCTATGCTAGCTCTCTACTATCCAGTCAAAGAGTACTTCCAGGCAGCTTGATAGAAAATTATTTGCTTCATTTGATTACTTACTACACTCAACTTTCAGTCAACTGGACTTAACTGAACAGAAAATTAAAGCGGTAAAAAAAAAAGATAATAAATAGTTCATATTATATTATGCAGACTTCCGTAGTTAGTGGGGCAAATAATTTTGAAGCGAAGTGTATGAACAAATTTTTTAAGAGGTTTTTTGTATTCTGGAAGATTCTATTATCTATTCCTAACAGTTTTATCATTTTTCAAACTTTCTGGAGAGTACACTACATACGCCTCGGTTTGGAACACCCCTGCATGTACCCAAGTGTATTTTATAAAATAATCATTCAATTTTTTTAAATAGGTAATTTGATTGGGCCCTTTCAGAAAGTCTGCGCATGGAAGAATCACCCTTTTTCTCTCCCCACTCCGTTCTGCAGATTTCCAAAACTAATACTTATTTATTTTTATTCAAATTTTCAACTTTCAACTTTCAACTTTCAGTAAATGCCAATACTTAGAAAGAATGCTATTGTATGTATGCATTTGTAAATTTGTGATTTTTCATCTCATCCTATAATTTCCCGCATTGTTTCTGTCACACCTCCCAAAAATGGATGTCTGAGAATGATTAATAGCATCTACAAAACAAATCGATATCAAAAAAGTAAAATTAGGGAACAAAAATCATCGCAGTAAAAAAAAATGTACTATTTTTAACTGAGTACAAAATTATTTGCAAGATAACAAAACACGAGAATTTTCCAGAAAATTATGTTATAAGAGATTAAAGAATGCGTCCTTGTTCAAAAGAATTTATGTTCCATACATTGGTACATTTTCATTTTTATGGAAAAATAAACCAAAAATCAGTAGACTCAGAAAGAAAAATATAGAAATGAAGTGATTAGGTAAATGCAGAAATGAAAATTTAGTCTAATAGAAATTAATAGCCTGTACATACTTATTTACCTACTTATACTAATTGTTTTTATGGTACATACGGTTATTAATTGTCATTGTTTCACGAGTTTATCGTGGTCAAACAATTGTTTTTGAAAATTCATTAGTGGTTATTATGGAGTTTTTCAGGATCCACATTAATAAGCTCTATCAGATGACCTCATTGAGTTTAAAAAAGTTAGTTACACAAATTAGGGCATTATCGTTTTTAATTGGAAATTTTGAGATCAACAGCCTCTTCAAATCTGAAGATGGAAACAATATTAATTTAAAATAGTACTTTGGAGTAAAAAACTTTTTTGTCAAACCGAGGTATTTCTTTTAATAATGATTAGCCAAACAATTATAAAATCTTCCAGGATTTCCTTAAGGAAGGTGTTTAGATGTTATTTTGTTCTAACTCGCTCTGGATATTATTGTTTCTCATATTCTTTCCAGTCTTCTCTCATGTAGGAATTTTACACTCCCGTTTTCCCACCCCAACAGTAGCTACAAAAAATGGAATATTTTCTCCTCTGGTTTTAGATCATTGGTGAAGGTCGAACCCAAACCCTCATTTTCTCTGGCCTTGCATTTTGTTTTATGTCCCCTAAACATGGGTACATATCACATCCAAATTTTCATATTCTAAGTTGTGAATATTCGAGATTTTACGTAAAGGCGAGGCTGCTCTCAATATAAAGTAAAAAGAAAACTTAAATAAAAACTCGCGCAGCAAGCCACGCTAGAAAATGTGGGTTTTCGTTTAAAAAAAAGAACTCAATAAATTAATAAATATAAGAAATATCAAAAGTATTTGGCAGAATGTTGACTAAAAATTAGGTAGATATGTTTAAAAAATGAAAAGTCGATGAAATTTATAGTAAAATGTATTGAGAAGCAATAAAAAACGCACGCCAGTTATTTAATGATTGTTAAGCCAATTAGAACCATTTAAGCTCCAAAAATAAAACATTTTAGGATGTACCGGACGCACTATCTGGCCGATCTGGACCAAAAACAATAGGCTTTATTTTTCTGAATTTCATGACTACTAAATAAGAATTGTGACCTGTACCGAGTTGATCTAAAATCTGTGTAGCCTTATTAACATACAAGTATATTTATCATATACAAAGGTACCTCGTTATATGAATTTCAGCTAACAGTACCGGAAGTTTCCTACCATCATGAGACGAAAAACAAACCTGCCGCCAACCATGGCTCTCAATACCAGATCAATTTTAATATGTAGATTTTCTTCGAAAACCTATATAAAATCGTAGTCCTAATGGCGAAAATCCGTTCACTTATCAATAATCGATAAGTAAATAAGTTGTATTTTCATGTTTCAACGTTCAATGATTGATTAATTCTCTTACATTTTTGTTGTAGATTAATAAATTTTTTTTTTTTTTTTTTTTTGAAGACGACTTTTAGTAAGCCTACAATATTTTGATTTTAAAATCTCATAAATCAGCCAGTACGATTTTAAGACAGGAAGAAAAATTAATGTAAAAGCTGTACATTATCTTTACCCTAAATTTGTTAGCCAAGACGACAGTGGAGACGACGTATACTTAAATCTGGTACCCAACAGTTACGAAAAGGTCAGAAGTATGCATTCGTGTTTAACATGAGATACTATTTGACAGCCGTCGAAGGAGTCGAAGATGATTAAAGAACTGTGTCCATGGTATAAAATGCGCGATGAATTTTTTTTTTTCTTTTTTTTCTTTTTTTTTTTTTTTTGCCAATTCAATTTTCAAAAGGAAATGAATGTAGTTAGTTGTATATCTGTTTATTAGTAACGAAGATGGGCTTCGGACGTTATTCGGAAATCAGAAAACTAATGAATAAGCCCTAAAATCTCGATGTTACGACAAAGGGAGGAGAAAGCTATGGGTACCTACACTTCATTCATTCAATAAAATCCACAATGATCGATTTTTGAACCCTAACTTATGCAGACGCTATTTTGGTTTGAGATACGAACTCGGTGGAATTTTGACGGAACGAAGAGTTTTAAAGCTTGAAACTCCTGTCTCGTTGCTTCATAAAAATACACAAATTGATCGAATTGCTTCGATATAGACACTCGACGAAGTCCAAATCTGTTTGAAACAGCTGCAAGTCAATATATTTTTCAGTAACTACCTATGCTAATTTTCAGTTACTTCTTTCTGATTCGAAACTGAAGGGTGTTAGTGTTTGGCAATTGAACTTAAAAACGAGTTAAATTATGAGGAACAACAGAATGAGAAATTCATGCAAAATATATTGTGGAATACCTTGTCGTGAGAGATATTCACACTAGAAGGTCTTCAACAGTATTTGCGTGTTCTGCCACTTCATACGAATAAGTATGGGAGAGCCAAATCCTCGGCGAACACTGGCGATTTTTGAGCCGGTTCTGAGAGTTTATATACCGAATTTGGCACACGTACACGGACACACATACGTACGTATGTATACGTAATTATGTCATACGTTGCGTCGTTTCCTGTCTCCGTCGAGATGATAAGAAACGACGCAGTGCGTTTGGTACCGAGTCGTGACATTACCGAGATCGTTATCAGGTAATTGATCTCGACTCGTACGATGTATCTTACCTGTACGTATGTACAGGTACAAACATACAAACGCATTTGTGTGTATTGGTTTAACGTCATAGAGACGAATATTGCCAGCCTTTGGGCGGCGACTGTCGTCGAGGGGTGCGAGCCCCTAAAACCTCATACGAGTAATGTCCCCACAGCTACTCCCCCCCAGTTTTCGCACCGCAAAAATGATAAGTCGCGTGCCTGGGGGGACTTATTGAGTCTACTGTCGTTGGTCTTTCTCCCACTTCGCGAGGGCCGAGCCTACCGCAGCCCGGACACACTCATACGATTGTTTTCGTGCATCGAGTCGGGCCTGGTAGGCGTCCCTGCTGTTCTGCCCCCTTCTTCTCGGCGGTCGTTGATGTGGAGCCGGATGGTAGTGATGGGAGCGGTGAGACAGGCGGGGATCGGTTAACATTAGGGGCCTTGGCCTTCTATACATCGGGGAGTTTGAGCTCCCTGATGGCTTGTAGGCCAGGCTAGCGGCGGGGGGAGGGCGTGGAATACGCATCTCATCCGCCGGGAGTTGTTTCCTCGTCTCTACTTTCGCCAGGGCTAAGGACTCCGGAGGTGTGTTCGCCACTTCCGGTGTCTTTTCCGGCGATTTCGGGGGCGAGATTAACGGAGGAAGGGGGGCGGACATTATTTTTACTATGTCCACCGCCGACGTCGTATCCATCAATAGCTCGTTCTCTAATCTTTCAACTTCTTTTTCATGTTCCAACTGCTCCTTAGTCTTTACAGGCTGCGGGGCAGGTGGTACCACAAATTGGAATTGTTGAGACGAGAACGGGGTATTGGTCGAGGACGACATAAGGAAGGAATTTACACGGTACAAGAAATAAAGAAAGAAAAAAGAGAAAAAATTATGAGAAACTTTTCGGCGTGTTCTAGTCGACAGTCGAAAGGCGTATGAAAAACTTTGCGAGAATATTTTCGATCGCAGCTTTATTCCAAGTTGTTATCTTTTTTCGGATTTGTTCGGAGGGGATAGTGCATTCAATATTCTTTAGCTTAAAAGTTTTCCGGTTAAATTTGGTTAAGTACAAGCAGAGTTAAGCGTGTTTGAATTTTCGTACTTCGAATTTTGTATTTCACAAAGGAATGCACTCTTCGTTTGTGACGTCACGATCTATTGACTATTTTGTTATCGGTATTGTTTGTCAATAGAAACACGTTGCAATGTTTTTCTTCCGTATTGCACGTGGATTTGTTTATTCGTGTCGTATTTTTATTGTACGCACTTTTTCTCTGCTTATCTGAAGAATTTCTTTTGTTACGAATATTCCCAGATTCTCGTACGTCTTTTTGTGCGGGTTTGTATTTTCCGCTGCGGATATTAACTTTCGTGAATATTTTCAGTTTCTCCGTGCCAATCTCTCGGATTTTCGAGTTGGAATTTGGTTTTTCTGCTTTCTGCTGCCAAGGGGCCTGCCTCTTTTTCGTGGGCACAAGGGGGCCGACGGATCGTATTGTATTTTGACGATCTCGTCATTGAACTTCACCGTTTTTTTTATTTTTTTTTCTGGTGATTTTTGTGATTTATCACCTTTTTCGACTGGATTGTCCTCAACTTTTCGTGGTTGTGTTGTTTCGGACTGTTCAGTCTGTTCTTCCTCTATTATTTCCTTGTGTGTCGTCTTCCTTGTTGCTCTTTGGAGCATTTTCTTGTCGTCGTTTATAAGGTACGCAGGTTTCAATCTGTCAATTGAAATTGTTTTTTGTTCACCTGCGATTAGTATCACGAAATTCTTGTCATCTCGTGATACAACCTTATAAGGACCGGCGTATGGTTTCTCCAACGAAGATCTTATTTTCTCGTCTCTAACAAACACATGAGATGTTGTGGCCAAGTGTTTGGAGACATAAATCTTTGGTTGGCCATGACAAGCTGCCTGGTTCAAAAAGTTGTTGGCGTCAGTCCGTATGTCTTGGACGAGCGTTTTGGGGCTAATTTCTTTCGAATGGGTGAAAAAGTCCCCTGGTAGGCGTAGCTCTTCGCCGAGCGCTAACTGCGCTGCAGAGTGACCCGTGTCCGTTTGAAGAGCAGATCAAAGGCCCAAGAGGATGGTTGGTAGTATGTCAACCCATCTCTTGGTGTCGCAAGCCATAATGGAGGCTTTCAAAGCTCTGTGCCATCGCTCAACTTTTCCGTTTGCTTGAGGATGGTAAGCTGTGGTGTGATTGTGTTGTACACCAAGCTCCTTAGACAGCTCTTGAAAGAGTGAGCTTTCGAATTGACGACCCTGGTCCGTGATGATGACTTCAGGTACGCCATAGCGGGCAATCCAGGTGTTGTATAACCTGGCAGCTACCGTAGGAGCTGTCATCTCATGGAGAGGAACTGCCTCTGGCCATCGAGTTGCTCTATCGATCATCGTTAACAGGTATCTGTGTCCTTGGGATGGGGGTAATGGACCCACCAAGTCGATGTGTATTGTTTTGAACCGCTCCGTTTGTTTAAAAGATTTGAGAGGCGACCCAGTATGTCTTCCTACTTTGGACTCCTGGCAATTCAGGCAACTGCGAGCCCATTTGTTGCAGTCGGACTTCATCCGAGGCCAAACAAATCTTGATGATACTAGTCCAGCAGTGCATCTTGGTCCAGGGTGCGATAGATTGTGCACACTACTGAATGCCAATTTGCGATACTTTGTCGGCAGGAATGGCCTATTCTTGCCTGTACTAATGTCGCATGTGAGTAAAACATTAGTACCAGGCATTTTCCTTTGTCTCAATTTGAGAGCTGTGTCATCGTTCGACAACAGTTCTTGCAATTCTGCATCCCTTAACTGTTCTTTAGCTATTTCAGCGTAAGGTAATTGAGACGGTGCCGAGATATCTTCGATCCTACTAAGAGCATCAGCTGGAGTGTTGAGTTCTCCACTTATATACTGGATGTCCGTAGTCAATTGTCCTATGTAGTCCAATTGTCGAGCTCTTCTCGGGGAAGCTGGTTCTGTCTTTTGCGTGAAGGCATGTGTTAGGGGTTTATGATCTGTATACACAGTGAAACATCTACCCTCTAATTGGTGCCTGAAATGCTTCAACGCAGCGAATATTCCCAGTAACTCCCTGTCGTATGTGCTGTAGTTCTTCTCGGTTTTTGATAGCTTTCTGGAGAAGAAAGCGAGCGGTAACTTCTTGTCATTGTCCTTTTGGTACAGTGTTGCACCAATAGCAAAGTCGGACGCATCAGTTGCGACACATAACGGCAGACTTTCGTCTGGGTGAGCTAGTAGAGTTGCATTTGCCAGTGTTTCTTTTATGTTTTCGAAGGCTTTTTCAGCTTCTTCAGTCCAGTCGAGTGGAGTTTTATCTTTCTTTTTGTTTGTTTTTATTAATGCAAACATCTTACTTTGTTCGGCTGCAGCATTTTTAATGCAACGTCTGTAGAAATTCACCATCCCCAAGAAGCGTCTGAGTTCTGCTACGTTGGAGGGTTTCGGGAATTTCAATATGGGCTCTACCTTGGTCTTCAGAGGGGAAATGCCTTCGGTCGAGACTTGATAGCCGAGAAAGTCAATCCTGGATTGTTTGTATAAACTTTTTCCAACATTGATAGTAAGTCCAGCAGCGTGTATACGTTGTACGATGGTTCTTACATTCTTCTCGTGCTGTTGCTCACCGCCTTCTGAGCAAATGCATATGTCATCCAAATATGCATATGCAAACGGCAAATCCATAAACAGTCCATTGATGAATCTTTGGAAAGTTTGTGCAGAATTACGGAGTCCAAACGGCATTCGAAGGTATTCGAATAACCCAAAGGGGGTTATGACCGCTGTCTTTGGGATGTCCTGTTCGGCCATTGGAATTTGGTGGAATGCCCAGTTGATGTCGATTTTTGTGAACATCGTTTTACCCTTCATATTCGCGTTGAAGTCCATTATGTTTGGGACTGGGTAGCGATCAGGAACTGTTTTGGCATTTAAGGCCCTGTAGTCTCCAACGATTCGCCACTCTCCACTGGCTTTTTTGGTCATGTGGATCGGGGAACTCCATGAACTTTTTGAGGGGCGGCATATGCCTTCTCCTATTATGCGATCATATTATTCCCGTGCTGCTTTGAGTTTATCAGGCAGTAACCTGCGGGCTCTAGCATGGCAAGGCGGTCCTTTTGTTTCTATATAATGAATGGTATCATGTTTATAGGTCGGATGCCTGCGAATCGATGGTTGAGTGACTCCAGGATAGTCTGACAGAATCCGTAGGAATTGTTTGTCGACTTTCGTGCAACTGGATATATTAATGTCCAGTTGGTACGCTAGCGTTTTGCCTTCCACCCATAGACCAGTATTGCTGTCTATGATTTTTCCATTTTTGAGGTCTATGACCAGACCGTAGTGCGCAAAGAAATCTGCACCCAGGATCGGAGTTGGAACGTCCGCAATTGTGAAGGACCACATCATGTCTCTTCGCAAACCGATGCTTACTTTGCTGGATTCTATTCCGTAAGCTGGAAGGTTTTGACCATTCACAGTTCGGAGGTAGTATTTCGGAGGAAATGCCTTTTGGTTTTTATCTACTGGCAAAATGCTCAAGTCTGCGCCTGAGTCAATTAGGTAACGTCTCCTATTTGTCCTGTCCTTGATGAACAGGCGGCGTGAGTACTTTTTCGAGGGATCTTCAGCCGCATAGACGACCCCTCTTTCTAGTTTGACGACTTATTGTATGTTTTACCCCACCATTGGCATCTGTTGTTGCACTTGGTGGCCTCTGCGCCAAACCAATTATGAAAGAAGCAGGATTTATCGTCCCAGTTTTGAGACCGGGGTTTGGGGGACGATGTTCTTCTTGGGGGAGTTGGACTCTGACCCCTGGTAGAATTGCTCTTACGGTCTCTGGACCTGGATTTTCTGTCATTATTTCTATTGTTGCTCCTGCTTTTCGAGCGGTTGTTGTTTCTACCATTTCTTGGACTGTTATTATTGCTTTTCTTCTTAATTTCACTAGTCAGCTGAGCTATCTTGGCTCGAAGCTGAGCTAGTTCTCCAGTCTCGGTGGATACTGCACTGATCGAGGATGTTGATCTCGAATGTTCCAGTGCACTATCTGCACTCTTCGCTAGGAAGTCTAGGTCCTCGGAATTGTTGATTACCGTGGTACCTATGGCTGCCAGACACTGCACAACATGTTGGGGAAGTTGCTTGCAGAACTGGTTTCCAATAACTGACGGTGACACTATATTATCGGCCTTTTGTCTGAGTTTGGCCATGAAGGTGGAGGGTTTGTCGTCTCCGATCTTCATTCCGCCCATTACATCATCAATAATTTGGTTCTGAGTCTTACCAAAAACATTTCTTATTTTTCTGCAGAACCAACTGTACTTGTCTGCTTCCGCCGGAGGGCATTCCATGATATCCGGAATGCGGCGTATGATTTCTGCGGGCATGCCGCGGCAAATGTGTGAATATTTCTGGTCGTTTTGCAGATTCTCTGTCTTAAAACGACCCTCGAGGAGAGTTAACCATAATTCAACTTCATTGGGTAGGAACTCCGGAAACTCTATCCTCCGTTTTTGGATGGCAGGGTTCTGCAATGTTTGCAGTTGCAACAGCTGTAAGAGCTGTGCAAGTACTTCGGGGGTCAGCTGTGGCTGACCACTTCCGCCTGCTCCTGGTTGATTTGATGATGGGTTTGGGTTCGTGTTTCCATTGGGCATCGTGTGCTGGACTTCTCTATTTGAGCTTTCTACGAAGAGTCTTCCAGACTCCGTGGTTTGTCGGTCTGGGGTCAAAGGGTCGGAGTCTTGGCTCAATTGACGACCGCTTCTGAGTTTCGGGTTAACAACAGCTCCCAAATGCAAGGCTTCTGGCCTCCGGATTCGTTTTTGTTTTTCCGGAGTCTCAAAGACTTCTGAGTCTCTGGTCGAAGCTGGAGGAGTTGGCGGATGAGGGCAACTTTGTTCCTCCAGGTCTACTTATCTTGGTTCCCTTCCGGCAAATATATTTGGAAGGGGGGGTGTAATTTCCCACTTTCAAAGTAAAGACCTCTGCTTCGACAGCCAAAGGTGTCTAGGTCTTGTAAAAATTATTTGTATTACAAGCGAGTAACTCGCCAGCGCACCGCGCCTCTTTTTAGTAATAGAGCAACGCGCCTCTAGACACCCACGACGTAGCCAAAAAAT
The DNA here is from genome assembly GCA_011428145.1 of Ericerus pela. Classification (NCBI taxonomy): domain Eukaryota; kingdom Metazoa; phylum Arthropoda; class Insecta; order Hemiptera; family Coccidae; genus Ericerus; species Ericerus pela. The sequence continues at coordinate 533,189 of WOFM01000392.1, forward strand.
CACGTCGGGGTCACCACTGTGGAATACCTTGTCGTGAGAGATATTCACACTAGAAGGTCTTCAACAGTATTTGCGTGTTCTGCCACTTCATACGAATAAGTATGGGAGAGCCAAATCCTCGGCGAACACTGGCAATTTTTGAGCCGGTTCTGAGAGTTTATATACCGAATTTGGCACATGCACACGGACACACATACGTACGTATGTATACGTAATTATGTCATACGTTGCGTCGTTTCCTGTCTCCGTCGAGATGATAAGAAACGACGCAGTGCGTTTGGTACCGAGTCGTGACATTACCGAGATCGTTATCAGGTAATTGATCTCGACTCGTACGATGTATCTTACCTGTACGTACGTACAGGTACGAACATACAAACGCATTCGTGTGTATTGGTTTAATGTCATAGAGACGAATATTGCCAGCCTTTGGGCGGCGACTGTCGTCGAGGGGTGCGAGCCCCTAAAACCTCATACGAGTAATGTCCCCACATATATGTTTATGACTTTATTTATACCTAAGCTTTCCTGAGACCGAAAATTTTGATTAAGGTCAACTTGAAAAACTACTTTCACGGATGAATTCGGAATATGTGCATATTCAGCCGGGTTATTACTTTACCTCAGATTCATAATTTCATGTCGTAGGTATCCAACTAATTTATTTGAAAGGAGGGAGAAAAAATTGAGAAAAATAATAATTTTCTAGAATTCTTAAAATCAATGGCCTGTAACTTTTTTTTGTAGACGTTGAGAAGTTGCCTACTGGATCAATAGTTTCCTAGAAAAATGTAAGATAAAATTAAAACATTGTTTGAGAAAAATCAAGTCAACTGTGTTGCTTGATGTATCTTTTTTAACCAACTTCAAAAAAAAAAAAAGGTGCGAGCTCTGCTAGGGCTGTACCGATGAAGGATTAATGTGTAAATATAAAAATATCTGAATGTAATTTTCGTTGTGTTGGTGTGTGATTGTGTGGATGTGCAACGCACATTCACCCAACCACACACCTACATGTCATGTACAACACCCACAAACGAGAGTTTCCCGTTGTGTTAAAACTCTTGATCAGCCCATGAAACAAGACATACGCTATTTTGGATCGTAATTTTTCCAAGGGCTGTTTTATTTTGTTTGTTCGACATGCTCATTGTCAGTGGAACAAAAACACTGGTGATTGAAAAAATTATGATCGAAAATGGCACATGTCTCAACCTGTACTGTGATTAGTTTTCTAGTTGTGTAGGTGTGTGGTTGTGTGTATGTGCACAACATACCCTCACACAACAACACACCTACACATCATGTAGCACACAAATGAGAGTTACACTGTTAAGAGCTGTTAGAGTTATGTAAATCTGACGATTGTAATTCTCCTTTAGTCCCTACTGTAGACCGAGCACTGAGATGTTTACTCATCAAAAAGGAGAAGGTTATCAATTCGGTATGTATATACGTTTTTGTTTTTTTTAATGTTTGTTCCAGCATAACTTTTCAACTTGGGCACCGATTTTGATAAACTTTGTTTCAAACAATAGAGAATAATTCTATGGTGGACCCATTAAATTTTTTTTAAATCGAAGAAGTAGTTTATGAGTTATCTTTAACTAAAAAACAATTAGTTTTAAATGGTATATTCATAATTTTTTTCAAAAAATAGAATCGACTTCAAAAATACATTAACTATTGTGCAAAACAGAGAACAATAATTTTTTTAAAACGTCTCAAGCAAGATGTATAGGTCTAGGGACTGGAATTATTGAAGTCGGTGCTTTTTTTTTTCCTTCATAGTACCGTGACAGCTTTATACGTCACTTTTGTCAAATTTCAGGACAAAACTTTTTAATTAGTGCCAACTTTAATAATTCCAGTTTCTAGACCTAGATCTTGCTGGAGACGTTTTAAAAATATTATTTTTATCTTCTCAGTGGATTTTTTATTGTTTGTTTTGAAGTTGGTTCTGTTTTTTGAAAAAAGTTATTAACTTACCATAATGCTTTTTTGTTTTATTTTAATTCTGGTAGATTTTACTGAAAAAATGTTGAAAGAATTATTTTTCACTTTTTGAAGCGTTTTTATTCGTTTTTGTTTTTTGTCTTATTTAGAACAAGGTGTTACGAAGATCTTTTTTTCATTGCATTAATTTAGTTTTTTTTTAATATTATAATTTTTTTAATATTGTAAATAAAAATTGGCCAACTGCGTTTTCTAGCGTAGTATTGCTGCGCTCGAGTTTTTTTTTCAAGTTACATTTTAGGCTATGATACAGAACGCCAGTGCCTCCATCGTACCAAGGCGTAGACATTATTTTCTTATTCGTTTATTTTTAAATTAATTTACCCAAAATCCACGATCTTCCCTCAATAAGCATTAAACATATCTAACTAAACAAAAAAGTGAACACAGAAGATGATTAATAACTTTTATATATTTCTCTCTCTCTCTCTCTCTCTCTCTCTCTCTACGTATTTTTTACGACAAATTTCCAACATTTTAACTCTTAAAATGGCGATGTTTTGTCGACGCACAGCGGAGTATGGCGCCAGGTAAATCACGTTTACCTCTTTTACAATAGTTTTGTAAATGGTAAACCGATACGAAGGTAAGTATACGATCAAATCGTGAACGTATATCCGAGTACAGAAACGGTAGAAAAAAATTAAAAAGTCTAAAAGGTGCAGTGTTCTGGAATGGTAAAACTTATATACTACGTACCTACGTTGATTTTGTCCGTAGTAAACGATAAAAACCGAGAGTTAAATTTTTATGCCTACTTCTGAATTCCGTTACAATGGTCAGAATATTATGTTTTTTTCCCCTATTATTTTACCAATGACATCGTTTAGTGTTTTGAATTATTACTAAATATTCAGTGATACTACATATGGAATGAAGGGCAGCCTACATAAAAACGTATGTTTGAGAAAGGTGACAAAAATATTATATAGGTATTCGACAATAGTTTACGGTGAATTTTTCCATGAAAAGATTAGGATTAATAAGGTCAATCTTTGGTCTACTGTATAGTCCAAACATATTTTTTGTATAATTTGTAATATTAATATGGTTAATTGAGGATATACTCTTCATGACTTTTTTTTCCTAGTATAATTTCATTTTTGAGCTCAAAAAGTCAGTTCATTTCACATTTCTAAAGCAATTAATACTTTTTTCACGTTTTCAGCCATTGTTAATATGGGGAACCTTGTTGTGAGGAAGATATTCTCACCAGAAGGTAATTCAACAGAATTATGCGTGTTCAGCCACTTCATATTAAACATATAGGTAAGCCAAAACCTAGGCAAACACTGACAATTTTAGAGCCAGTCCGGATGGTTTATATATTGGCTTATTTACACGCACACATACACACATACGTAACAAATACGTACATTTGTGAGAGATCCCTGGTTGCATTATCTCTTGTAGTGATAAGAGATGATGGGCTGGTTCGTGTACGGATTGTGACATCATCGCTTTGTTGAGATTAGTCACAATTTGGTACTTGTACATTACCTGCAAGTAAATGCTGGTAATTACAATTTAATGTAATTTAGTGCATTTGGTTTATCATCACACGGACAAAAATAAGCCTCCCTTTCAGCGGCGACTGTTGTCGGGGGTCCGAACCCCTATACCTCATACCAGTGAGTCCCCACAGTTAAATACGCTGAGAGTATTTATTTTGATAAAATTAGGTAGTCCAAATATGTGAGAAAAAAAAAACAACAAAATCATTTTTTCTATTATTATGTTAGGGTTTGTTGACAAAATATTTTTTGAGCCTTTCACTTGAAGTGTTTCGAAAACATGTTTCTCATTGAATGAGTTTAGCATACAAAAAAACGAATATTGAGAGTCTTCAGGTGGTCAGACTATTTTTTTAGACCTCACCTACATTTGAAAAATGTAATGTTTGGAAAATATTTTGATTTTGATCTGGCAAAAGTTAGATGTCGCAGAAGAGTGGGTGGAATGTGTTTTTAGGTTTTTTTTTTTTTTTTTTTAATTTCTCTTTCCTCTTAATTTCATAACATTCGAAAAATAATAAACAGCACGCTAGTCAAGAAGCAGAGTTGAACAAGAAGTCACTAAAAAAGAATAAAATATGATTCTTTTAAAACAACAATCCTATTTGATGTCGATTTTTTCAAATATATGCCTAACTATCTTAAAACAATATCATGGAGAAAAATAATTTATTTATTGCAGGGTGCTACGTAAATGCGTGCGCTCCGTACAATACCTCGTAGGTTAGTGTGTGTGGACTAAGTCCAGTAACAAAATTCGGAGCAGAGGTGAAGATGATCCTAGGGGTTGGGAGTGAAACAAAAACTTTCATTCTTTTCTATTCACTATTCCAAAATATTTTTCCACTATTATATAGAACTCTCGATTCAATCTTGAGTTCAATAACTCCATAAAAATCTGATTGAGTCGTTTTTGGCCCAGATGAAAAATGATTCGTTGTGATGGAATCAATTATTGAATCTTTCTTTTATTTTCTTTTTTTACATTTTGTCATTACAGTATAGGACTATGGTAGAAAGGAAAACAATAAAATTGATTAGATGGAAAAGATGAATGTACTGATAAAAATCCAAACTACTTTGGCCTGGAGAGAGTGAATTGATTCCAAATATTAAGAAATCTAACCCTCACTCACGCGTTTTTAAGTGGTTAACTCCCAATCGATTCTGATTTAGTCTCAGAAGAGTTGATTGAATCCCACTCATTCGCTTGCTGGTTAAAAGATGAAAAAACTCCTAGGATTCAATCTTCCATTTTAAAACGATTCCAACTCCTGGCTGATCAGTTGAACAAAAAATAATGTTCGTCCCCTATAATTATAGGGGAACTAGTCACACAAGTAACTGGAAAATGCACAAGTAATACATTCATCCATAAGAGCATACATAGGTCCATCATAAGGGGAGGATCTACAGATTCATAGTAGTCCTCTCGGACCACCCATAAAATAAAAAGTTACCGAAACAGACAAAAAAATACAATTTTTAGTGAATTCTTTTCTTTTTTTTTGCTAAGAGGGGTCTAAACCCCCAAGAACTCCTTATATATGCTACGCCCTTGCGTCATCCAAACACCGATCAAAATCGCTACATATGACGATCAATTACGGTAGGTATTTTATCTTCTCCTGTATTTGCATTTATGTTGCTTACAAAGATTTTCTTCTATTTGGAGTAATTTAAGACTCAAAATTTAGAAACCGAAGTAGTTAAAGATAATTAACTCGAAATGCAGAATTTTGTTCCCCCAGAAACTAAATCCCCGCTTATATCTGCACAATACATCTAATTTAATTCAACCAAAAAATTTATTTTCTTCAAAATATGAGAAGAGGCCAAAAATGGCTCTTAGGAATCTATAATCCATATCCTTTAATTTTTTTGCTTGTAAGTAAGTGGAAGAAACGATATGTGAGATGCGGTCATCCCCAAAAATAAAAACAATTAAAATTTTTCGAAATAATAATAAAATAAACTTTTTAATAATAAACGCTGTGAGCGTCCTCTGCTAGGCTAACCACTTAGCCTAGGTACGTATCTCGAATGTAATTTCTCCCTCTTTCAATCTGTTTTATTTTTATCCTATTTTTATCTCCTACACCACTGGCTCTTATCACTCCCCGTTAATGGTGGTAGTCGTATAATATATTGAATGTAATTTAACAACCCCGGTTGTTGGCTTCCCCCACCTTTTTTCTCATAAAGCAGCAATCTAAAACATATCTTTCTGTACTTTTTCTGCTGTTTCGCTTTTTCATCCATCCTTTTATCTCCAACTAGTAATGGTCGAATTATTTTTGTCTGCTGTTCTGAATAATTTTTATTATACGATGTATTTCTTTAACGTGGTTTAATTTTTACCTACGGGCAATGGGCCCGCTCGAGGAAATAAAACGAGGCTAACTCAGGCAGGATCTTCTCTAGAGATGTATTCTCGGATATCAGCTATTTGGTAAATATTATTCTCCATACTTTTATTGAATGGTATAAAGCGGTATACACGATCACCTGGCTAGCTGAGCAAGTTTTTGATTTTAACTCGGATCTTCACTGAATTCTGCTGGTGGAGATGCTCTCGGTTCACTAATTGAGTGTTGTTTTTTGGGGGATTTTGGGTTGGATTCTGCCACCCAGGGTCGCATACCACAGATACAATAAGAGCGATTGCAGGGGTAAGAGTGAAAGAAAAACAGCGGATTCAATGTGGTATCGGTGAATATTATTTAATTCACTGATACGACAATCAAAGCACTAAGACGATATTATGCATTCCTTTTGTGAACAGATAATATTTCATGCACTTTTCTGCGCTATTTGTTGTATTCATTTCAAATTACTTACACTCAAACGGTCTCGAAGCCAAATTATTTGTGGTTTTGGATCGCCTACGATTTTGCATTCGATCACGACGTGATCATCTTCGACAGCATCACACGAACGCGGTTTCACTAAAAATCTAGGCTCTTTCGGCATTCTGAAAAAGTAAACACGTATATATCAAAGGTACCTGTATGTTATCCTAAATAATTGATCTCGAATTTATACGAAGCTAAAGCAAATATCGCTTCTGTTTGCTCTTTCCAAACATAAAAGACGTGTATTCGATTTTTCGCGCGTTTGAGCATTGATTAAAAGTGCTTACTTTGGATCAGATGATTCAACATCTTGAATTTCACTTTCCCTATTGTGTTCTCGCGGGTGTACATCGATTCGGGTATTCGTTTCGGCATGACCAACAATATTTGTTGCTGTGCATGTGTACACGCCACTGTCCACCTGTTTGATTTGGGCAATCGTAAGTTCTACCTCACCTTCGTGGCTTAGTGTGGCGATGATTCGTCTACTTGGCCTCAATCGAATTCCATTCTTGTGCCTGAAAACAAATATTAACGCAACCATAGTTACTCGTGATGCCCGCGTACGCGTCTGTTAACCAGAAATCAGTTTTTCTGTGTACCAAAATACACCGACGTTAGGATAAGCTTGAACTTTGGCTCGTATTCTGAGTTGAGATCCTTCACCGATGGCGTAAACTTTATCCAGTTTTTCAATAAATTTTGGATTTCGTAGCTACGAATGCCTCTGTCAACCGTTAAATCGCATTTACACGAAACTGTGCCGCTGGGGTTACTCGCCACAGCGCTGTAGGTACCCGCATCTTCTGTCATGGCATGATTGATCTCGAGTGAGTGAAAATCGTCCGCCTCGTGATAAACTGAATAATTTTCTGTTAGAAATGTACGACGGTTTGAGATTATTAGCATTTTTAACGCAGATGTAGATTTTTTTTTCAGCATTTAATGTTCTATAGTAAGTTATAAAAAAAGTTGATACCAATTTTCATATACGCTGCATTAGGCCTACATATTGATAAACGTTGGTTAATACCTTCGAGACCTATGACAGATATTTTTGCGTTGCACTTTTATAAATGTATATTTTGTGTTTTAAAAAATTTTTAATTCAGAAAAATAATAGTGACTGCAGTCATTATTTGTGCTCCCAAACAATTCTTGAAAAAAAATAATAAATAAAAAAGGTATCTTCATAAACGAAGTTTTCGCCAAGGTAGATAAGTACTCTATACGTTTCATTCAACGTAAAGTACATCGATGATTTTTCTTCATAACTCTTAAAAATGGGCTACGTCGTCGATTCACGTTAAACTTGGTAAATAGGGTTGTTTCGACCTCCTATTAGCGAAAAAAAAATGTAAGTACAAAAAAATCCTTAAATGTTCTCGAAATTTCAAGCACTCGAAAAATGATGTGTGCCAAAAATGGCACATTGCCCATTCGAAGAACACTTTTTACACCACAGCCATCCTAAATTAGCGTTGGTATAAGCAGAAAAATGATCTATGGGTACATATTTCACATTAGCCATTAAGGTAAGCTTGACTTTGCACTAGGCTTTTAGTAGGCATATTATTTTGAAGATTTATCAACCACTATTTACGAAGAGAAAAGTATAAATATTTTAATTGTAATTTTGTCTGTATAATAGGTAGTAAACTTCAAAAAGGCAGAAAGTAATTGCCTCAATTTTAATAATTTATGCAATCATACATTGCACCAACAAAACCACACTTTTTACCGTCCTTAGGGTATGCATGAATATTGAATATATATTTTTTTCCCCCGTTGTACACCGTCTATTCTATTTCATAACAAATTTCAGATTCAGTCTTATTCAAAGAAAATAAACGTTTATTTTTGAGCTGAGTTATCTGTATTATTATTCTTCGTACGTGTCGGAGTAATTGAAAAATTTCGAGTAAGCAAGAGTGTTTATATATCGTACTCATATTTACAACTTCCATTTTCCACCTGATAAGTGACTGAGCAATTAATTTCTCCACACTGATTAAGCCTGACATTGCCTTTGCTTTCTTGTTTTGGTCCAATATTTTATGATAAGGAACAATTGATAAGATTTCACAAATTCTCCACCATATGCTAGACCAGGCCGGTTTTCAGTCTCGGGTCAGACAATGGTTGAATCGTTTTGAAAAATAAAAAATAAAAAAAAAGAACATCTCATTTTCATTGAAAACCCAAAACGCAAGGTACCTAGGTTGTTAAAATTTTCTCGTTTGACAAATATTGCATAATACGACAAAATTATACTTACGACCTTCTTTCAGTATCTGACCATCTTTTTGCCAGGTAATTGTAGGTTTTGGATAGCCAATTACTTGACATGTTAATCGGATAGGATGAGTGATCTCTACGCGTTTATTACGAAGTCGCATCGTAAACTGAGGAGCCATATCAATTTTCCCCTCATTTTCGTGACGTAATCTGCAAATCGATTAACTAAAAATATTATGTGGTCATAAAACAAGGATTTTCAATATATTTTTTGTTCTTTTGCATTTTTACATCGAAACCATGTTGCATGATAGCGTCTGAAAATTGATTGATTGTATGTGGAGCAGTGGACCCCAATAACCTCTCAGTTACGAATCGCATGCATAATTATATCACTAATTTTCTTGAGGACTTCATATTTTTAAAATTTTGAGAAAACACTAGAACCGTATTAATTTTTTTTTTTTTTTTTTTGGAAATCGGGATTCATGGTTGACCCATTGACAACATCTTATGGAACCTTTGGAGTTCGCTGACAACTTTTTGTGAAGTTCGAAAATTTTCAAGCCAGTGATTAGATTTCAGTGATTTAGTCTTTTGCATTACAAATGATTCTAACGCAGTCTATGTTCAAATCCAGCTAAAGAGACAGGTCCATTTTAGATCAGATTTTTACAAACAGCTGTCAACGTTTCATAATGAAAATAATAGTATCGGTAAAAGATGCTACCTGTTAAGCCTATGACTTGTCTGCACAAGTTTTGGATCGTCCACGACCAACAGTCGTGTAAATGTGCAGATCGTGCCCTGCGAATTCGATGCCTGACATATGTAACGGCCAGAATCAGTATCTTGAAGATCGATCAGTTTCAAGAAACATCTGCCGTTTTCATATTTGAATTCACGATATTCGTTATCTTCGAGCAGCGCCCCATCTTGGAACCACTGAATTTCGACGTCTTTATCATTTTTAACCTACAATAAAAGTGAATGAATGCTCGTGTTATTTCCTTACAACGCTACTAAATCAACCAGTTGGTTGGGTACCTACTTTGCATTCAAGCTCGGTGACGGTTCCTAGCAAAGCTTTTAATTCACCCGGAAGGCAGACATCGAATTCGGGAAACTCTGGAGTGTCTTCGACGGTTATTGGAGTGCTGGTCGTTTTCGATTCACCCCAGCCGTATTTATTCCGAGGTGTCACTCGGAAGTTGTATTTTTTGCCTGGTTTTAAATTGTACAAATCGATGGACGTTGTCGGGGTATTTCCCAGCTAAAAGAAAATCAACGTGTTTTCGATGACTTAGTGTAGGTACGCATTTTCATTTCGTAGAAATTTACCCAACGTTTGAAAGTGGTATGCCGGGGGCATTGATATGTTGTTTATTTGTATGGAAATTAGTTTGCCAATGAATCAATGTAGTATAGTTGTTGGAACTCGAATATGAAGTCGAATTGTGTTTTGAAAACATGAGGAAGCTCATCAGATACCTTCCTGCATGTCCTCTACAGTACTCGAGTTTTTTTTTTTTTTTTTGTTTTTTTTTTTAGTTTGGGGGCAATATAAAAATGAGGTTTTTTTGAAGTTGTGTTACACATTTTTTTTTCAGCAATGGTTATGCTCATATACACCTGTAAATTTCTGGTTTCATTGGATGATTTATTTTACGATCGTCGTCTTGTGATTCGTACCTGTTCAGTGTTTCATACGGAATGTCATGATTTGCTCGTCTGGGTTAGGAGGCATAAAATTGGATATGTGGTGAGAATATCTTGAATTATGAAACCGATACGAGTGGTAATAACTTAATCTACATTTAATATTGTGAGACTAGATTATAAATTTTCAATTGTAATTAGAACACCAGAAGATTGATTTTTCACACATTTTAGGAACATCTGCAATGTAGTTGGCAGAATATGAACAAATATGGAAGTATTTATTATACATCCGGATCAAAGTCTGAGCAAACCTCTGTTTAGCCTCCAATAAAATAAGTTCGTTTTACCAGTGGAGTTTCTCATTATCTTGGGCATTTTGCTGTCTTGAACATGCTGAATATGTTTTATTTATTCAGAAAATTTTTCAGGCCAGAAGTTAGAAACTTTTCAAGATTTCATGTGCAATGTATAAAGGAATACGTTTTCTTAAAGGTTGCGAAACTGAAGTCCACGAAGGAAAGACTAAAATTTTCTTATATGTGCTTAAAAAAAAGTTTTTTGAGCATAAAGAATACGTTTTTTTGGTTAAAATTAGAAATTCAAAAAAAGAGGGGGGTTTCTCTCTTCTAATCCGTTTTGAAAAGTACCAATTACAAATGGGTGAAATTTTCATAATTTCGTTGTAAGTTCACTTAATCAGTTGTTTCTTTCAAATCCGACGCTTGTGATTGTCACCCAAATTAGTATTAAATTTAAATTAAAATTTTGTTCGGTAAATAGAATGTGAGGTGACAAACCAGTTGTTCAACTATAATATCGTGCTAGTCTTAAAACTATAACAGAGGTACACATTCAAATGCATACATTGCAAACTGAATAAAAATTCGCACTTCCTTTGAAAATAATCTTTGTCTCACTACGCAAATTGAAATTTCCTGGAATGCGAGTATTTGTTATTCCGGTTACACTTATTAATTTAATCAGTCTTGGTAATAAAACAATAGGATAAACTCATTTAATATTTCGTACAAATGCAACCATCGGGGTCATTAAAAATTAATAAGATAATTTACAAAAAATTTAATTAATAAAACCTTGAATTTTTTTTCACAGCAGAGTTCATTAACCTGAGATGAGTGCCTTTTTGCAATAACACTATGAAACGGCTACAGCACGCAAAGCGTACCAAAAATCATCGCAACTTCACCAATTTCAATTTTCTAAGTAATGTGGGAAGTATCTTTCATGGTGCAGGGGTACCTTTCAATATTCGGTGATGTGGGAAATATTATTCTGCGTGTTTACGGCGTAGGAGCTGCAATTTCAGCATTTCTACAGATGTGAATTCCAGAAAACGTAATTCAACCTATTTTACGAGTTATAAAATCTCACGATTGATAATATTTCTGTATTAATGTACGATATAATTATTAACATCATCAATATAATTATTCTCACGATAAAAAATCATTTTAGAATACCTACACAAGTGACATAAGCAACGTCTTTTTTTTTTTGTAGTATAGTAGTGAAATTCTTCGCACATTTCCTCAAGTCTCAACTGACGGCAAGAGAAATAAGTTCTGCTCATCTCCAAAAACAAATACTTTTCAACGAAACAAAGTTCAAAAAACTGCGCATTTTAAGTGCACTATTTTTGCCTCAGAAAATTTCGTACGAGGCCTGCAACATTATTTTTTCAAAGATACTTGTAGGTTTTGTCGATGTAGGTTTTGTAGGTTTTATCAACTTGGGGAATCGAACCTGGGACCTACCTACATATTTGCCGACTAAAAGCGGTGAACTTAATCGTACGGCCATTTCACCGCTGAATATAACTAGCGAATGTATTTTATACATATAGGACAAGGCATGGCGGTTCCCATAATACTTATTTCGCATTGTAGAAAAAAACTAAATAAAATTATGAAAATATCTCGGTGATCGAAAAATGAAAGTTTTGGGCGTATTTCTGGATAAAAATAGCATTGGTACCGACTATTGTTCCAAAACTGACGAAAGAAATAAAAAAATTTTGAGAAGTCGTTATAATTTTTAATATCGTCACCAACATATTTTCCTACGTCGGTGTTTATTCAAATGTTTAGAGAAATAGGTTTCATTTTAGTTGTGGCGGAGGACATAGCTGCATCCATAAAGTATTAAGATTGCCGAGGTTCATGCCCTCGCGAAGGTGAAGATTGCTTAATTTTAATGGTAAATTCATAAAAAATTTCATGACTGAATAATCGAAAACAATTTCAAGTCAAATAAGTCGACGGGTTCTACTCTCCCAGAAAAAGATCCCAGATGTTTCAGTAATGCAGAAAATTCGATCGAGTGCTTCCGAGTTTAAATTTCAAATACGCATCTAGCCTAATTGGCATAATTATATTGAATAATTCGTCGACTGGTGTCCACCACAAATTTCTCTGGCTTACTACAGTAGAATATGAAAAAATACGAAGTCAAGATGAAAACAGATACGTAGCAAGGATGTCAACTTCATTTTTAAGAGTAGGTATTTAATCTAAAATAATAGAAAAAAGGAAATTCTTTACAAAAATTAGAACTTTTCTATATTTAATAATGTTCTTATCGACACGAATCAGCGCAATCATTGCATGCCTACAGAAGGAAAACGAATGTTACGCATGTGGGTTGGTGGGCATGTTTCCAAAGCTCTAGTTTCAAAAGATCAAAGGTTGGCAAATTTGAAAAAAGATAATTTCAGGAAATATCATCTTTATCAGATGAGAAAATACTAATTCTGACGAAGCTGCCTGCAAATAGGTCGCGAAACAAACCAATTAAACATTTATAAAAAACACTTTTTTCCTTATTTTGGGAATGACGTTGTAACTTTGAACCTAATGTACTTTTTAAACTTTAAAAAAATTTTATTTTAAAATCTAAATTATAAAATTCGATTCCACCTTTTCTGTATTTATCCGCGTTTTTTGCAACACTCATAATATTTTAATATTGAAAAAAACTGCTCTTCGCTCACTTCACGATTTCTCAGCTACTATTTAACCTACAAAGTTGAGGTTTGTACTGTTGAAAAGAGGATAAAATTTCCTCGAGTTTTCCAACAAAATTAATTTTTTATCGCCATTAGTTTTTCGCAAATCAGCCATAAAAAAACGGCAAATTAATGATAAATTTGCCCTTTTTTAATTTTTCATTTATTTCAAAAACTAATGATGGCAGAAAAAAATTTTCAGCGATGATCCCCCTCTATTTTTTAACAACAAATTCATTTTCGTCGTCGGATTTCACCTAAAACAAATTAATCACGGGATGACAGCAAGAGAAAATACAAGAACAAAACTGGGCGCTTTGCGTATTACTATATATAGGTGTGTATATATTATATATGTATATATATTATACATAAATACAAAGTTCTTTCTCCATAATATTTCGTCAACACCAGACATTGAAGGTAAGTGGCATAAGTAGGTATATGATTTTGGTCATCTAGAATTTGTAACTTGAGCGGGTGGAGAAGGGACGCAGACACCTCTTCCAAAGCCAATCTGTGTAGTAAAATTCAATCCCAATTCTTATAAATTTATTTGCTATTTTTGCAACATTCACAATATTTTAATTTCGAAGAAAATTGCTTCTTTCTCACATCACGATATCTCAGCTGTTATTTAAGCTACAAAGCTGGAGTTGGTACGACTGGAGAGAAGATAAAATTGACTCTAATTTTGTATAAAAACTTATTTTTTTATTGCCATTAGTTTTTCAGAAATAACCCATTAAAAAAATTTGCCGTTTTTTGAATTGTTGTTTATTTTAAAAACTAATGATGGTAGAAAAAAATTTTCAGAGGTGATCCTCTTATTTTTCAACGACCAATTCATTTCCATCAACAGTTTTCATCTAAAATGAAATTATTTTGAGCTATTGGCGAAACAGAATACAAAAACAAACCACTCCACTTTTTCCAATGTTTTACTCTTTTTTATGGTTTATTTTTAAAAAACTGATGATGTTAAAAAAATGGATTTGTTTCTAGATTTAAGAAAATTTTCTCTTCTTTCCAACAGTATCAATTTCAGCTTTCTATCTTCAATAGTCACTGTGGAATCTCGAGGTGAAAGAGAGAAGATTTTTTAAATTTAAATGTTGAGAATGTTACAAAAATTGTGGATTATTATACCAAAATTGGGATTCTAATGGATAAGAAACTGTGCTTTTAAATAAAAGTCCAGTAAGGGCCTGGCTACATTTTCCTGCAGCTCCTTAAATGTTTGGTATTTTTTTCAAATTTCTTTTGCTATTCATGTAAAACCATAAAAAAATGTGAAATTATAAGATATGAAACATTTATGATAAGGATATTACACTATATATTGAATTTTTTCTGTTTTACATCACCTTGAAAATGTTGACTCACAAGAGAGAGTGATCTAAAACTGGCAGTTTACTTTATGACCACAATCATTCTTACTCTCTTTAAAATACTAATAAGTTAACGTATTAAAAACAAATTTTTAAGAGATAAGCCTTTATTCATTTTTTTGGCCTTAGCTTCATGCGAAATAAATATTATTTCATTGTGAAAGGTTGGCTGCAATATTGGTATATTATAAAATCACAGAAGCGAGTAGAATAAAAGCTTATAATAATAGGCAAAATAGCTGTAAATGTATGTGTTCACTGCTCCTCTCCTCAAAACCTCCAATATGTCATGAATTTAAGCATATACTTCTCAGTTAAAAGTAACTTCTGCATTAATTTGTTGTATAACTGCGAGCAAAGCTGCAAGGTTAAGGCTAGTACCATAATAAATTTTTCTGAAATTGTAAATTGGCATACTCCTGAAGTGACCATTTTTCAAACGTATAACCCTCAAATAAGGCCCGTTTGGCAGGAATTTAATCAATTTTCCAACAGTATTGTAATCCTAACTACTTTTATCCAACCATCAAAATTTTTCCAATCTATTGCCATTGTGCAAATGTTTGTTAGATATAAGCTCTGTTTAATAGGATTGTAACATATATATTTGTCTAAAATAAAATATAGATGAACATATTCAAACACAAAAATATTCCCCATAAAATAAGACAATTGTTCTTGTAAATATCCTACAGTTACTTTGTCCATACACTTCTAAGAATGTGTAAACATTCTAACGATGTATTCGGTTACCTCATTTCAGTGGTCCCTCGAATATACTTGATGATAAATTCCATCTAACTAATTAATCCCTCTATCTCACACACTAAGACACAACAAAAACACATATCCCTGAAAGTGTATACAAACTCACATTTTTGAATAGAAAAAATGTAATTCTGTTTTAATCTCTCATAAAGTACTATTCTCTAGTAGAGTTCTTTCATTTTACCATCGAGACTGTATTTTACAGTTCTCTAAATATTTACTTGTACTTTTGTAGTGTGAATATTATTTTATTATAATGTGATTTATTAATTGGGTTTAATTATTTTATTTAATGACTGAATCCAGAAGTTAAGGTCCACCATAAGAGTTGTGGATAATAAACTATTTAATTATTTAAATACTTTAGAGATATCGATGTTCATTTCTGATGTTGATATTTCCTGTGTGGTGTAACATGTAAAGTGGTCCTATCTTGTACTAAAAGATATCTTTTATGCCGTTACAAGGACTACACCAACATACATCAAAAGGGTAATTCCACAAATGTAGGAATGTTATATGACTTTGCGCCAAGTTTTACTTGAATATTTGTGGAATATCCTTACCTGTGTAAGTTAGTTTAAGTTAGTGTAATCCTATCAAACAGAGCTATAGTTACAACATTTTATTTCTTGTCTGAAACCTAATTTCTCTTTATGTGCCTAGCTACCAATAAATTTGCTTCAAGGGGAATACCTGAACATTGAAATAACCATTGGAGTTGACCCCTCTGTTATGGATATCATTTTGCTGTACCAGTGACGTAACTGAAAAATTAAGGCTTCCTTGCAGAAGATTTTGGGGGCCCACATTCAAATTAAAAAAAAAAAAAAGTGAATGTAACCTTCTCTGTACAGCGTACAGGTCTATGTCAGTTCTAATGAAAAATAATTTCCTCCTCTTGGTGCAACGGGGTCCTTTTTTGACTCGAAACCTCCCCCCTGTGGAGTCTGCGGTCCGTTACGCCACTGTGCAGTACATGAGATGAGAAATTCTGATATAAATACCTCGATCCATTTCGCACCTCCGTCTTCGCCGGTTAACCAACCTTCAACTCGATAAAATGAAATTGAAGCACCACCACAAAATGTTGGTTTCGACCAATGTAACGTAAGTCGATTTTTACCAAACTCACTGACAAATGGCTCTGACGAGATTGCTCCCGGAATTTCTAAACAAATCACATCAAAGCCACCTCTTAATTACGCTTTTGTGGCTCAAATATTATTTATTAAATTTGAGTATTATACTCCACAAGTCTACATCGTTTTATAATTTATTTAATTTCCAAGAACAGGAAAAAAAAACAAAAAAAAAAACTGTAAGTACCTTGATGGTCGATTAGAAAATGGAGAAAATCGTTTGTTACTCCATCGTGTTTTAGCCACGATTCACGCACTGCTTGTAATAAATTTTCTTCGTTCATACCGTTTCAAAAGATTTCGATACTTCCGACTATTTACTATATTTATTCCCAAAAATAAAACGTCTACACAAAAAACTGGGAGTAAAATTTTGCAAAAAGACGAGAGATAACTATACGTATATATATATATATTTATATACTGCGGTGTAGCGCTCGTCGAATGAACATATGAATAAATAAAATACTTTCACGACGACACTATACTCTCTTCTAAATTTTTTTTTTTTTTGTTTTCTTCCCAAATAATCGAACGGGGTATGCGCTTCAATTCTGAAAATAACTTCCCTCACTATATTTTAACATTTTTAGCGATTATATAAAGGTTTCAAATATGAGGGACAAAAATTTTTCGAGCGTTACATTCGTTCTAAATTAAAACGCTGCTAAATGGGTTCACTACTCAGCGAAGAGCAAAGCCAAAAAAAAAAAAAAAAAAAAAGAAAAAAAGAGAAAACGAAAACGGTAATAATTGTACTATCTCTTGCGAAGCTATACTAAACACACGTCAATAAAGCTTAACGAATTTCGAAAAAGGGGAAAATTTACAAATATAAAAAAGAGTATATTTATGGTATTTCGTATACAATAATATAAATTACAGTTGTTTTTTTTTTTTTTTTTTTTGTCCTTAAAGTAGATAGAATTAATAAATTAATTTGTTTTAAAAAAAAAAAAAATTTAGAATTGTAATTTAAGCTTTATTAGTACAAAAAATGCGAACGAGAGTGAATGATTCTTAATTTTATGCGAGTTTTACATTCGCTCGTCATTCGCTTTGATCTGGTGTAGGTGAACTTACTGTTAGTATAAATATTAGATTTTCTTTCCTCATAATTCGTGTAGATTTTATGCAGTGGAAGTGGAAGTGGCGTGAGGGATCGCGATCGTTGGTTCACCTAGACAACAAAATACGAAGCAATTAACTACTTGACTGGTGGATTTAGAGGTTCGAATTCGATTTTTTACTATCGATGCAGAAATAATTACGCAGGCAATTTTCTTAATATCGATGCATTCTACGTATATGCGGGTTGCATACCATTCTCCTACTTTTTGTGTGACAAACAAACATAATTCTATACCTTAAAAATACGCCTGCAGACCAGAGAAGATGGAAATCTTATTCTGAAAAATTGCCACAGTTTATTTTTTCCCACTAATCTTTGCGGATGAGTGTCCTGTATAACATACTAAAAGTCTCAACCCCCACCCCTCTTATTACAGTAGGAATTATGGAAAATGTGCTCCCAAATAAGTTTTTTGCAATTTTCTCAGGAAATATTGACTATAGTGGAAGAATAGTTCTGTATAAAAATATTTAGCATTATATTTCCAATAAAAAAGGTTCTTATCTTTTTTTGTGGGTGACGCTTCCCGACCTTAAAAAGTGAGTCTGAAAAATACGACTTTTTGTAGTCAGTGTTAAAAGCTAGAGACCAGAAAACAGGAATTTTACCAGTTAAAACCTGGTACAAAATTCGCAATAACTCTAAAACTACTTATATTACCGACTTACGATTGATTTCATTCGATTCAGCACTAAAATATACGTAGGATGTGTGATATGTTATGTTGTTTTAGCTGAAAATTTCAACTTTCTTTTTCTCCTTTTTTACTTAGTCACATAAAAATTAGAAGCACAAAGGATACCATCCCTCCATACTCAAAATAAAATGCCTTATAATATAGTCCGGACATTTTGGCTGTGGCACAATAATGGACATTTTTTCGACACAATTAGACTAATTGTTTTCCTCCGTAATTGAGTGTGATGAAAATTTCACCTTAATCTCTTTTTGTCACCTCGTCAAATAGGAAAAATATGTTCCTCAAATTAGTTTTTCAAGTATATCTTCGTTAATATTTATTTTTTTGTCAATATAGTTGGATATAAAAATGTTTAAAATTTAATTTTCTATGATAAAAGTCATCATTCATTTTTTCGTTTGACCCATCTGATACTGAGAAAATTCTGATTAAAAATACAATTTTTTTTTATCACCCAGGAGTTCTTGCGAGAACTCGATGCAAAATGCAGTACCTATTTTACAATTTTTTGAATTTAACGCAAAGAAGTTTAAAATAACTTATATGGACTATTAGTTTTTCTTCATAATTTTTCTAATACAGATCCCCTTCCTCTTTTTTCTCAAAGTTTGGACAAAAAATTTTAAGAACTAACATCTGAGTACCAATCATAAAAACTCTGATACAGATAGGAGTATAAGACCGGGGAGAGAGAATTCAGTACCTGAAAATCATCATTATCGAGCGTTTGGAAAGTAGGCGGCGGAAGCGCTAGAAAAAATGTTTCAAAACCAGCACATTATTTTTAATTCGAAAATGCATTTATATGGACTTGAAGAAAACTTAAAGGCGGACCTTTTTAGGTCCCCCTATAAAGTCTAGTTCCGTGGAAATCCCCCTTCATCCCCTAATAAATGGCACTGGTTACATAATGACTCTGAATACTACCCACTTTTTCAATATTACTGCGACTATATGCATAAGATAGTCAGAGAATGACAGAAGAGGTTGATTTTATTCAACATTTCTTTGCATAATTTAATGGGTAGTGTATTAAAATTAATAAAAAGTTTTTACAGAAAATTGAGCGTGATACATTTTCCAGGAGGAGAATTTTCGTTTATTACCGAAGATATTACACAAAAAACTGATTTGGGAGAAGGACATATTTTCAACGATTGGTACAATAGAAAACGAAAAATAGGGGACTTGGTAGATTGTTGGTATGTTATTTTGAAAAATTATGTTCACTCATTTAGGAGAAAAAAACTTGGAACACAATTTTGTTACACAAAAAGTCAAAGAATGTTTCTTGAGCCAGAACTTTCGTCCTGTTTTGAACGAATAAGGAACTTGTTATACTAAAAGTAAATGCATGACATCAATAGACTTACTTTAGGATAATTATTGTTTGATTACCTCCGTAGAGCCATAGCATTTACCATCAGAAACAAACAACGTCCACTTAACTTTTATTAGCTTTGAAACAAACTAGAAAGTATTTACGATTTTTAAAATAAGTTTGGGAACCCCTAGCACCTTTGTTGCAATAGATAATGTCAAAGTGAAAAGGATATTTATTGTTCCTAGTAATAAGTACTATGAGTTTGCGTAGTAAAATATAACAATTATGAACTGAATTTCTAAATGTCACACTCTTAGTATAGGTATTTAATTAGTCCCTTATTTTCTGAGTACACGTTTATTAATAATTTTTTACTTGTTTTTAAGGTGTAGGCCATTATCTACTGTCGAAGTTTGGCACTGTTGAAGTTTGGAGGGTTTTTCAGAAAACACTTTTTAGCATTTTGATTATAGATTTACATCTCAAGAAAAATGCAGGGCATAAGTATTTTTAGTTGATCAGAAGTACAGGCAGATTTTACTGCTCTGAATTTCACATTTCAAGGATGCTGGGAAAAAACCACCACAGTCTATCAAACTCAATGTCGAGGAAAACGAAATTTGAAATTAGCGGCTTATAGTCTTTTAGGCTTAAATCTGTCATCGTTGGCCTAATTAGTAAAGTGCATATCTCCATTTTACCTAATTTTACAGGAGAGCGAAAAAACTATTTTTCAGGCCAAAATTCGGTATTTTTTTTAATTGAGTTTATAAAAACGTTATTTGGAGAAATAATTTTTGAAAATAAAATTCTTTTAATTCTGCTCATAAATAAATAATAAATCCAGGTAAAATGAGAAATAAATGGAGACACGCACTTTTCTACTGTCCAGCATTAATCTATATCAATCAGTTGTTTGAATATATGCACTTTTCTTACATTATTTACTTGGAGGTAGGTACACATTTTTCCTTTTTCAACTTGGGAGATTCCTTGGAAATGACACACACATTTCCTTCTTAAATTTGGAACATGCGCACATTTATTTTAAAAATTAAACTGAATTTTTCTATTATTGGAATAATACAAAAATATTTATTTTTCAGAGATATGCCCACCACTAATCGATGTGTTGAAAAAACATCTACTAGGATTGCTAATAACCCAATTTTCACAATTTTTGGAGATAGGCACTTCATTAATTAGGTCAACGCTGTATTGAGCATGAAATTAATCGTAGTTTATTAATTCAATTATTGATTTCTCACGTTTACATTAATTTCAGAATACAGTTTTATTGTAACTTATCCATACAAAAAAAAAAGAAAAAAAAAGAGTACGTGTTGGGACACACGGTGGAAGTGAAACTTGTTACGCTGAAATTTATATTTTGAAGAATGAATGTTTTGTTGGCAACGTGAATTTTTGCTTTTTGTTTTATATAAACATTAAAATGCAGAAAAAGTCATATAAATTTAAAAAATTATTTTCACCAATTGGTGAACACTTCAAGGTCAAAAGTAAATCATGCAGCCTTCATGCCACTGATAAGAAAGCAACAAATGAAAATGCACAGAGAAGGCGAAGAGAGAAATGAATCAAATAGAGTTGAATGGGCCTAGCTTTCGTAAGGAGGGTCAGCTGTAATGTTTTTTTATTTCACGGACTTTGTTGCATGACCGTTTTTAGTTTACTATCCAGTGCAAGGAAGTTTCACTTTAAAAAAAATCTTTCTTCCTTCCAGACTTTATTCCTTAACAGTATTACCATGACAAAATATTGATGGTTTAATTACTTATGTTAAAAAAAACTAATTTATTTCAAAAGAGATAATATTTTTAAAACAAACTCTTCAAACACGGTATGGTAGTATCACTGGCTCATTTTTGAGAAAAATTTAACTTCTTTGGTTCTTCATCCGCTCGACTACTTTTAAGGGTTACGATTTTATGAATTTTTTTCTGTATTACCTTTGTTAGCCAGAATAGGTAGAAAGTATTCGTGTCACTGGCCATACAGTAAATTTTCGGGGAGGAACGGAGGTATGTCACTTATTCTTATTTTTTGAACTCTTTTTAAAATACTTTACAACTCCCAAAAAAAAAAAAGTTTTGGTGAGCAGAAAAGAGAGAATAGTACAGAAACTGTACTTCACCAAATTCAATATAAATGGTCCTAAATTGTTCTTAATTCTTGATAGTGCAGGCTGTCCATTACATCCATTACATAAGTAATAATGAAAAACTAGTAAATTGATTTCGGGTGTACAAACACAATCGACAGAAGCAGGAAGCCTTCCTCCCAAACGGAAAATTAGAAAGATATATTCTTTGTAAATACCAACGGAGCCAGTAACCTCATTCTACATTTTTGTCGTTAGGAATTTAATTTTCTTTCCAACTGCCAATGAGAACTGATAAACTCGTTTGCATTTCTCACGTTTATTTCGATAACACATTATCAAACAGTTTCATTTTATTTCACGAGCTGTTTCCGTAAACATTCTCACATATTGCACAGTCCTAACAACAATCATAATACTTAAAATTCTAATTATGATGTTATCACATTCAAACTATAACGTGCTGGTTACCTTATTACTCTATATTCAATTTCGATATAGAAACAGAAAAAACAGAAAAAACAGAAAAAACAGAAAAACAGAAGAACATAAATACTTACTCTTAAGGTGAAGAAGGCTCTATCCGAACCATATTTGTTTTTAGCTATTATAAAATACGTTCCAGCATCCGTTAATTGGGCACGTTTTAACGTGAGCCTCGTGTAGTCGTTAATAGTTTCTTTGAGCGTTCTTTGTGTTACTGTAATGTCCGTTAATCCTTTCATCCACGTTACTGAAACACAAAAATCGATGTGGGTATTAACGCGTCTAATGGCACGTTCCACTGATACGAATTAAGTGTGCACACACGCAGAAAGTGCTCTTTCACCTCTGGGTTTTGGATCTCCAGATATGCGGAATGAAACAGACACATCTGAATCAGAATTTACGGTCAGTATTGTTTGTGGCCTAGAGATGAACATCGGCGGCTTGCCCCCTTTTAAACCGCCTGTGGCCACCACTTGAATGTCAGCCGAGGCGTTCGCATAGCCAAATTTATTCCACGCTGTGCATTTGTAGTTTCCAGCCTCGTTGTACGATATGTTGGTGATGACCAAAGTGTGTACGTCCACATCGTCGATGTAACGATAATGCGATGGAATGGGCCACAGCGTCTTTCCTTCTTTTATCCATTCGATGTTTGGTTTGGGCGTACCTTTGGTTTAAATTGAAACCGATTATAATCCGGTATCAGGCACTTTTGTTGGTTCAAATGGACTAATAGGATAGGTATATTATACTACCTTCTACTTTCATGTGTAATGTAACAGTGGCTCCTACTGGAACCTTGTCATCAGCATGCAGCGTTTTCACTCGAGGTATCAACCCACTGTCGTGGTAAACATGAGAATGATGATTGCGGCGAAAATTGAAACCTGTAAATTTTGAATATTTTAGAGAGCAATCAAAGGCTTATCGAGAAATTATGTAAGAACTGAGGGGGAAAAAAATCACTTGTCATATTTATAACTCGCTAAATGTTCAGAGCCAAGGTTATAAAATTTGATTAACAATGGTCTCGTAGCCAAGTAGGTGTCTGTGGAGAGATATTTTGTCCTTATTAAGTTACTTGACAATTTTACGCCAAAAGTGACCATTGTTTAAGCCTAGAATAGTCAATAGAATTGAGGGCTGCGCCTGGTAGTGGTTTATTGGTTTTTAGGTTTGACGTAACTTTTTCAAGGTCATAGATTCCTAATCGGATTTTGACACGTTTGAGACCGAAATTCAGTGATTCTTCGAAGCAGCTTAGCCAAGGAAGGTAAAATTCTCAATTTAGCCAACTTTTTTACAACAAAATAAATAACTTTCAAAAAACGGAAAAATTAATTTACTAACCAAAAAAAAAATTCTTCAATTAGCAAGATTTTGGCAGCTGTATCACAATTTTCCCAACTGAGATCGAACCGGGGGAATGAAACACCCCAACACAATCCTAACTCAAAAACCCCTAAGTTTATTTCGCATTGGAACATTCAAATTGAAGATCTGCTTGTGAAAATAATCTAAGTGAAAACAATAACAATTTTTAAAGAACAGAAAATCGGAAATATATATATTTTTTTTAATGTTGTAGCTAGGAGGTTTGCTACAGTTTGGAGCCCTGATCGAAATTTTAAGAAACCCTCTTCAAAATCAAACACAGGATACAATAATTAGGGCGGGGCTCTAGGTCCTGTCACTTAAATGGAATATTATTTCAATGTTTCTCATTTAAAGTTTTTTTGGAAGGGCTTTATTAGATTTTGAGGGTGTTAGACCTTTATACCTCCCTTATTTTTGCTTCTAACCTTCTCACTAAATTTTTCTAAAAAAAATAAATAAATAAAAAAGATGAAAATGTCAAATTTCAATGTTGTCAAAATATTTTCAAACTACACCTCCTGCCTTAATGATTGATTATGGCTGAGCCACTTTTTTTTTTAAGGAAAATTTCAACACCTAGAATTTTTAACATTTTTGAGTAAGTTAAGTTATCAAATAGGCCTTATAAAACTTTATAGAACTCTATAATATAACTATGTTGGTAGCTCAAAACTTGACTTTTTTTATTCCGTGTTTTCTTCACCAGAAGGTTTTCAATTGAGAGTAAATAACCAATCCCTCCTAATTGTGAATAAAAATTTTCAAAACAATACGCGGTAGTTGTATAAAATTAGGATAAGCTGCGCAGCATATGGGCATCAAAGTAGAGAATATTCTCGACATTTTTTATCTGTTACGAGCGCCTGAATGTAGATACTAAAAAAATAGTGATTCGAAATTGGTAGTATTTGTTGGCAGCCCAAATACACGTCAAAGTACAACAATTTTAGATCTGACCCATATTTGGTAGTGTCACTCAAATGTGGGTCATGATACCACATTTTGGGAGCTAACCAATACTAGGTGCAACTTTCAAACTTGGGTCAAAGTAGTACACTTTGAGAGCTAAAAGCTCAGTCCTGGTGGGGGAAAATCTGATTTCAAAAATTGGTAGAAACTGTCCGATAACTTACTTCTATTTTACGACAAAATTCTTTAAAAATTGTTTACCATCTACTTTTCTCTGAAATGTGGTCTTTGAGAAAAAAGTGGCACAAAACTGGTAGTTTACCCAATTAAAAAATGCATTCGATGATTATTGACCATGAATCTCAAATTTTCAACCAATTCCCTTCCCTTTCTTCGCTAAAATGATATCAGATGACTCACAGATTATAGACAAAATCACTTGATATCTACTAAATCTAATCTAAAAAGAAAGTGAAAAAAAATTTGTAATGGCTGTTCAAAAATTATATCATGGTATATTTTTTTTCGCTCTAGAAAACGACCAATTAAGTCTGAGAAATATATTGTAGACGAGAATGGTATTTTGAAATATTTATAAAAGACTATAAAAATAACCTAGGCTCATCAAATAGTCACTCATTCCAAACAGTCTTTGGTGCAAAATTTACCGTACTTTCCTAACCAGTCGAAACCTGAAAAAAAAAGTTATGAAATAATTACCATGGTGAAAATGATCGCGATAAAGTGGCATGCGATTAGTTAGATTTGAACTATTTGTATATCTTTCAATCCTCTCATATTTTTTAAATGAATCTTCATTTTCTCTGTAGGATCTGAAAAATTCAAAACAATGAAATTAATGTGTTTCACAGAAATTATTGCCTTTAATATGTATTATTACAATTACATATTTTTTCCAATCAATTTGAACATACCTTCTGTAATGCGGACTTATATTAAAGTTCCTCTCTAATATCCTTTTTTCGCTTGAGTAGAATCGAACTGGGTAGTATGGAATGTTGTCAGAATAATCATTCTACAGAAAAAAAAAATTTTAAGCAACGTTAAAATACCAAAGAGGATGAAAAACAACATCCTTGATAACTTAAAAAAATTATTATCTACCAATAATTTTAAAACTTGAAAAAACCCAAATGTTTTCAGTAAATAATGGTACCATCGTTGGCCAGAATACGACTTTGAATAAACCAATTCCAATGAGATTTCAGTACATAATCGTAATGCGCATTGAACAACATTCGAATTTAATCTCATTAAAAAATTGAACATGAAGTTCCTTCATTAAAAACATTCATCTTTCAAATACCAAGTAAAGAAGAATGTATTTGAAGTAAAGAATTTCCATCTATGAGGTTTATTATCATTGAATTGGAAAATGTTTTCTTTGGATGTGTTTACATAATTAGACTGTATGCAGTCATGTTCGTAATGAAAAGTAAAAATCATCAGATAGAAAATTTGTAACTGATTTTTTGCAGTTCCTTCATTTGAATTTTTTTTTTTTCTGTTAAATTGAATCTAATTAAAATAAAAGGTCAAGAAATAAAATTTGTGACCATAATCTAGTTCGTGAAGTTAACGCATCCATTAGAGTTGCCAGGATCGACCAAAAAAAGAATGAGGTTGTTGTCTAAAAATATTATCACGATACAAAAATTTGAAATTTTCATGTTCTCTATTTGTCATAGAAGTTTTTGGAAATACGATCAGAAGCGAAACTAAAAAGATTTTGGGGACCTAAGCCACTCACAATTCCGTCAGGGCCTTTCGGAAACAAGTTGAAATGATAAAAAAACAATAAAATAATATTGTAATTTATTTTCATTCTTAGAAAAATGTCATTCTGGCTTCTCTTTTGGAAAAGTTTTTCAAAAATTCCAATGCAGATGGATTTAAAGATAATTTAAAATTCATATACCTCACCATTGGAACATAACCTCCAGTAATCCTCCCAGCAACGCCATTCAATCCATCATATAATCCGAGGCCCTTCACACCACATGGTGATGAATAAGAAGAACATAATAATATACACGTTTTAAAGCCCTACTTCGAATTCTTATCCCTTTTAGCCAACCAGCCCCTTTATATCTGTGAAATCATCAAAAGTACTACAAAAAAAATACCTACTTTCATATTGTAAAATTCGCGACTGCGATCGTATACATTCAAGTCGCCTGCACTTTTGGTTGATACTACCCAACGATCAAATGGCGTCTGCGATTTGCATCGATGAAAAATTCGAAGATGATCGACGTAATTTGTGTGGCTGTACTTCGACTGATGCAATTTATGCGTTCTGAGCGCTGCGTTATCCTCAGAGAAATTTGTAAATCGACTGGGACTTACGTCACGACTAGGAGATCGAAATGCTATCGAGTAATTTGTCGATAGTCGTAGGTAATCGAAATGATCGTGATGAGTCAGTAGACTATCGTAGTTAGTTAGTAATTTTTCGTCTGTACACGCCGCTACTTTCAGTGGACTTACACTTCTTCTAGGCCGATAAGTGGTCAGTAAACTTTTTTGAGCGATTTTTATCAAATAATTTTCGTGATCGTCGTCGAAAAGCACGTTATCTCTGATTTTGGAGGCAGAAAATATGTCCCTGTTCTTTTCAGTGTCAGGTTTTCTGAATTGTAGTTTTCCAGAACCAAAAGTTTCCTGAACGTCCGCAGAAGGTAGCCAGTTTACAGAAATTTCTGTCTTTTTCGATGGAACTGTATGTTTAGTTGTTGTTTGAGTGGTATGTTCAACTCGTGAAAATGATGATTCGTTCGCAATACGAGGCTCGCTTTGTTCAGATGCGATTATTTCAGCATCGACATTCGAATGTCCTCTAGAACCAGAGCTTCTCCGTAGTTCGGAAATTTTTGTATTATTTTTTCGATATTCATCTTTTTCCGACGACTTGTCAATATGACGAACATCGTTTGATGAGGCCGAAAGCGATTTATCGGGAAACGAAAGTTCGTCAACAGATAAAGGCTCACTCGATGCATTTTCAGTAACTGGAACTGACTGACTTGCAAGAGATGAACGAACATTTTCCTGTGAGAGCGAATGTTCAGTTACCATTTTTTCAGGCGTCTCTTGATGAACCGAACAAATTTTACCATCTTCTGCCTTGAGGGCGTCGGTATTTCCTTTGCTTCCTTTCCTCGAATTTCTTTTTGCAGGAGTTTCCTTATTGCTGGATTTTTTCTTCAGACTCGACGATTTCTTGATGGCTGGTTCTTTGGTCTCCTGCGAATCTTTAACTGAGCCACTGTCCAACTGATCTGATTTTTTGCGACTGCCTGGTGCCTTTGTAATTTCTTCAGTCATTTTACCTTGTTCAGACTTTGATTTAGGCTCTCCTTCTTTGTCGGCATTTCTGGTACTTGTCTCTGTTATAAGTTTTACACTCTTTTCGGCGTCAGTTTGAGAATCGTTTGAGACATTCGTACATTTTTCGGTCTCGTCACCATCATGCTTGTTGACGTTTGATTCCTCGTCTTTACATTTCGATTTTGTTGCCACCTCATCTGCATTTACCAAACTTCCAGACGAAGTATTTAATTTCAAAGAATTTAGTTTGTCATCGTCTGTTTGATTTGATAATTTTTTATCATCCACCGCAGCAGGCACTTTCAATTCTTGTTGTATTTCCGAGTCATCTTTCGTGTTTTGTCCGGACAG
Organism: Ericerus pela; assembly: GCA_011428145.1. NCBI lineage: Eukaryota > Metazoa > Arthropoda > Insecta > Hemiptera > Coccidae > Ericerus > Ericerus pela. The sequence goes on from WOFM01000392.1 coordinate 561,555, forward strand.
AGGTGATAATTTTTCGTACCCCGGCAGAGGAGATAATTCTTTGTCAACAGGTAATTGTAACCGTTTAGGTTCTTCAATATTTTTTGCATCAACTGTTGCTGTTTTCTCTGTGATGGTTTCATTTTTACCATTTTTTCTCTCGAATTTTGACTCATTTTCAACTTCGTCGACTATATCATTATTCTTGGGTATTTTCAAGGCAGATTTTTTTGATCCATTTTCACAACTTGTAGTTTCATCAGTTTGGTTCTCTTTTTCATTAAGTGTAATCGTACTTCCTTGCTTGGCTGCTAATTCTTCGCTTTTTATATCGAGTTTGACAAGTTTCGAATCTGCAGTTGATTCTTCAGCTGAATCGTTTATCAATTCAGGCCCATCATTTTCAACAGTTTTGGCTCCTTCTGATATTTTTACTTGTTCCTCATCTCTTTTTGGTTTTTTTCTTTCTTTTCTTTCTTCACTTTTCCTCTTTGATTGGATAGCTTTATTAGTGGCGGTCTCGAATTCGGTTTCGCTGGTTGATTTTTCAGAAGAAATTCTATTTTGTTCGCATTTTGTTTCATCAATTTCTTTATTTTCGAGAATGTTGACTGAGCTGCATTCGTATTGTTCCCCCTTATCAATATCATAATGAGATGATGGTTCAATTGAAATGGGTATCTCTTGATTACTGGAAAATTCGCATATTAGACCACTTTGAAAATCTAATATTTCCTCTTCAATGGTCGAACTTTTCATGTCTATTTCATAATTTCTTTCAATTTTATTTCTTAAATTTTGTTCCCCTTCATCGACTTCGTTAGCTAAATCAGAGTCGCATTCGTTGCTTTCTGATTTTTCTGGCACATATTCAGTGTTTGCTGACGAAGTAATCTCTACATTTGTGTTGTTTCTGTTCACATTGGATTTTTCAAATTGATTTTCTGGCTCGCATTCCACACAGAATTTTATTTCTGGTGCCTCTTGGCAGCCAACAACTTCAAAATTTTGGGTGTGTGATTTTTCTTTCGAATAAGTTGGTTTGACTAATTCTCTCTGTTTTTGTTTGGACGGCAAAGGGTTTGTTTTGATGCTAATATAATCAGAAAGTTCATTTTCTATCGCTTGTAATGTTTTTACTGGTGTTACAGTTTTATTAGAATCGCTATCTAATTGAGAATTTCTAGGCTTGGTTTTTTCTGGTAGAATTAACTCAGTTTCTGTTACTTGAATTTGGAAATCTCTCTTTTCAGCCTCGAAATTATTTAATTGGGTTGTTTGAGCGGTTGGGAGGGTATTTTTCGATTCGGTCGTTTCAATTTTTGTTTGATCAGTTTGAAAATCATTTGATCTATGTATACCATTCTTCATTAAGTTTATCTCTTGCTTGGTTTTATCATCAATTTCAACTTCATTTACTGATGAAGTTTCAGACCGATTTATTTTTTCTAGAACTGAGATGTTTTCAATATTGTTTTCTACATCTTCAGTTGGCGGACTTTCAAAAATTTTACATTTTTCTGCAGTTGGCGCAGTTCGATAAATTTCATCGCTTGGCTTTTCAGTCAGTGAAGCAGAATCTTGACATTCAATTGACTTAGGTAGATCTGTAATAGTTTCTGAAGAGTTGACAGCAGCCTTCTCTCCATCCAAAATGGTGATATCCTCATTTACAGATTTCAAATCTGTATTTTCAGATGCAGACATTGAAGTTTTATCGTCAGTTTTTTTTCCACATAATTCTGATTTTATTTTTCTCGTTTCGAAATGGATAATTATATCGTCAGATGTTTTTATTTGATCAGTTTCCAGTTGATTTTGATCTTCATTTTTCTTCAAATTTTCTAGATGAACATCTGTTGGTAACTCAATCTCTTGTTGTTTTGTGGCAGTTTTTCCATTTTTGTTCAACTTTTTTGAATCACTTTTCTCTTCAGGTTCTATATGTTGAAGGTCTTCATCCAAAATAGTACTGTTCTCTTTTTTCAAAGTTTTCTCATTTTTGACACACTCTGGTGGTACATTACGATTTTCGATCAATTCATTAGAATCAGTTTTCAAGGCTGAATCTGAGTAAGTTACAGAGACTTTGACCAGATTAGCCATAGTTTTATCTGGGTTCGATACGGAAAGATTTTCAATGCTTAAATTTTCTGATTTATCATCTGCCCTATGCGTGTTCAGTTCCATTTCAAAATTTTCATCTGGTTCCAAAATGTCTGATTGAGTTTCTTTTAGAACACTGAAATTCAATAATTCCTGATGAGCTTGGGCTGTCTGAATGCAATGAACTTGTTCGAAAGATGCTTTGATTGGTTCGTAAGGAAGAGGGGGATTTTCCACTGCTTCAGTTAGAAAATTACTATTTTCCTCAGTGCTAAACGTGGAACAAGGTAGTTCAAAATTCAAAATTTCCTCATAACTCACCACCTCACTGACAAGAACTGGAATATCATTTTCAGATTCCATAAATTTTGAATTTTGATTTTTTGCTTCTTCCGTTTTATGGTCTAAATTAGATATTTTTGATTTCACTGATGTTTCAAGTTCATTAGATGAGGATTGTGAGTTTGATTTTGACAGTTCAGCATCATCTTCTATTTTTAGTTGATTATCTTCATCTATTTCTTGGTGAATCACACAAATATCGTCCATTTTCTTAGATGACGAAGATTTTTCATCGCTGAACGCATTGCTAGAATCAACAGTTTTGTTTTCTTCTTCAGATGTTTTGTCTTTTTTATTTTGTTCATCCTTTACATTCAAGTTTTCTAGCCCATTATCAAATAAACACGTTGTGATTACGGATTCAGTCTCAGTCTCAGTGTTAGAGTTGAGTAAGCAACTTTTATCGACTTCTGTTTGATCCTGGTCTAAAACTGCCATATTTTCAACAGTTTCAAATTTTGGTGAGGAAGATATTGGTGGAGCTGTAAGCTCTTCAGTGTTGCATTCTGTTACATCTTTCAGACCAGTTATATTATCTTTTGGTTGCAAAGGCACATCATAATATGCAGGTGTAATTTCGGTGACCTCATAATCAGTATCTCTGTCATTGTTTGAAATATTTTTCATCATTTCATTTTTGTCATCTGGATTTTCGAGAAAATTGGCAGCGGTAATTATTTCTGAATTTTCTAACATATTGCAGGGGGTTTCTAATGACTGTTCGAGATCAGTTCTGAATTGTACATTATTTCTGCCTTCAAGCTTATTTAATTCATTTTCTTCATTAATCTCTAAAATGTCGTTGTTGATTTCAGTCTGCAATGACTGTTGCAAATCAGTTTCAATTTTCAGGTCATATAATTCGTTGCTTTTGATTATACTATCTTCAATTTTTTGAGACGTGTCGAAAATAGCAGGCTCTGAAGAAGTTGGTAATTTTTCTAGAATATCTTTTAATGATGGTTCTTCAATGGCATTCGCATTTTTGTTTTTCTCATTTCTGTCAGAGAAATTTTCTTCAACTAGTTCAGTTTCACTTTCATTGGAGTAGACCTTCTTTTTAATCGCTAAAATAGCTGTTTCTTCCTTTAAAAATGGTACTTTCGGATCCAAAATACTAGCTTGCACATTGTTATAGTTGTTTTCATCTTTGTTAATGCAGTTTTCATCAATTATTCTCTCCTTTACTAATTTATCAATTAGAATACTATGTTCTTGTTGATCTCTGTGTGAGAAATCTTCTTTTGATAACTGTTCAACTACTAGTAACTCACTGCCAAAGTCTTTTTTTTTATTGTCAACATCTTCTAGAACTTCAGTAAACTGAGCCTTTCCAGTTATGTCAGGTATAGGGATCATTTCATCTATTGAGTGTTCGTCTATTATTTCATTGATTTCCTGACAAATTTCATCAACATTTTTAGGATTGAAACAATCTCTTTCATGTAAGTCTTCAATAACTATTGTATGTGCCAGACTCGCTTTATCTTGTTTGTTTTTTTTTGAAGAAGTATCTTCTATGGAGGGAATAACTTTTACTTCTGGCTCATCACCCAAATAATTTTTTTCAGTATTAAAACTTTCAGTAACTTGAATCTCATCTAAATCCTCTTTTTTGATAGTCAGATCATCCATGTTTCTATTAAATTTACAAGATTCTTCGTATTTTTCTTCAGTAAGTTCAAACTCTTTGTAAGTAGATGAATTTTTTTTTAATGCGTTATCTTTGCTTTGTGATTTGACATCGAAAATGTCTTTTTTCTGTTCCTTCAAACTTTCATCTTGGTTTTTAGTCAAATCTAATGCTATTTCTGGGGCTTCCTCAAAAGATGGTGTTATACTCTCTTCATTATTGGATGAGTTCGACCTCAATCCTTCTATTAGTTGTTCAGATTCTTGAATTATAGAATCTTGTTGAATAACTGGCTGATGGGGATGAATACTAATCAATTCATTCGGAACCTCGAACAACTTGCAACAGGCTTCTTGAATTTCTTCGGTTTTTAATGCAACAGAAGATTTAAATGAAGTTTTTCTTGTTACAGACTTGAGGAAAGTCTCTATCTTACTCTCAACAACAATATTCATTTTATCATTGGTTTGAGCAACCATAGCTTGTTCATGGTCTGCAATAAATGGTATTTCTGCAATTTTTGCCAGTTCTGCATCATCATTTTGGGTTAATTTGCATTCTTTCCCTAGCTCTACATGAAAAATGTCTTTTTCACTTGTAATTGGTGAATCAAATGATTCTTCATATCCAATTTCCACTTCTTTATCTGCTTCTTTTGAGAAATTCTTTTCATCAGCAGCGTATATTATGGCATGTTTCTCAGGTTGCTTGCTTTTAATACTGCAGGCAATATCTCCATATTCCTCATCAAGTGCTGTTTTATTTTTGTTAGTATTTTCAACACAAAAAGATATTGCTTCACATTCTGAAATTTCCTCCCAGCTTCTCGCCTCCAGATCATCAAAAGCAGTTTCAAAACTTTCTTGCTCGGATACACTTTCAGAGAGCATGTATTTTAAACCACGATGAATGTGGTTCTTAGAACATTCTGAAACACAGTCGCTATCTTTAGAATCCCAATATACTTCACTGAGTTCTTCAGTGTCTATACTGTTGTTATCTATTGAATCTATAGATTGGTTTTTAATTTTGAATTGTTTCCACTTCATTGGTGGCTCTACTGATATTTGCTCTTTTATTTCATCTTCACAGAAATTTTGTTCCAATTTAGCAGCCAATTTCTCACCAAACACATTTTTTCCTTCAGTTTTTCCCATTAAATTACTTTCATCAGCAGCAATACTTTTTGGCTCATTACATGATAATTGGTTGAACTGTTCAGTTATAGAATTGATTGAATCTGTTGCCATTGATTGTTCTTCGAGGTTTTTATCCAAAATATGTGTTGCAGAAAAAGTAACCCCAGTAGATTCTGTTAGAATTTTGTGACTTGGTAAACTGTTTTTGGTGATATCAGTGTTATCCATTGACTGATTCTCTTCCGATAGTATGGATTCATCAACTTCAGCATCAAGTATTTGAGATTTCCCAAAAGAATCTTCATTTAATTGTTCTTTTATTGTGTTAATTTCCAGAATAGAATCATTTAATTTTCCATTAGCTACATTAAGTAAACTCTTTTCATGACATTCTTGGACGCTACATTCTGGAATTGAATTTCTCCCAATGTTTTCCTTATATTCTGAAAATATTTCTTGTTGAGCAGTTTCCCCACTCTCCTTTTGTAATAATAAACTTGGTGAAATGTTTTCTTTTGATTCTAGGAAAATTTTTTCATCTTCTTGAACAGAAATACTAGCTGAGATTTGGTTATTTGAAATTTTTTCAGTAAAATCAGTCATGTCATCTTCTTTCATAACATTAATTTTAGTGGGAACGTGATTAAACTCAGTCTCTTGTTCTGGAGAAATTTCAACAACTTTCATATTTTCAGAGGTATTAATCTCAGCTTTTAATTCTGATAAATTCCTTTTAATTGTTGGTTGAGGCACTTCTGAACTGTCGGCCATTCCAGAAAATATTTCATTATCTTGAAAATAAATTGAGTTCGAAAAAATTTCTTTCACGACTTCAATTTCAGTGTCTAATTTGTCATTGGCTTTTTCAATTTTCTCAACAGTTACACTTTTGAAGTGATCCTCACATCGTTTTAGACCATCATTTGAGAGTCCTCCAGGAATGATTATGTCAAGTTCTTGGCCATTTGAAATTTCTTTTGATATTTCACAGCAAGAACTTTCACTGAGATGAACATTAATTTCAACTTCTACAATGTTGTGTAATTCATTAACTTCAAGTTCTTTTGCTACATCTTGTACTGGACTATCTTTATCTTTGGTGATGTTGCTCAAGATACCTTCCTCATCTGTGTCTATTTGAACTTGATTAGCTGATTTTTCTAAAATTTCTTGATATTGTTCCCTTACATCAACATTTTGTTCTAAATTGTCACTATTGGCTGAAAAAATGTTTAAATCATTATCATTTTCAGCCCCCAACTCTTCAACAGTTTCAATTTTAATATCACTTGTCGAACAAAAATGTTCATTATTAGATACATCAGGATCTTCCAAATTTAATAAAATAAATTGTTCCTGTTGAGGATTTTTGGTTACCAGTAATTCTATCTGAGTTGCTGACAATGTATCTAAAGCTTGTTCTTTTCTAGCTGTTTTTAAAGGAGCTTCTTCAGATTTTATTGTAACAATTTTCTCTTGAATTGTATCACTTACAAATTCTTCAGAAATATTATCAACTTCTCGTGCAATCATACAATTTTTAAGGTTGTCACTCTCAGAATCAGCATAATTGTTTTCATATTCGCAAGTTAATTCAATATTTTCAATTGAATTTTCTGGAGTATTATTTTCATAGTTAATGGGGGTTAAGTTGTCTTTGTTTTCATTGATTGGTTCGATAGAATTTTCACATATTTTACTGTCTTTGTCAAGATTATTGGATGCCTGATCCAATGGTACCACTTGAAAATTGATTATATTATCAGTCATAATGGAGATAAACTGTTCCTGAACTTTTGAATTTGATTCAATGGAACAGTCATGCCCAATATCTTGTGCTTCTGTATTTACCTTTCCATCAATTTTTGCCTCCATTGTCTGTTTAGAAGTTTTCTCATCTTCATAGGAAACAAGACTTAATTTTTCCTCTTTCTTAGCGCGGAAAATATCAGTCATTTCTTCAAATCTCATTTGTAAATTTTCATTGATTTCAAATTTGGATGTATCCTGAGATATTTCTTCAGTGACTTCCTGAGAAGGAAATTCAAATTCTGAAAATACAGTTTCTTCTTGAATTGTTTGAGGAGATCCACCAATATCAATTTCATTTTCATTTACCGTTGTAAGTTTTGTTGTTTCTTTGCAAGTATTTAGTTCTTCAGAATTAATAAGACAAGTTTCATCTTTATTTTCTGCAATAGATTCTTGATGAATAAGGTAGGTTGCCATTTCAGTTGCACTTTCAGTGGCTGTAGTAGAAGAGGACTCCTTAGATTTTTTTGCAAAAAGGGGCAAAACTTCCTTAATGATGGATAGGTCTTGTTCTTCAGCAGCTGAATTTTCATCTATCTTTATAAGTTGCGTTAAATTACTCTCTTCAGTTTTTACCAAAGATGTTTCTTTTAGTGGTTCTACAGAAATTTTTAATTCCTCGGAGTCAATATGACAAGTCTTAGCATCGCTCTTCTTAATGTGTTCTTGATGTAAATTGGAGGTTGCTACTTCTGCTACATTTGGCATATTTTCCAGGGAGGATTTGTAAGTTATTTCTGCAGAAAGGGACACAATTTCTTTAGTGATGGAAAGGTCTTGTTCATCATTTTTTAAGCTAGCTACTGCTTCATTACATTCTGTGAGTATTCCCTCATCTGCACTAGTAATTATTGTTGCAATGTCTCCAACTGTTTCCTCAGAAATGGGTAGGTTTTCAGAAAATTTGGTGATCAGTTGTTCTTCAGTTTTTTGTATTGATTCAGCCACTGACTTCTCACTCGTGTTTGTAAGCTCTTTTGGAATACTTTCTTTAGTGTATGTCACAAATGTTTCCTCTTGTGGTTCTGTAGAAATTTTCAAATCCTCTGAGCATTCCAGAACATCTAACTTCTCTGACTCTGAGGCAGATGTTTCTGGGGAGACTTTTTCTATCAGTACATCTTTATGAACAAAGTCTGTTGATATTGTTTCTGGTATTTTTTTGAGGATTGACAAATCCTCAGAGCTGACAGTTTTAGCTAGTTCTGAAATTTTTAAATTGTATTCTTGAAAAAAAGCTTTAGTTGTTTTCTTAAATTCTGTAGAGGAATTTTCTTCTACTTTTGTTCCAAATTCACTAATTTTGTCAGTACCATCATTAGGCTGTGTCATTTTAACGTTGTCTTTATCCATCTCAGTTGGTGAATTTTCACTCATTTGGGATACTACAGTCTCTGCCAAACTTTCCTCAGTTCTATATTCTTCAACATTGTGTTCTAGAATGGAGCCTTTCAATAAATTATTTTTTTCAGTTTCAACTGAAGTTTCAAATGCTGCTTTGATTAGATTTTCATTAGGTCGATTATCATTTAATATTTCTTTTTCTAGCTCTATTTCAACTTTGAATTCTTTAAAGTCTTGTATACTATCCTGTTCTTTAGTACAGGCAGCAATAGAAGTTTCTGATTGCTCCTGGTGTAACATACTATCATTTATTTCACCAATTTCAGTACCAAAAATTTCTTTTTTACTTTTCGCATTGTCAACAGAAACTTCAGCTTTTAATTCATGAGTGGTATTTACAGTATTTTCTGCCGCTTCAATATGTTTTTCAGTCTCGTCTATGAAGACAATATCTGAAGTGTCATAAGGTTTATCACAAATGTCAATAATACCAGTATTATTTAATTGAAGATCCTCTCGTTCTTCTTCACATTCCAATGCCATAATTTTTGTGAATACTTGATCCTTAACATCAATATCATCATGATATTGAGATATGTTTGAAACTGATGCAAACTGGTTATATTTTTCATCTTGGCCACCTATGTGATAGTTTTCAAGATTTTCTAATAATAAACTATTGGAATTTCCAACTGAACTAGTAGTATTCTCTGCTTCTAATATGAAATCAAATTTGGTGGTACTTTGAGCAGTATCACTGGCATGAGATGTCTCTAATAAATAAGTATTCTTATTGATTGATGCTTCACATACACTTGAATCTTCCTTCATATTTTTTAATGTGGTTTGTGCTTCAGTTTCTTCTTTTACCTTGATGTCTTCATTCTCTTTCATAGTGATATCATATTCAGAATTTTCAGAGAGCTCTCCTGAGACATCAATAGGCAGACTAGTAATATTAGATTGTTCCTCTACTTTTTTCAGCCCCTCAACTTCTGCTACAAGTTTATTAATTGTTATTTCTCTCACGTTATCTTCGGTAGCCACAGACAATTCATTTGTTGATTTAATTTCTTGGCCTATTGCAGATATTACATGAAAATTGTTTTCTTGATTTAATGGCTTCTCTTGTAACTCCTCAAATTTAGCCAAATTATCTGATAAAGTTTTATCTGTCTCATTAACTTCAATTATATTTTCTTTGCTTTTGGATTCACAAAAATCTCTAGTCTCAATTATATTATCAGCTGATTCTGAAACTGTGACCCCAGTTAGTAGAAAACTGGATAGGCCTGTAGAAAATTTATTTTTTTTTGAAAAGACTATCTCTTGATCACTTTCTTCATTATTTTCCGAAGAAATCGAGTCTTGTAAATTCAGTGATACACATTTACCCCCTGCATCAATAATGGTGTCATTAGAATTTTCAAAAGTCACTTGGTGGATTTTATTCTCAACAAAAACATCAGAGGTGGGAGAACTTGACTCAGAAAATGTAAATTGATCTAGACTCCAATTTCTTATATCTGATTCATTCACTTCTAGTTTCTCTTTTTTGGTTATAAGACTGACTGTTTCTGTTGATGATGACAAATCACTACCAAAGCTGCCAATTAAATCCTCACTTTCCGGTTCATCCTTAGACTCCGTCATATTTGAAGACATTCTGGAATATCCTGCTGCCCCAGTAAGCGGCATTACCAACTGTTTCAATTGCTGAAATGAATGGTCTAAATCATTCATTAGAATCAGAATCCGACTTCCATCAGCGTCAACTCTTGATCCCAACAATATATCATTTTCGTGAGTTTCCAAAGCCGTCCTGATTTGCCGAATTTGTTGCAACATATGCAACACAGGCATATGCAGTGCCATCATGGTAACATGTTCAGGACTATTTTCAAAAGGTATATTTCTCTTAACAAAATTGATTATGTTGAATATGCTCTCTAAGCTGTTGCTGACATTATTTAAATATTTGAGCTTTTGCTCAAATTTAGATGTATTCATTCGATCAAAATATTTGTCACATTTTTTCACTTCGTCCCATACACTCCGAACACAGACACCGAGTAAATCTGGATTGGCTGAGCTGAAGTTTTCCTCCAGCATGTCACTGTCATTGAAAGATATTTCATCGTCAGTTTGAATGAGTGACATGTTGAAAAGTATGTCACTTTTCAATCTAGCCAATTCATTAAGAATTCCCTCCTTTATAATTAGCTGAATTTGTTTGACAGATTGATTTGGAGAATCTGTTGTCACTGTAGCATACAGCGTGTTGAATAAACTAATGGATGACTCAAAAGGAATTTCTTTGTTGTCATCATCACTCATAGATTGATCAATCAGGCATTTATTAAGGTGAGTTAATTGGCTGTTTAGTGTGGAGAAGGCATCAATGGCTCGTTGATAAAACTGTGGATCCAGAATAGTTTTTCTGTCGGCAAAATTTTCAATTATGAACAATAAATCGCTAATTTTAATCTCTAGTCTCTCACACGAGTTCAGAAAAGACTGTAGCATAGGCACTTGGATGCTGTCAGTGTTTGAAGAACTTTGGAAGTTCTTCACATTTTCTTCAAGTGTTCTGATTGTGTTCAGTGATTGTAGCAATGCTATAAAACACTTAACACTGTCATCTTCTTGAAAGTCAGATTCTGCTAGTAAATCAACGATAGATGATAACTCCTTGAATACTGGTGTTAGGAATGTTAATGATTGAACCTCACCTTGGAATGACAATTTGTCAGATGAGTGTTTTTCTTCGATACTCCTCAAAATTTTTACCACAACTTGTAATTGCAACAGTATGTCGCCAAATACATGAGAACTTTTTTCCACCTCGTTGAAATCTGAGTACAGTTGATGGAGAATGGTTTTGGTGTCGTGACAAATAGGCTCATTGGTCAATTCATTTTTGGAAACAGCATTTTCAATCAAGAGTATTAAATTCTTGTAGCCATTCAGCAAGTTGCACATGGAATGTATTGATTTGGACAGACACAGCTGACTTTGCAGGTATTTGTGCCTCGCTAGCATTTGTATCAGGACTGTTTTGATTTTATCAATTGTTTTGAATTGCTCCTCTTTCAAATGCTCGATTACTTGTCCAAAGTTTGGTATGTTCTCTACTCTGTTGTCAGTTTGCAGCACAAGGAAATGGTTTCGTAAAACATTCATAGGCCTAATTAGCATTTGCAAGGTCATGATATTGTATTCAATGGATGCTGGTTGGTCGCCATATTCGAAAGATACTTGATCTTGGATGGTCAAAATGGTTCGCTGTAGATCAGTCACTGCATGTTTCAGGTCATCAGTTACTATGTCAGTGGCTTCAATTAGCCTTTTTTGCAACAAATTAAAAGGCTCAGAGAGGGTTCTCAGCATTGTAATATTTATATTTTCTAAATTTACATCGTTGAAACGATCATTAATTTCTTGTAAACATATTTTCACCTCAACTAAAGGTTCACTTAAATTACATAAAACTAAACTAGTGGAATGACTTTTGGTGGAATCTGCCTGCAGATCAGCAATAACATCCACTAAACTGGATACGGACAGCATTACAGTACAAATACCTAATTTTGGATCGCTAACAATTGAAGTCTGTTCCAAAATCAGGTTTTCCACCTTCAAAAATCTGTTTGACAGTTCGCACAAAGGCTTATTGAAATTATTCAATGCCAAAAGGATGTAAATTTCATCAATCTCTTCAGTTTGCTGGTTGAAGATGATATCGAGGAAGGTGGTGATGCTTTCCTGCATAGTGGTTAGTGCTGGTATGAGGAGCTCAGTGATTTTATTAACGTCTTGGGGCAGATTACGCTGGTTTCGCTGATAATTGCCGACAAGAATAGAAATTTCCTTACGCAAAATTTGCAAAGGCTCGCTGACGTTTCTCATCATATTGTATACCTCTACACCATTTAGTTTAGGATTCTTGCCTGAAAGTTGTTTTTCGATGCCAAACAACTGGGTTTGGCACAGTTGTAAAGGCATTTGTAATTTGGCTAGTGACAACATTAAACGTTTTTTATGGTATGAATTCTCTTCAATGCTACACTTTTCTGTGGTATCCAGAGTATTGAGGATGACGTTGATTGAATCGTTCATCGATTTTATAGATTCAAAATTCATGGCCACTGGATTCGATTGCTGAGTTTCATTTTGGGTGAATATCTCGGTAATACTACTCGTGTAATTCCTTAATGCCTCGCATAAATAATTTGCAGCAACCACAGGTGACAAATTTTCTACAACTCGAAGTGAGGTTGTTAATTTTTCTTGATGAGGAATTGTTTGACTGAGAAATTTATGTAAAAGTGCTGAGTCAATAGATGTTTGTAACATTGTTTGGATTACGTGAATGTTGGTGTCCAAATAATGAATAAGGCAGCAATTAAATTCTTGTAAATCGTTTTGGAATGATGAATACTGTTCTGCATCCATTTCGACGCATTTGTGAAGATTCAGTGACCAACATTGAACTGATATCATTTGACCGAGTGCTGAATTTACATTTTCGAACACATTATGTGAAGTTTGTTTCAACTTGGCACTACTTATTCGACGTAGAATAAGAGCAGATAAATCTTCCAATTCTTTGGAGTACTGGGTTAAAATAACAATCATTTTTTGCGAATCAGAATTAATGGCATCTAATTGGTTCTCGAATTTTTCAACTTGACTTTGTGCCTGTGAACATTGAATAACCTCCTCTTCGATCAAATTCAATTCCTTGTTGATTTCTTTGAGTGAAGGAGTCACTGCATCCAGTATTGATTGGCCGGTTCGTGCAAACAATTCGTCTTTATCTCGTGCTATGGTGTATCCAATGTCGAGTAACGAATGTTGAAATTCGACAACTGGTTTTGAAAGAGACTGTAGAATCTCTTCGGTTGTTATTTTTTGACTTTTGTCGCCTTCAGTCGATAGTTGCTCTCCAATAAAAGCTAAATATTTTTTAATTTCACCTACAGGTTGCAGTAGCGAGTCCACAATGGTAACTGTGTAACCAAGTGACTTCTCTTCAGCCACTTCAGCGATCACGTCAATACGAATTTGGTCCAGATCTTGTTCGATGGTGTTGATTGATTGAGCAATAGATTCCAGAACTGATAAGTTCCCTATTTTTTCCTTTAAAGTTGAATCATTGACTTCAATACCGGCATTAGGAGTTTCTAGTTTTTCCTTTTCTACGGTACAATAAGTGGAATTTTCAGATTTTTCTCGAATTTTTCTGGATTTTTGTCTTTCAAATTCGTGCAATGAGTCATCTTCGGAGTTAACTGACTTACACTTTTGCACTGAAGAAATGGCACTTGTTAAACTTTTTTTCACCCCAGTTTCACAGACTGCTGCTTTAGCCTCGGTTCCTCTATTTTTGGTGACAGACAATTTTTCCTGGAGAAATTTCAACTCAGATCCTCTATCAGAAGACAAATCTTCCAGATACGATTGACTGGTTTGTAGAATATTATGCGAAAAATCCGAATAGTTTTTATCAACTGAAATGTCCTCGGAGTTGGGTGAATTATTGGTAACAAAGGCGGAATCATCCATCATCGAATTTTCAACATCAGCTTCAGTTTTCAGCTCTTCTTCACAGCCATAATCATTGATGGGTACATCGATGACTGTTGCCTCCATTAATATGTTACCAGTGGTTGAGGTTTCTTTTACGAATCGAAGTGATGGTAATTCGACTATATTTTGCTCTGGAAGAATAAATGACGCGAATTTAATCTTTATTCAGATTCAAACCGACCTGAGAGTGAAGGCTTGTTTTAGAAAATTTACAATCTACCTGTAATATGGTCCGTTAATTCGTTGGCATACATTTCTACAATTTGCAAAGCCTCTTCCTCAGTCAGATCTGGAGTTTCGTACAGGGATATTGAAACTTCTTTGCCGTCAAATGAAAATGAAATTCCAGCAGCCTCCTCATAGGTTGTGCTTTTGTCACTTATTAAGGTGCTATTGTTTAACTGCGATGAACGTTCTTCCATAATGATTGACAATGATTCTGGTAGATTGAGATTTTTCTTTACATTTTCATTTTCATCTGAAATTTATAAACTATTGTATTAGTTGTATGTAGTTAGTAAACTTATCATTTTTATTTCTCCCAATGTATGAAAATGAAGTAGAAAAAATTAGATTGGTCATGAGGAGGACCATTGGCCATAGTTCTAATTTTTTATTTATCTTTTCGGGCAGAGTGAAAATTATAAGGAATAATTTCTTTGATTTTTCATGAATAAAATTAACAATCTATTTGCTGACATAGGTATGGAATAAAATCCTGAAAAGGCTCATTGTTCTGTCGAAACTGCATGGATAAAAAAATGGTAGCATTTCTACAGCCTAAAACTGATTTTATTATGGGAATTTTTGAAATTTGTGACCAACAGATTTATATCAACTTTTATCGAGAGACATGGCATTGATATAAACATCGATATACATATTTCTCCAAATTCAAGCAGAAACGCTGTCATTGAAATTCATGCACTATAAATACACAGAATTATACTTCCCAACATACATGGTACTGAAGGCTTTACTGACAGTACCTTAAACATCTGGAAAGATACTTTTCGCGTTACATGTCGTGACACAGGGATTTTATGATATTTTTACCGTAGTCATATCAATTATATTGATATTATTTTTCTAAATAAAATAAAATTTTTTGAATACTAGGAAATTATTTTCTCATTTTGTCTAGGTAAGTCGGTATATTAATGAAATGATAATGGTATGAAAATGGGTGGTTCAGATATTATTGGATGACTTAAAATGAATATTTCGTAAAATTATTCGGAGGTTTATGTACAAAATATTCTATAATTGGCTCAAAAGCTTTTGAGTTACTTAAAAGAACGATTTACCAAGTTGCCATTTCAGTTAAACACAATGGGTATGCCGACTTCGATTTTAAAAAAATTCAGTCAAAGGTTTTCTAGCCAATAGAAAATTTTTCATAAAATTATAGGGTGAAAACGGATAATTGATGGTCATTTTCGATAAATACGATCCTTCTATTTGATATGATATCTGTAAATTTTATTCTAATAAAAGGGTTTTGGTATAGTTGAAAATGAAATATTGTGCCTATTCCCATATCGCTCTAACTTACCTGAGTACCTACACCTTATCAAATACACATCTAAAAAATCTTCAAATCGATCGATAAAAAGCTAGAAACGAGAAGAATGTAAAAAATTTTGAAGGTTTTTGATCACAAAATTTTTAAAATTTTACTTTGTTATTTATTTTTTAGCATAATAAATATACTTTTTTATATTTTCTGTTACATATTCGATGTTCAGTTACTCGAAATTAAAAACTGAAAATTTTTGTGAGTTGAAATTATTTTTATAGGGCTTTTTTTTTTCTACATTATCATTGATGTGAACGATACGAAAAAACAAACCTTTCTTGATGATAAAACAAGGCGTATCGTTTTTTCTCGATTTATCACAATTCAGTAAGTTAAAAAATTCTTTAATCCTTCGTTATACAAAACTGAGTAATTATCTACGAGAAAGGGTGGAAAAAGAATTGAAAATTTTTCATATCAAAATTTGCAGATTTTAGTTTCAAACCATCTTGATATTTAAATCAAGCCAAATGCGTTGCTTAAAAGTTGTTACTGCTACTCATATAAAACTTTCCCGCTTACTTTCAAACGCCAATAACGAAGCACTGCTGTACGCTATTCCCATACAGTTGACCGCTTCGCACGAATAAGTCCCCAGACAACATTTCCCATCGACTCCTGATATTATTTTATGCATTTCACCAGATTTCAATTGTCTACCATCTTTAAACCATCGAAGTTGAGGTTGAGGAACACCAATTACCTTCAAACGATCAGAATGTATATTTTTAACAGGCCTACTCCAGTTTAATTGGTATACTTATGCTAAGTAAGTGATTGCGAATGAAAATAATGGTATTTCTACTTTGCATTCCAAGTTGACGGTCCCCTCTTTGGTTACACTTGCTTTCAGTTTCTCCAGAAAGCGAGGACTTTTGTAACGTTTAGGAATGATTAATTTTACAAAGCACGATGTTACGCTTTGACCATAATCGTTCACAGCCACACATTTCCAGTCGGTCTGCAAGAATAAAAGACGTGTGTAGGTAGGTATACTTAATAATAGCGATACTCTACATCACCTCTATAGGTATATGAGTGCACTGTACCCACACGATACACTTACTTGATCGCTCATTTCCAAGTATTTTAAACGTAACCAATAATTTCCGTGACTTTCTTTATTAATCGATATTCGTTCGTTTTCTTCGACTGGTTCGTCGTTTCGATACCAAAAAATTTTTGGATCTGGTTTCCCACTAACTGGAAAAGCGATTTATTATTAAAGACAGAGGTAAACGCTGCTGTTCAGGAGCAAGGCCCAAGAACAAGTTTCTCGATGAAACGGCTCCATTACCTTGGACATTGAATTGAAATTCTTCGTTAATTTTTGCTTCGTGACTAAATAATCCATTCACGAAATACGGCGGTTGGTTGGTAGCAAAAATCATGAGTCGTTCTTCTTTCGTCAACTGACTTTGAATGTCTTCGAGGGTTAATACCGTCGTGCTACTGATTTCACCCATCGGATTTTTGGCAATGCAGCAATATGTACCTTTGAGAAACACATACCGTATAAAATTCAGGTCAATCAAACAAATTTGGGTTGGAAAAGCTCAGTTCTATAGGGCTAACTGTTTCTCCAGATCTATTTGTACTTTCTGGTATGAGTAATTAGGGGATGTTGAAAGTCATGTTGACTTAATGTCAATATTTAACAGCAAAAAAGTAACAGTAGAGGATTACTATTGAGTCAAAGCCAAACAGGCGAACGCAAGGGGAAGAAGAAGGCTATCACCAAATCCGGTAGTAAAAAAAAAGCATAAAATTTGACTGAAGACCTCTTTTATCTCTTTTGCAACCTCCTTCTTATGCCCTGATTTGCTCTCACCACATTTGCCCCTTCTGTTCAGAAAGGCAGTATCAACCTATGATCGAAGTTTAAAGAATAGCCTGTTGTTAAACAGCTAAAACAAATTTTTCTAGACTTTGGTCAGATAACATTTCAGGTTGTATGAAAACTTGTGGAAGGGGGACGTGTCCGCAACTTTTTCCAGCACTTCAATAAGTTACTTGTATAAATTACTAATTTATACTTAGTTTGTGCTTCAAAACTAGTAGATATACTTAACTGGTTTACAATCTATCATTTTATAAATTTCTGTGATAGTATTTGGTAAAAACAAGCGAGAATCAAAAAATCTCAACTTTCCGAATGATTTTTTGCTTAAATGAGTAGATCCTTAAGGATTGAGGGATGATATTGTAGGGATGTGATTATCAAATAGGTGCAGAGGGCTATTTCTATTCAGAAATTCCTGGTCTATCCAAACAATTTACCCCCAAAATATTACCAAGTAAGTGAATTTTATTTTCGTGTATCAATTTCAATTTTAAAATTATGAGAAACGAATTTTATTAGTTCACAAAAAAGTCTACACTCACATTATTCTCCATCAAAAATATTTTTTTCTCCGTTGCTCATAATGGTAAATACGATAAAGAAATGTAAAATTTCTGCTTCAGCTTTCTTTTTTTGTTTTAGACTGCACCTCTCATTCTTACCAGGCTGACCACAAAGATGGAAAAAAAATGGTCTTACGCATCTTTCAGTTTTTGAATACCATAACTTATTTGATGCACATCACTCGGATCAGTTGAGAGTAACCAAATTGGGCAAATAAGACTAATAGTGATGAAGCCTGATCTCGGAAATATGCATCTGAATGCAAAAAATAATAATAAAAATTATTACCGTAAAAAACTTGCGAAAGAAAAGGAGAAGTTAGAAGATGTAATTGACAAAAAAAATGGGTAAAACTACCTGCGTAAGTTACTTGTGGTGCCCATAGCTGGCACTTTTTCATTTTCTTATCTGGTGCAAACCAAAAATTTTATGAGAATGAAATGTGGGAACCATTGACTGAGGGGGTGAAATTTATCTCTTGACTTGTAAAAAAATTACAAAAATGTAAATTTTGAACATAAGTAAATAAGAAACAAATTTATTGATTTACATCAACATGCAATACATATGCATAGAAAAGGAATAATAATGAAAAAAATTAACAAACCGAAACAACCACTTATCACGCAAAAGTGCTCATTCTTACTGGGGCCCTATTAATAAATTCATCCATTACAACCTCCACGTTTATTTTCGAGATGAGATTGTGGTGGATGTTGAGTACACTAAAATGATTTAATCATTCAGCCATAAGAGTCGATCTCATGTATAATTTTAATCTGCATATTGCAGAAAAACTGCGCTCGCACGTACAAGTAGATGTGGGTATAGTTAGTGAGATACGAATCAACTTTGCCAATTCTGGAACCAAATTAAGAATGTCCAAATTCTCCCTTAAAAAATTAACAACTTCAGAGAGGTTATTCGGTACATTGTATTTTGTAGTGTTGGTTTTCATGAGATCGTAGATCATATCACGATGTAAAGTTAAGCGATCGCAGTCAAACTGTTCAGTTTCATAAAATGAAATCACCTTCTGAGGAAATTCCATCTTTTTGATAACAAAACTTTCAAAATTGTTCCGGATTTCCATTGTGCTGGATTCAAAGCGACTGTCAAGAGAACTTACAGAAAGATCTAAAACTTCAAAAAATAGTTTTTGATATAATTCTTCTGGATTAGTAAAAACGTGTGGTGATGAATCTGTATCAAATCTTTTGGGTGTTTTTCAAATGCAAGGACGAGTAGGCATCTGTAATTCTAATCAAAATTTAGGAAAATCCTCATTTTGACAATTCTGTAATGATTGCATCTTTGTTTTACAATTCGTATGACACTGGGTGAAATCCAAGTCTATTTTTTGTAAAACTGTATTCAATGTTTCAACACATTCAAAAATACAAATGAGAGCTTTTTAATGAAAAAAAGTCAAACGATTCCAACATATGAAGGTAGGACAAAGCTGATGCTGTTACTATAAAATCCATAGAATCATTTAAAATTTTGCTGAAAAATTCCATCAATGCTTCGTAATTATCACGTACAGTTTTGAGTGATTTTATATGGACACACCACCGAGTTGGACAATATTTCATTAAAGTTGGCGAATTTTCACTTTGAAAATCTTTAAAAATATCTAATCAACGAGGCGAATCACAAACAAATGTAATCATTTGCCTCACAGTTCCTACAAAATCTCTAACTGGTGAAATTCCAGTTAAAGTATCTTGGACTGACAAGTTCAACTTATTTGCAACACAGTGTACAAATAATCCCAATGGATTCATCTCACAAATTCTCATTTGTAATCCTGTTTTATCACCACTGAAATTTGCAGCACCATCAAAAGATTGTCTTCTTATATCGTTGAAATCCAAATTAAATCATGTAAGAACATCTTTAACAATCAAGAATAACATTTCCAACTTTGTATTTTTTGTTTTGTAAAAACCTACAAAATCTTCAATTATGTTCAATTTTTTGTCAACATATCTCAAACATATTGACACCTGCTCTAGCCTACAAACATCAGATGATTCGTCAACCATAACAGAATATTATTTCTAATTTCGTAATAATTGTAAAGTGCGACCTTTGTGGCTAAATTAAAAATTACGAATCATCATTATATTTGTTTAATAGCGGAGTTCTATGTTTTTTTTGTTTTTTGTTTTGTTATTTACAGAAAAAAGTAAACATTATGAAGATTTTATGTTTGAAATTTGCCAGCCTGGTGCAATGCACCTGGTTGGATACTCCAGTAGGTGCAAGTGCACGTTTGCACCACTATTTTCGCCGGCCATGGTGGTGCCTATGAATTTAAGTCAAAACGTCGATCTTCGCAGGTAATACTACCCCCAACTTTCTGGAGTCAGCGTTAACAAATTAGCCAACAAACCGAATGGATATTATCAAATCAGCGTTTAGTAAAAATGTATTTTCCTGCCTAGAAAATTGTACCTTACCCAACGAATTAGTGCCGGTCAGCTGATACACGTCTCCTGGTTTCAGCTCTTTACCATCTTTTAACCAGCTTAAGTGCGGCGTTGGATACCCAATTACCTTACATTCGAACGATACTAATCCTTCGGGTGTCATTACAGCGCGAAGATTTTCCAAAAATTTTGGCGTTTTGTAATTTTTTGGAACTGAAAAAATAGAAAATCGTTCGCATAAATTACCGACAATTATTAGTAATTGTGTTCGGTCTTATAAGAAAAATTTCGTCCTCTTACACTTCACTGTCACATAACACGACGAAAATGCTTTAATTCCAAAAAAACTGGTGGCCACGCATTTCCATTCTCCATCGTCTACCATTTCGACGCTCTTAATTTGCAGCCCATACATGCCAAGTCCATCGGCGACCGTTTTGTATCGGTCCGCGTCCACAATTCTGCCGCTTTTATTGTACCAATCGATGGTCTTTGGCCACGGAGGTACTACAACTGCATAAAACCGAGGCAACAAAGTTCGTCAAATTCGAGGAAAAAAAATTGTGCCTCATATAGGTGCCATAAATATTGGAAGGAAATTCTACGAATGCTATTGCAGATCATCACTCACCTTGACACGTTAGCGTTAGTTGCGATTCGATTTGGGCCTCGACATTTTGTAATTCGCGTAAAAATTTCGGTTGTGGTCCCAAAGGGAAAATACTATAAACGAAAAATAAAAAATATCAATTAAATTTTTTTTTTTTTCCAATTCTCAATAATTATTGTGACATACTTTCGGTTTATTTGGCCGAAACGCATTTATTGGCGAATTTTTACGGAATAAATTCGGGTTCGAACGTGAAAAAGTCTAAGGCAAGCATCGCGATTGGAATGCATCCAATTTCATGCCGATTCTATGGTAGGTACCGTGTTTATTTTCATTTAACATTTTTTCCTCTCTATATGATCAATTCGTCGAGGCCGTTTTAAGGAAATTAATTCACACACTGGCCTAATTCTCGGTGCATGGAATGCGAACACTTATGCGACGAGGAATTTCAAAGGTTCACCCACTTGGGCACCGAAAATGTTTTCTACTCACGTTTCCAACAGGAATCACCATTATTCTAGTATACATTCTGCGAACGAGTAGGTAAGAGGGGAAATTAAAGTCCTGCATAAATCAGTTGCTGAAAATCTAAAATATTTCCAGTCATTACCTACCCCTGTAGTGTGAATAACACGCGGCAAATATAGTAATTAATAATAATCCTAATACGGTGAATATTCTAATTTAAAAAAGCATAAATAGAGAAGCAAACAATTCTGAATTAGACTCGAGGGAGAAAACGTCTGAGGGAGACAGACCTCCTTCCCCCCCAAAAAAATTCATAATATCCAAATGTATATGATTTTCTTAATTTCTCGTACTTCGACGTGGACAAAATTTTCTTTCTTTAAAAATATTTAAAAATTTGCCAATTTCGTTTGGAAAAACTTTTTTTTAATTCTTTCTTTTTGGTACCTTACCTTTCTCATTGGCAGTTTTCGATTCGAGATTCTTTTTTCAAGCATTCACGTAATCGTCAATAAAATAAAAAGCCAGGCACATTGTTGATAAGGCTTAAGGATGTATTTCCTAAATTTTTAAACTCAACGTTCTTGCGTCACGAAGGAGTAAAAAGAGGACACAAAAATCTTTTAATTGTTTTATTGTTTCACTGGAATGTAACGCTTCCGCTAGACTGCGCTACTAGCGCTGTTAATTTACAAATTACGAACTATTTTTCAGCATTAGAAATTCATAAAATCAAAGCAATCGAAGGCAATTGCACAAAAATCGTAAGTGGTAAAAAGGTGAAATTTATAGGAGACATCATTGTAAGTTGGCTGAAGACTTCTCGGAATAACCGCGAGATTCTGTTCTTATTCCAAAACTTGACTGAATTCTCGTCATTTGAATCATAGAATCTGAATAGAATTTCAGCAATATCTCGAAAAAAAAAGTACGATTTCAGCTAAATTTTCATAGAATCTTTAGCCAATTTATGAAAATGTCTCCTAAAAATTTAGGTGTTTTATCACTTACGGTTTTTGTGCAATTGCTTTTGATTACTTTAATTTTATACGTTCTCAATGCTAAAAAAAAATTGCTCGTAATCCCGAAATCTACGTGTTTCTCTGATGAGCCACTAAAGGGCGACTACTTTGACTTAAATCCCAATGGACAGATTGCCTCTTATTGGGAGGGGGGCTTGGAAGATGAAAAGACCGAAAAATGTTAAAAGTCTGTGTAATTTACAATTTTTTGACATAAAAATTGCTTTTCACTCTCCCAAAATTGTCTCTCTGGTTGCCATTTGACAGAATTTCGATATAAAGATTAATTAGATAGTCAAATTTTTTTGAAAATTATGTATTTTTATCATTGTAATGCCAAAAATTGGAGCGGTTTTTAAAAATTCTAAAAAGCGACAACCACGAGGACAACCATAGTAAAATGAATGCAGAAAACTCCAAATGAATCGGAGCGAAATTAAATGAGTAAATAGGGGGAAAGTAAGTTTTTTTACACCCATTGAAAGGAAATTCATATAACTGGAGAAAAAATCAATTAGCTATTTTCATGATCAAAGTGTTAATAGGTATGCCTGCTTTTGACAAGAATTATGAATAATATTATGCTCTAGGGTACGGTTACGATACAAATAGTCATGAAAATGTTTCCATGCACATATTTATTCAAAGTATTGAAATTTTTTGCAGGTAACGTAGTGGTAATTTTAGGATGAATTGCTAAAGGCATCTCATATTTTCCTAAACAAGTTAGTGAATGAAATTTTAAAAATTTAAAAAGCGCAGTTCAGTAACATAAAGGTGGTGTAGGTAATTCATAAAAAAAGAAAAATGCCAATGACACGCCGATCACATAGGTAAATTTCACCAACGATCGTTAGAATTTCAGATTATATGTACTGCGAGTCGCATTCATTATAAGGTTCAAGAATTTTGAATTAATTAGTATACTCGACGAAAACTTCAGTCAGCCGTTATTCAGAAATCAATAAAAAAATGTGGTCCATCATCGAACTTGACTGAGCCATAGATCCAAAGTATGCACAAACCAAATTTAGTCCTGATCCTTAAAGAATTACGCCTCCCACCGATTGTCTACAAATTTCAATTTCAAATAACCCGGGAAGATTTGGCCTCATCTTTGTACTTGACAGAGATATGAACTCGAAGTATGCACACGAAAAATTTCGTCTTAATTCATAGAAAATTACGCCTTTCAGTCAGTTTGAAAATTTCATTATACTTATCCAATTACAATATGTGCTTAGATATATTATACAGAATAATTCATGAATGTTATGGTTCCCCAAAGTTTAGATAAAGATATAATCAAGTGCCACTGAAAAAAAAACTTCCTCTTCACTTAGGGTCTATCAACAAAATTGAAGTGCCCAGAAAGGCGGATTTCCAGGTAGCCCCTTCACTTCATGCAAATGCAACTTTCCGTACTTCAGTGTGTTGAAACTATTTCGCTCTGGCTCTTTGGTTGCACACGATGAGTCTAACAGTTGCCTTCCTTCTCCGTCTAGATTTCCAAAATTTTCCAGCGGGAAAATTCCAAATTTTTAAACTTGGCAGCCTCTCCGGTGACTAAAAGTTTGAAAATAAATTTTGAAAATGGAGCATAATGAAATAATTATTTTGAGGAAGTTTTTTCCCAGTCATATTCCGCTGATTTTCATTTCAAAATTGGAGAACCACTCATGAAATACCTACTC
Organism: Ericerus pela; assembly: GCA_011428145.1. Taxonomy (NCBI): domain Eukaryota; kingdom Metazoa; phylum Arthropoda; class Insecta; order Hemiptera; family Coccidae; genus Ericerus; species Ericerus pela. The sequence continues at coordinate 585,720 of WOFM01000392.1, forward strand.
GTTTAACGTTTTTCGATTCAAAAATTAATTTTTTTTACAATAAAAAGATATTCCCCTCCAAGATGAATCTTATTTACAGGTCTATATTCGTTAAAGGGTAGGTATACCTGCTGCTATTCGAATCCTGATTTTCTTTCTGGAAGTTTATGCTGGACGATGAGAAGGCTTGTCCTAAACAGTTTTTCGCCACACACGAATAGGTGCCGAGTGACGATGATTTGCTGGAATCGACACGTAGTGCGAATGTGTCGCCGGCTTTTATTTTTTTACCATCTTTATACCAGAGTAGTGTCGGAGTTGGAACACCAGTCACTTTGCATTCGAGAGAAACGGTCCCATCTTCAGCCAGAATCGTTTTTAGCTCCTCGTCGAATTGAGGTGCTTTGTACGCTTTTGGAACTAAAACAAAACATGGAATCGACACGTTTATATGTTTATCGTATTTTTTACTCGATTCGAAGTGAATAAGAGAAGAGCATTAATATAAATCTGTTTTTATTCTCTCCGATTTTCATTTCCTTCCTTTATTGATAAACAAATTACATAAATTATTGGCAAACCCAGTATCGTTAGGCAGGCTGAAGAAACGCTGCAACCGTGTTTGTTCTCTGCGATACAAGTCCAATGACCTTCATCCTGCAGCATGGTCCAGCCCACATCCAAGCAATAATATTTATTTTCTTCGAGGAAATTGAGTCGATCGTTCATTTTGAGGATTTGATTGTCGTGATACCAAGTGACCTGGTTGGATAACAACGTAAGAAATAAGAGCAGCTGATATAAAATGTGTATGGAAAAATGGAGCCATTTTTACCATTACGACGAGAATTAGATTATTTTAATTATTGCTACGAGTTTGAGAGTGATGATGAATCATACAGAATATCGTTAGTGATCAAGCCACCAAATCGACAAAAAAAAGTAATAAGTTACCATAAAAACTTGGTGTTTTTTCTGCTTTTAGAAAACCTTCCCAGATTCTTAAGTTTACTACATCACCGGTGGGCTTTACTATTTTTCGAGATTTATGAAAACAACTTCATACTCGTCCAGATTTTGATAGTTACCTCAGATTTTCTTCAGTAAAACCATAATTTTAAGAAACAAAAATTAAATTATTCATATTAATGTTGACAATTGTGGCTACACTTTCTAAGAAATAACAGTTATTTATCTCAGTCTCTCTCCAATGAAAGATTGGTGCAGTATTAAAATTATTAAGTAACTAAAAAAATGTAAACCACAATATTTTTCTACAAATAACTGTCACATCCGTCATCTTAATATTACAAAATTATCATCATTAATAAACGGAAATCTTTTGTTGAGCATGTAGTCTAATCTGAAAATTAACGGCGTACAAGAGATTCTTTGTAAAAAATGTTGCCCACTTCTGAGACATACAGTTATTATATTTTATACTTACTTCATTGTCTAAAAGAAATAATACTGATTTCTCAATATTGTACAAAAATTTCGTGCTTACAGATTCTGAAACTTTACAGCGAAAGAAAATTTGTAAACTTTGCATAAATTTATCGATGTTCAACCGCTGTTTTTTTTATAATAAATTTCGCTCTAAATTCCAATTAAACGATTTCTTTACATTTTATTCTTTATAATCTTTATGAACAAAAATTATATTTTTGGCTAGAGACCCACGAATTCATATAAACTCTATAATACTTGTCTGTACGTCAAAATAAAAAATTTTTGTTCAGTTTTCTTACTATCTATACGTACTAAAGTTTCTATTAATAAGTTAATTAATAAGTGCCTAGGTATTATTTTTCTAATACATAAATACAAATATAAATTTTTTTTTTTCACCCAGAAATTGAATCAAATAAATTATTTTTGTAGAATATAATTATGATTTTTTCTCTCAGTGAGCATCAAAGAAGAAAAAAATTTCAAAAAATCTCAAAAAATCTCAACAAATTTTAACAAAATTCAGCTTAGTCGGCCTAGGAATTATGTTCCTGCTATTTACGTGTTATATTTTCTAACAAAGTTTTCAAGTTATTGTTGGGTATTTGGTAAGTACAAAAATAATTAAATTGTACCATAATTTTCTGGCAGGTGTTATCCTCGTATTTACGAATTTTTCATTAAAAGGCTAAACACCTACCTGACTACGAAGCCTGACTAGCCCTAAGATCTTATTTCAAGTTTTACTTTTTTGACTATGGAATGTAAAAGATTTCATTTTTCAGATTTCAGAATTTCGAGGTACCTATAGACCATTTTCATACAGCTTTTTATTGATATTAATTTTCAAAATTGTTAAAAACAGTATTTCGTGTCTTTTCTCAAGCACAGACTATGAGCATAATTTTTTAGTTGAACTTTTCAATAATGATATCAGGTTAATTTTACTCAAGTCAAGTTATTTCATTGCTTAATATTAGTTTAACTAGGATGACTATCGATCATTTTAATTTTTCCAAACATTTACTGCAAAATATGTAGATAATCGATGAAACGTAATTTTTTTCTTCTTATAAAAGATCCTATATTCATCACTTTAAATTCCAAATGAATTAGCTAAGAAATCAAAAATAGAAAACAAACCGTAAATATCTGGCGACCGTTGAAAGATTTATAGCTGGAGATGTGATATTTTAACTTCATCGCATAATGTCATCGGCGTTAATATAAAAATAAATTTTCAAATTGAATTTCGATTGGGAACTAGTCACAAAAAAAATTAAAATAAATTTCTGCTGTACAGAAGCACTTAAACACTCGACGGGTTATTTTGAGCGTTAATTGTTATTTTGTTTAATTTTAATTTTCTTTTCTTTTTTTTTTTTTTGTCAGAGAAGAAAAAGCGGATATGCACAATCGCTAAAAAATAAATAACATCGCTGTGGCGCGTAACAAATCGGTCATAATTTGCGTATTAATGTTCTCGTAACAGACGAAAAGCGTAGGTAATTTTTAACTTTCCGAATTTAATTTTTTTCTCTTAAATGAGACATACAACAGCAGTACGAATGCCAATGATAACAAAATGGCATTCTAATAATGCATTGCCCTGCTGTTGCGGCTGCGGTAATTTCGTCGAAGTAGAACATATTTAGAAGTCATACCTATATTCAAATTAAATAGGTCTTTTCAAGCTGTATCTCTCAACTTCTGATCCACAATATCTTAGGATTCATAAACAAAACAAAAAACACACACACAAAAACAGGAAATGATGAACGTTTGCAAATTCGGAATACGACTTTCAATAATCACCATCCATTCATTAACATTCCAGTAGCTACCGACCACGTAAGTGAAGGTAGATGAAATCATAGAGGTCTAAGAAAAATGCAATTTTTCAAGTTACAATTGGAATTTTTCGAATTTTTAAGAAAAAGAATTCATTTTTTGAAACGTTTCATTTGCAAAAAAAAAAAAAACAAGAAAAAATGTCGATAAAATATTTTCAAGTAGTCTTCGAAGTTATTATTGTAAAATTATATATAGAGAAAGGGGACTTTAAAAGACAAAAATGATGTATGAACGACTCATGACTTTTAAAAATCTCTCATTCTTATTGGAGGAGATGTAAATTATAATTACGCAGGTAACTATTTAATTGTTCTCAAACTATCTGTTTCAGAGTACGAATTTTTTTAGCACTTTTCTTGAATAATGTAGATATCTTGGTACCCTGTTATACATTTTCTGGTTTCTACTCTATTATTATTGTACTGACGTCTATTACTAATAATTCAGCAATTGGTTGGTATTAGTTGACAAAAATTACCAGATATTTCTATAGGATTAAAGGATTTTGAATGAAATAAGGCAATCAAAATGACGTCAGAAATGTTAAAAAACAAAGAGAAAAACCTATCTTGCTGGAAGATTTTTCGTATCAATTAACCTTGTCTAATACATTTTAAAGGGGAATATTCGATAAGTAATGACTCCCGGCGAGATTAAGTACATGACTTCATTTTGGGTTGCCTTATGGTGTAAGAACTCAAAAATAAGACAAACCTAATGACGATATATGTTTCTACACTTCATAAGTCATAACCATGCATCAGTGAATTCCATAAATTGTCCCAACTTGTGCAAGCTGTCATGTGCATTATTATAACCGACAGCACGCATACAAATCTTCATATATCTCCATCTTATCTACTCACTCTCCTCATTACCACTTGTCTCATTCACACATCATTTTACATCCGCGCCTGTAGTCGTCTCTTTCTGGAAAATATGAGAACAACACATATTTTGAATTTGATACGTTATACAAATACCTAAGCTTTTCATCCATTTTCTGGAAAGGAACTATTTTCCACATGTCATCAAATTTCATCACTGTTTAGATCACATTATTGTTAGTTTCGTGTACTTACCTTATCTTGTATTAATTCGTTCGCCATTTTTAAACCTACGGAGAACATTTTATAATTCTGCAGAATCACTTTCAGATGTACCTAACCACCATACTGACCACAGAGGCTTAATAGTTTGAGTCGGCAATATTATAACTTATATTGTCAAAATTGTTTCTTGAAGTCAAATACTGCGCCTATACGGTAATTTTGGTCAACTTCATTAAATTCTATAGGCTATTGGCTTAAGCTTGGGTGATTTCAATGAAAAAAATTCGTTATTGAAATTCAAGTTGAAATTATTTCAAATATACGTCAATCAAAAAAAACAACTTAATAATTATTGGCACTTAGTATGACTCCGGTTGATGAAGTGATTTTAAAAACATTACCATTATATCAAAAGGAAGAAGATTTTGGTCTGACTTGGTTTTAAGAGACAGCGACGAGCCTTGATTTCCAACTTCAGCTCGTTACCTTTGACTTTTGTGTACGCCAGTGTTGATGGGACCATCCAAAAGTTATCCCTAATTCGAATGGTGGTACCAAAATGCTACATATTACGATGATGGAATACGAGTGATAATATCTCTAAGTCTGGTAGGAGTCAGGAAGTTGCAATGAAACGTTATAGACAATTGGTACGTAGGTACTTAGGTAACCGATCACAACATGGTGGATATCGAAATCAACTTAAACGCTTTTGGCTAAACTGTTAGGACAATGGTAAGGTGCAAAAATACTGCGAAAATGGGGGGTGAAAGTTGGGGAACATATGAAAGTAAAATCGGTTAGTTACTTTTACCAGTTTTCTCATATCACTTATAAAATCTTGTGGAATGAATGTGTAACCATCTTTTTTAGCCTTTTGCCCTTCATTTATCTTATTACGGGTACCTACTGCTCGGGAGACCTAAGCTCAACAAAAACCAAATATCAACTGTATTATTGGTTGTATCTGGCCTATGTGACCTTTTGATCGAAAGTTAAGGAGTTCGTGATCAGTCGCACCCAAAATGTGCCTACAACTAAAACAGGTGACTACGATGATTTACTTATTCGGTAGAGTTCAGCGCCCTCGGTGCTCCTACGTGCGACTGAAAATTTCACATTGAAAAATCGCTGGTATTCTAAGAGATGATGATACAAAATTTTAGTTACCTTGAGCGGTTGCACGCTGTCGATTTCGACCAAAAGTCGTGCACGTGATCCAATTTTAACGGAAACATCGTGTAACCGCTTCAGAAATATTGGCACTCGAGGTATACGTTTTTCGACGTTCAGATCAACCGAAGCTAATCTGGTGGTTCCATACGAGTCTCCACATTCGGCGTAGTAGTTACCAGCATCCTCTAAGGTTAGCTGTCGGATCGCTAATGAGCTCTTGTTTCGAGTATAATAAGGCTTAAATCGATCGCTGGAGAGAGAACGTTGATTGTTACGAGACCTGGAATGATATAAAATGATACGATCGGTTAGTCTGTGAGTTCTTACGCGTACTTGCTTCTTCAGATGAACGTTCATTTGACACAAGTTCAAAAAAAGTCTTGACGTACAAATTTAACACAATACTCGTAGTCGCAGATTTTCCTATGAAATTCGGATAAAAAATGTTGCAAAATATAATTTTCAATTACGGTGTCAAATTTTCAGGACTACGCCAATGCGTCAAACATCGAACAACTTACGGTTGCCTACATACCTTGTCGTCTGTTCTAACTTATTATATTAATATTTAGGAAACAATGGAAGTAGAAAGTGTCAATGTAATCTGCAAACATTTGAGATTTCCTGTCATTTTCCCGAATTTCATTTCCCAAATAGTTATTTTCCCGAATAACATTTTTTTCGAATGCTTGTTCTCCTGAGGAACATACTTTTTCGATTGATAATTTTTTCAAAAAAATAAATAAAATGAAACGCCTAAAAAGAGAAACGTAGAATGTCCAACATTTTTGTTATTGTGATCCTTCAACCGAGTTGCCATCTTTCCAGGCCTTTCAATTTGCTGTTGGGAAAAATGCGGAATATTTAATTTTTTCACACTTCCATTTCTGACGTGCTTTCCAGGTTTCATAAACTCGTTAACTAATAGTACTTATCCATCTTAATTGAGGGGCTTGGAGTCAAAGGTGGAAACATCCATATTTGGCATAAATGAGGTAAACACGGTTTTAGATACTACAAATCACGCTACATCACGTGAGCATATCAGTTTGTAGCCATTTCCATTCCTTCATGCCTAAAAATCACGTCAAAGTATACCCTTGGAGTCAAAACTTACATCATCCAATGGATTGTGTTTGGTTTGGTACCAAGGCTAATTTCACCTCAAATTGTGGTACTGATAAGAGGTGCTGTTGATGTCTAACAACGTTCTACTTACAAAGTTCGCTGTTTTATCACTGTGTTATCGTTATTTTTATGATTGTCATGTTTCAGATTATTTATATTAATTTTTCAGCTATTCTGTTTCTATGCTACCTTTAAATTTTTGTAATAAAGCAGGTAATTTTTGTGAATCCATTATTATTGTGCTCCGATATTCTTTTTCAACATTGGTTGTGTCATTCGTATGCATTAGAGTCGATTTTACAATATCATAAGTGATTAAAGTGACAGAAAAACATAAAAAAGTGCTACCTTGGAGTCTAAACTGACAACATCCATGTTTAAAAGTGGTAAATCTTTGCGCATGTGCACTGAATCGTTGAAATTTTAATGTAAGTCGTGTATTGGGTCACCCTCCCACCATTTAAAACTATTACCGAGCATTCACAGTCATCCGCTTAGTCTGTGGCAGTTTTTCGCCGATTCTGAAAAAACAGTATTTTGGATGTTTCCACCTTTGACTCCAAGCCCCTCAATTGATTTTGTAATAAAGATAGGGTAAGATAGAAGGCTTATTTTTTGTCATCTATAAGAGTGTTTCGATTAAAGTGAGAAAAAATTTCAAAGGTAAATTCCACATAAATGTCTTTCTAAAAAATTTTTATTTCACCCCTCAAGAAAAGTTATTGAGTAGAATATGTCAGAACTTATTCAATCTCACCCCACTTAACAATATTTGGACTTGAGATTATACATAAATATATAACATCTGATAAGCAGTTTCATTTGTTCAATAATTTGTGCACAATCCTTTGCAGTATAAATACCATATTAAATAAATAATATATACAGTATACAGGTAGGCCTACTGATAAATACGTAACGTACACTCAGAAATGAAATTGGAAAATCAGCCTTCAAACAATAGATTTGAGAAAATAATTTTGAAAATAGTCCTTCAGAGAAACAATTTGTCAATTTAATAGTATGGGGATATCATCCTGAGTGAGGATTAAGGGGCACAGATCACCGATGACAGTTACTGCCAAAAGGTTGGCTAAATTGATACGATGCATGTTAAACACACTTTACTTTTGCATGAATTACTTGTTATATTGTGTCCATAATTCATAATTGTCAATTTTCGAACCATTGTCAGATCACGATGAATTGGCTTATCACAGATTATATCATGTTAACAAGTGCATTTGTTGTACATTGTTATAAACAAAGTACAATGTAATTAGATCACAAATACACAGAAAATACTTATGGACTTAAGTAAATGTGCTTATCCAGAGCTAGTCTTTGGGTATATAATAGATTGGGAAAATTACTATTTGAGAAATGGTATTCTGAAAAATGGTTGGAACATACAGAAAGAGTAATATTACAATCATACAGTCAACTTTTCTTATCAAAGTCTGCTGCAGAAAAGGTCATATTCCTAGAAGCAGTTCAGGATTTTAACAGTTTGCAAAAGGAAAACCAAACATGCGCTAGACATTGGTCTTATACAGCAAAATAATTTTCAACTTTGGAACTCAATATCGATCCACTTACTAAGTAAATAATTTTTTCTGACTACTGCCATTTATAAGAAATAAATATTTATTTCAATTACCTATGTCGATTAGAAAGTAATTTGCAACATAATTAGGCTGTGCTGTTCAGAAACAGTTAAATTATATACTGTAGTTTGCAAAAATTTAAATAGAAGCGCATACACAGTGGAAGCAAGGTTCCAGAATATGGATCAAGAAAAATAGATTTTTATGACACAAACTTTATTTCATTGTGAGATGGATGAACTGAGACAGGGAATCAAGCACTCATAACTTAACTCACACATACTTTACTTCGATTCGGTTTAAAGAAATTATCACATTCTACAAATTTATCATTATAATCAACGATTCAATATGTACAACTTTAGGGCGTAGAACATATGTAAATTAGGAAAACATAGATAAATGAAAGAAGAATGTGAGGATTTAAATTAGAAAAGACGAACATTACATATTTTATCAAATTTAAGATAGAGGTCTTGAACTGGAAGAGCGTAGGAACCGCAAGTCCAACCATATCACTGAAGACAAATTTCAGGAATTTAAATCAAAAGAAAAAAGTCACTTCATTTTAAAAGTGAGAGAATAAAAAGTTCAGAAATGAAGAGAAAGTGAAAATCAAGAGAGCTGAAAGGTGCTGACAAAAGTCAAGATTTATGTAGGTAAATGATGGTAGTTGAGACTTGGATTGCTAGCCAGCAATAAGCAGCTCCATCTGTAATTCTAGCACAAGAAAAGAAGAAAAGAAATGAAAAGAAACAGGAAAATAAGTAAAAATAAGGCCCACGCACTACAATACCGCTGCTTGATCTTCAGAAAAGCTGCTCATTTCTTTTATTATTGCTGCAATTTAAACACTCACAAATACACCCCAAAACAAAACTAATAAAATGCCTACGTAACGTACCCACTGACCTTACATCTGTGTAGACATATATTTAAGCAAAGTTATGACGTATTGGAGTTGCACGTCAACGAGTGCCAAATTAAAATTAAAAACGAACGGATAATCTTCTGGCGCCCACAACAACCAACCTACTTGCTCCTTGTCCATATTTTACATTTTCATTTGTAGTACCTATCGTTCATTACGTCGTTATATAAATTGCCTTTACACTTAGGTTTTAAAATTTAGATAGCTACAAATACAGCACTGCTTCTAATCACGTATACCTATTGCAATTACTTTTACACTTGGCATCAGAAAAAACACTATAACATTGTACTTTTTCCTCCTACAAGGAAGTAAAATACGATAAGCTCACGTAGGCTAAAAGAGTACTGCAGACTAAAATATATTATTTTACTTTGAAGTTAAAAAAAAAAAAAAAAAATTAAGAATATTGTTTATATCGTCAGTTTTACTTTTTACAAATCGACAATTTTAAGGTCCAATTTTCTGAACAAGAAAAACAGACAAAAATACAAAAAAACAGTCACCTTTCTTTAAGGAAAATTAAAATCAAATTTAATTTAGTCTCTCACCAAAATTTCCTCATCATTGTGCCTCCTCTTTTGGTGATTAATTCTTTATTTTGGAATGATTTCAACACATTCCTTTGTCTCTTTAACACTATCGTGGCGACGTTTCCTCCCACCCCACCATTTTGCCATCGTTTATATATATCCACCCTCACTTTTCGTCGTCTGCGAAATTCGTGACCTACGTATCACTTGGCAATGGAGAAGTTCATCCAAAATTTTGGAATTCGTTTGTATCCGCAGGGGTACACAAAAGAGATATTTGTTTGTGGTCTTATTTATTTTTTGATGAGTCGCGAAGTTTTTATGCCGTTTGCATAGGCTAGGACAGAGATGGTTTGGTAGTGGTGGTTAACCTGTGTCTTTGCGAAGGGAGGGCATAAAAATGACTTTATGAAAAAATTCTGTTCTGTAAATTTACGTCGTTCAGTGGCAGATCTAAGGGAAAAAGCTCGGATGCAAATTGTTTGAAAAGGCCCATCAAAATGCTTGAAAAAGAACTACCATTTTAATTACAAAATGTAGGAGTATATAATTTTTCATGAAGCTACGAAAAACCAAAAAGTCTGTTTTGCGAAAGGCCTAGGTGTAATTCTGCTGAGCAAGTTCCCGTTAGACCAACCACTGTTGTTCTTATGCTACAAGGCTCATCATCTCTTTACAACTAACTGTAAAAAAATAAAATTGAGAAAACAGTATTTTTGAACTCTTTGCCTCTACTTTGTATTAGCTGAACAATGCATTATTGTTAATTTACAAATTTTTTAAATCAAAAATAGTTTTTCTTTTTTATCTTTTCAACAAGTTCGGTTCATTCGACAGAATTCTATGAATAATAGAGTCCACACTTTCGTAGCTCCTTCATTTATTGAGACTCTGTTCAGTTTTTCCGCAGTCAATGTTATTGGGTTTAAATCATTTTTGAAGAGTAAAAAGAAACTTGATAGAATCTCAAAATAGGCACCCACAGATTTTTTTAATCTATGTATAGAGAGACGAAGAGAGAGAGAGAGAGAGAGAGAGAGAGTGAAAAAGAAAGATAGATAGAAAAATGTGGGATCTCACATATTTCTGTATTTCTGTAAAGTTTCAACCTTTGTCTAGTCCACTCGTGAAATTCATTATTAAAAATAGGTAGGTACGTCAATTCTGCATGCGAAGAAAAAACAAAACCACTGTCTTATTACAACTCCGCCAAATTATAAATAACTTATAGCTTATAATGAATCACCGATTAATTCTTAGAAGTACTTTACAATCGACTTTCAGCAGCATGGGCATGCATAAGGGGGTTCTGTGAATCTAAACGCCACCTTAGCTCCGAAAAATTTAGCTTGATCTAAAAAAATAATGTATTTCTCTTGGTGAAAATTGTATTGTTGCATGGAGAGGGGTGTGCAACATTTTGTCAGATGACTATAAACATAAAAACACTAATCTCATTCTGAACAGTGATTTAATCATAATATTTCCGAGATATTTGAACAAACTATTCAGTTTTGAAGTTCAGTTTTATCCTCTAAGCCTCTTCTTCTGTTTGCAAAAACAAAAAAATCTTGTGATAGGCTATACCTTTGAAGCGTCAATAGGCATTTAGGCCTACTTAACTTATTAAAGTACTAATAATGCAGTGTCGCATCTACCGGGTGTTAGCTCAGTAAAATTGCTAAAAATATTTTTGACCCTTCGTGTAGACTCATAAAAAAGTATTCAGTCCAGTATCTCGTAATTAGAATAGCCCTTTTCAAAATTTTGTTCCTAGGCCTTTGTCTTTATATCCTGTACTGTAATAATATACCCTAGATTCAATGTTATGTACTTAGTAAATTTTAATCCAAGTATGCAAAAATGTGAGAAAAAAAATGAAAATTTTGGTTTGTTTAATATGAAAATTTCAAAAAATCAAACTATAATTACAATGATCTAAAAAAGTGACTGGATGAGAAAAATATGACAAAATATCCATACGGTAGTGAAGAAGATAAAACCCATAATACATACCTATACTTTCCTATTCATAACTACCTTTCGCATAGATCAAATTAATATCTTAAAATTAACATAAAAATAAAGTTCTTTAAAGGTTTATATTGCCTGACTAAAAAATAATATTTTTTGGGGAAAAATTTCGCAAAAACAAAAACGATATTTTTTCTATCTATTTCTATATCTTTGTCAAAGTATTTGATAAACATACAATCAAATTTTCAGGAGTTTTACCTCAACATAATTTGTTGGAACTACCTACTTCTTAACAATTAAAAAAAAATAAAGCCGGAATAAGTAAATTAGAAAAAGAAGTACAAGTTCAGTCAATGAAGGCTCAAAAAGGCTTTCTGTAGGATAATATTTTGGACAATTTTTTGTTTTAATTATTTGCGAATATCTTGATGGTTGGCTATAAACCTAAAATAGTTCAGCACAAAAATATCGTTCCAATTTATTTTATTCCTATCTCTCACAATATTCAAGAAATTTGGCCATCATAAAAGCAAAGATTCAGAAGTTACAACTCCATTTTTATCAAAAAATGTAAAGTAAAAATATTTTTTGAAAAAAGATATTAACAGAAAAATTTATAGAAAACTTTATGTGATAGGGAAAAAAGGAATTTCCGCATTATTTTAGAAAATTTTATCAACTATATTTTTATGCTGAATTCCTTTAGGACTTTAACTAACCATTCATGAGAACTTGTGAAAAACTGAAACAAGGTACACATTTTAGGGTTCCTGGAATTAGTTCTCCTCTGAGATTCCAGAACTTTTAGTAACAAATCACCAAAGTCAATTGTAGGTAACTCTTCCTACACCAGTTTCAACCAACTGTTTAAAGGTTTGCATGTTTGACAACCAAATTGTTTCTTTGTCTCAGTAGAAAGCTGGTTTAATGCCTACAATATGATTTAGTATACTAGGGCGATTAAATGAGACTAGGCAGTGATGTTATACACACAACAACATGCACTTTATCAGCAAGTATGTAAATACATCCCTAAAAAGAAGGGAAATGAGGATAATGTCCCCACATCAATAAAATTGTTCAAATAATTTCCCTATAGAAATTTTTTGTTAACTAGTTCATACCTACCTAACAATGCTCTGTATTAAATTTGATTCAACGATGATCTAGATATAAATTTTGTGGTATGCGACCCTGGGTGGCTTAATCCAACCCAATACATAGCCTAACATAATTTTCCCATAATTAAAAAATCACTCCATTGAGTGTTCCACGAGCATCTCCACCAACAGAATTTGGTGAAGATGCGAGTTAAGGGCCCCAAGACCTGCTCAGCTAGCCAGTTGATCGATTGAACCACTTTATACCATGCAACAGGAAGGAAGAAAAAAAAGGTGAATTGAAAGAAATTTACCTCATAGCTGAGTGTCCGAGAAGGCGTCTTTTTCAAAAAGAGCAGCCTGAGTTTACCTCAAATGATTTCCTCGAGCGGGCCTGATGCCCGCGAATATAAAATTAAACCATTATAAAAAAATAAAAATGTATTAAAAATTCATCTTTATAAAAATGTAGACGAAAAAATATATCGACCTCGATGGTCGAAGACAAAACGAAGGATGAATATTACAAGATTCATAGTAAAAATATTAGAGTACAGGAAAAAAAATATAATTTGGAACAAAATGGCAGGGGATTTTCCAACAACCGAGGTTGTATAGTGTCATTACCACCACTAAAAATAAAATGGTGGTAATGAAAAGATCGAAAGTGAAAGAGAGGGAAAAAATGTTTAGGCTACGTGGCTAGGCTAAGAGTTTAGCCTAGCCGAAGACGCTCATGGCGTTTCAGTGTGTGACTTTAATTTTATTTTATTTTATTATTAAGGGAAAAAAATATGAAAAGTTTTTAATTTTGAATTTAGGGGATGGCCGCATTCCACAATTTTATGAAGACAAATATAAATTCTTTATAAATATTTTCACTGATGAGTGATATAATAGTTTGTATTAAAATAAATTGTATGGAACACTGTAATAAGTTATGTAGAGGAGACTGGGGTACCATGGAACAAGTATACCATAGACAAAACTAACTTCCCTTTAATTTTTGTACAGACTGGTCCCATATTTGATTTGTTTACTATCTGTGGTAAACCTCGATACCCACAGGCATTTAATATGGATTTGCGTTATCGTTTTGGTAAGGTAGCCAACCTTTTACAACATCGGAAACCAGTGACAAACGATAGGCATTGCCAGGGTATAGGTTAGGCTACATACGCACCTTATCTACAAGTATCTGAAAATATTAACGTGTGTTTGTTACTTAGCCTACTGTTTAACCATTGTACGTATATTTAAGTAAGTGTGTCCATGCTAGGCTATGTCTGTAGCATTTAAGTTAAATGGAGAACAAATTTTATAGTTTGTCCGTTAGCCCATGTGCTACAAACATACGTTTATGTTTTAACATTTGTAGACTTAAGTGTGTGGACTTGGTGATGGACCAAGTCCACAGTCTGTCAACTGGGACCATGCCCCATGGAAGAAGATGAACATGGTTCCCATACTATTGCTATCCAGTTTGTTGTTCAAAAGTTATTTCAATATTGGTTTATTAAAATTATATCAAAAGTAAAAAGTTGATAACTCACAAAAAGTGTGACCAATGGGAGAGAAGCTGAGCATTCAAATTTGGGAATGTGTTACCAAGAAGTTTAATAGTCAGTAATTAATTATTCAGAGTTGCCAATATTCAAAAACTCTGAGATTAAATATGTAATGTTAATTTGTAGTAAGAAGGTGAACCTAGTATACCATGATGCAAATTTTTTTGTGTACCATGGAACATATTAAAAATACCTTTAAATTTTTTGAAAATAATTTTCCTAAAAACTGATCAAAAACATGAAATATTGGATTTTGAGAACATTCAGGATACTGTGAAAGATGTATTAAGGCGGTGAATTCATAAAGAAAGTGTCACAATTGAAAAAAATCAATTATCCTAATAATAATTATATTATTACAATTCAAATAGTAGATATCATCTGTTACCTAAATATAATTACTTTTAGATGCGGTGCACTTCATATTATATTAGATAAAATAAATTTAATTTTTTGGTTGAAAAATAGTTTTTTCTTGTGGGTTTTAACATGTACCATGATATACCACCCTCTATTCCATGACACACTGAGATAGTATACCAATGAACAAAAAATGTTACCCCCTTTAAGATGGAATTAAAAAAAAACTATCACAAATTAATTATTTCTTTGGTTTTGTTTTATAGATGAAGGTTCATTCTTCTCAAATTTATTGGTCCCAAATTTCTAACTCAGTTCTATCTCATACCAGAGACAAAAAAGAAAAAAGTGTTCCATGGTAACTCGATCTCTCCTATTATTACGATACTAAATGGGTGGAAATTCTTCAGGCTTATGAACTAAAAAATGGAATTCTCTGCTTATCAACGTAAATAAGCAATTTGTGTTATAGGTATTTGGCAACGAAGTTCGCAATGACTCTTCGAAAAGTATTGAATGAAAATGAAAACTATAGTCCCATCAAGCCTTTTATACTAAATTAAATTCACAAATCTCCCCCTTGAAAAAAGTCATAAAATTGTTTTTAGAGAGATTGTGATATAGTAAAATTTTTTGGTAAAATATATCCATTCATCATAGGTTACCCTCCCTCCACTCAATTTTCCTTGGATGAAAATAACATCCTAACAGTGATTAACTCAGTACAATTTTATCTTTTTGACAAATTTAAACTTTTTAACCGGCAAAAATGGAAAATAACCAAAGCTAAATCATGATAATATATAAAACTATGGTTTAATTGAAAATCTCTCCTTTGTCGTTTTTAACGAATTCGGTGGCCGGCACAAAAATTCAAAATAAGGTACTTTACTTACATTTTGCAATTTTCTGACGAAGTGAGGGATGTTTGCCCAAAATCAATTTGTACAAAGAAGTGCAAGAATCCCAAAGAAAATATATCGTTAAAATTGCATCATAGAATTCAAAAACTTCACTTCAGCATTCAAATATATTGTGTTTTTATGAGATAACAGCATATTACGCAACGTACGAATATTATTTCCATTTACGAACCTGTTGACATAATATCCATAATTCGATGAAATTAACGACGTATTTGTGGTATATGCATTTTTTTCTGAATGACATTTACAGCATTCACTACCCATTTTAAAATGGAAAAAAAAAAAAAAAAATTAAAAATCACGTAGATCACATTTTATAACGCGAAACTGCCACATTTCCAACACTTCCCCTACACGAATTTGATAAAGAGATTATATTTTAAACCACTAAAACGGCTAGAACGACATCAAAAATTAAATTAGGCAGTATCGAATTCCGAATTTTTTATTTTCTATTTTTTTTTAATTTTTAAAATTTTTAAACTTTTTTGAAACCTTTTTGTAAATTTTATTGTTCTCTCGTTATTTGCCTTATACAACTGAAGGCTCAACCACACACATTAACCTGTCGCACTGAGCACAACCGCCAAAAATATTTCAAACTACGCAAAATACTGATTTAACGAGACGAACGCAGAGGGTCTCGTCGTACAAAAATAGATTCGCAGCTAAATTATAATTTAACGTATAGGTATTGATAATTTTGTCATTCCTTAATTTGATTCTCATCGATTTCGTAACGGTTTACGCACAAAAATGTCGACTTTGTTCAAAAATTAAAATAAAATAGTTTTACCCTAACCTCAACCGTCTCGGTGCCAACTACTTTCTAAATATAATATACGGACATTACCTCGTATTTGAATTTATTTGTTTTGGTTGGGGGCGGGGGAGTCATAATGAAACAAAAGAACAAATCTATAAAATTGATTTGCAACTGCCAGTCATTCATTTTGCTCATCAGTCGAGATCTATAAAGAAGAATAAGTTGAAAATTCAATTCCAACTTCTCTTTCATCGTGCTAAGCACTCGCCAAAACAAAATCTGTTCTTTTTTTTTTTCATTACCCACTAAATTTTCTTGTTCTTGCGGTTAGATTTTCAAAAATTGTATTCATGAATTTCGAAATTTCCTATTCACAGACTCGAACGACTTATAGGCTCCTCCTTGAAGAGAATCTTCGAAATGAATTTTACAAGAAAATAATATTTTAACTTGGTCGAGATTTTTTTGGTCAAGTTGAAAATAAAAACAAACTATTGCTTCGAAAAAAAAAAAAAAATTTGAAACTCTTTGATGAAAAATGGTAAACGTCGAAAAAATCTGAACGTCAGCCAAACGTATGGTTTCTTTGTTGTTTTCCAACTGTCGAGAAAAACACTGTAGGTATCTCACTCAGACTTGGGTAAGTATTCCATGAAAATGTTTTATTTTAAGAGTGAAATCTTTTAAGGTTGCTACAGCCGAAAACTTATCATAAACCAATTATTTTAGAACCTGAAGAAGCTGTTTTTTTCTCGAAGTAGGTTACTCTTCTTAAACTGCGATAGTGAAAAAAAATAAACCTAAAGTAGAAGCTAAGAATTTCGAATGAGAAGTAGTATTAAAATATTCAGACATAAAATAAATAATTTGACAACTAAATTCTAGTAAAAATATATTGCTGTAACGTTAGAATTGAATTCCTAATTCAGTGCCAAAAAAAAAAGTTTTAAAACTAATTGAATGGAATTCCTAAATGGCGACGTACTTCTAGCGCAACGAGGGGATAAAGACGTTCAATAATTTAAAAAAAGTAGTTATTGTCGAATATATTTTTAATAATAAATTAATTTTACTCCTCTTATTTTTTCTCCCCAAGTATCACTTAAATAAGTACTTACCCCTACTTATGGAAAAACTGTTTAAAACGAACTTTCTTTCAAGCACCCCATTTAATTCACTAAAAACAAATTCGAACCATGTGCGCCATTGATTTTAAATATATCTCAATTTTTTTAACGAAGAACACATCAGTAGACGTGTAAAAAATATAATTATTCTCTTTTTTCTCATTCTTTAAAATTTAATGACCCGAAGTTATAATAGCAATTAAAAGTCGATTATTTTTTATTTTTTTAGAGGTGAAGGGCAAGTGATGGGATCTAATGAAAAAAAAAAAAATAATTGACCTAAGGATTAACTTGATAAATTCTACTCATTCAAAATGGTATTAATTCGGTGCAAATTTATTTACGAGGACTTCTGGCCATACGTAATGAAAAAAGTTAAATAAGTTGGGACATTAAGCTATTAATTAGCGAAAGTTTGTTCATTTTCACCCGAAATAATAAATTATTCTAATGTAAGTTCATAAAAAGAGACGCAGAAATAATTTTAAAACAGTTAAAAAAATGTTTTGTTGGGTTAGGTTTACATAGGTATATTTATTGTATTAAAATAATCTGCTAAATCTGTTCATCATTTACTTAAATATATCTAAAATATCTTTAGAGCTAATTGAGACACACTGAGATATGTAGGCTTAAAATACGTGAGATATTAGGTCTTATCGAATGACGTTTCATTGTCTTGATTCGGTTCTTTAATTGTAGTCTAACTTACAGAGGACCATAAAAAATGACGATTTTTCATTATATTCCAACTTCAATCAAACTGAAATAACTTAAGACCTAACTATGCTACAATGATTTACTGGGGCTGAAAATACGCGAAGCTTTACGGATTATCGAATGAGTTTTCATTTATTTTATTTCGTCCATTCGGGCCAAAATCATGGTAGAACATAGGAAGTGACACTCACAAATTTGATTTTACATTCATTCAAGCCAAAATATTTTAAGACATGAAGACACAAATAAATACCTATTTGACATTAAAACTCCCGAAATATTAAGCGTGATCATAATTATAGGCTCTTATACGGTATACCAAATATACGTGATTTGGTCCACTTCGACCCAAGTTATGAACATTATGGTGGAATACTCTGCTTATATGAAAAGGCTTTAAAATGTTTAAAGTGGTAAAGTTTCTGAAGACTGAAAAAGGCTATTCATTCCCTGACAGTAAAGGACAATTCACTCTGAATGAAAGTGCTATTGTTAAAAGTAAGGCTATTTCCAGTACATTTTGCTGTCTATGTGATGATCGGTGAAGCTCAAGGGTAGATATTCGATCATGTTAGTTTGTAGACGTAATTTCTCGAGTTGGTGTGGGGGCACTTACCTCCTAAATTTTTCTCTCAATTTAAATATGGGGAAATGTTCGAAAATGCAAACGAAAATATCTTTAATGTATCCATATTAATATGCAATAAATAGATATCTAAGACCTCAACAAGACGCTCCGTAAACCATTGGTAAAGCCCCCAAATTTCCAATTCGAAAATTATGACCCTTTACATTTTAACATATTCAAATCAATATGCAATAAATCTATTTATTTATTTATTTATTTATCTATTTATTTACATTTATTTTACTTGGGTATAGGTACCTATCTATTTGTTTATTTTATTCATTTATTAATCTATTTAAATATAAAAGGCAGCCTGAGAATATCGCGGGTCTCGTTAGGAAAAATACAATTCCCTGGTCGTCATTTTAGACTAGGAAATTTTAGCAGCCGAAAGGGATAATGACGTCATAATTTTGGTTGTTACATTTTTTTTGTGAGGTACCCCTCTTTGAAAGACGTTTTCCGTCAAATGGTATAAACTTCAATTTTTTTTCCCCCATCTTGCTAGTTGAAAGTACGAATTTAAGCCCATGTGTTGATTTACCTGAACTTATTTTCAAACATGGACTGTTTTATGTAGCCCTATACAGAACAAAGTTTTTTAAGAACATGAAGTTTTAAATAGAAGAATCATCAAATATCATGCACACAGTATGAGTCACACGGTAGAAAGTACTGTATGCCTGTATGAGTGAATGCTGTGGAGCAGTAAGGGTTCTCAAGTTTAATCTGTGATGGGTACGGCCTGTCATGGTAAAAATAAAAATTTATAAAATAAACCCCTAAATTTTTCGCACCCTCGGACGTGTACTCGTAATAATGAATGAAAATAAAATCAATAAAATCCTTGAATAATAAGTAAATTCGCTGTGAGTGCCTTGGTTAGGCTAATACCTACAGCCTAGGTTGTTCATGTCGAACGTGTTTTCTCCCACCATCCTTAAATATTTTCTCTCTCTCTTTTAGATTTTTAATACCTACCCTTTATGTCACCACCTTGTGTTTGTCCTCGGTGGTTTTTAAAGATAAGTGTTAGCCTGTGCCTCGGTACAATTCTAACTGGTTTTTCCCCTTCCTTTTTTGTTGATCGATTGGTGAAATTCTTATTTTCACTGTAAACTTTTTCCCGCCAGATCAATCAGCCAGCATCTGTACGTCTTTAATGCAGCACTTATTTTTTGTCGTTGTCACCTGAATTTTTATTTTAAATAATTATATTATATTTTCATATAACATGGATTGATTCTTCATTCAGGCATTTGGGCCTGCACTTGGACAAATGACGAGGTAATATGGTTTTCTCTTCTCTTCAATGGACACCCACTCGGTTTTCAAAGCACTCGGCTAATTTGGATAATACTTTATAAAAATTCAGCATGGTATAAAGCGGGTCTAAAAACGATACCTGGCAAGCTGTGCAGGTCTGGACAGAAACCACACTCGGACATTTAATTAAGTGTCCTAAATATATGTTAGCATTGCTATGGTAAGATTACACTACCCGGAGTCGCATACCACATCTGGAACATTTTTTCCCTTTATAAATAGGGCCACATTTAAAAAGAGTTTGGGATTAAAACCCAAATTCCTTTAACCCAAATTTATTTCCATTAAATTACATTCGAAAAATTTGTACTATTCTCTGCTTTTTGCTACAGCAAATTAATATGGAGATGAGCTCCCTAAATCTCTGTCACAAAGAAAATACCTGTTAAAGTCATTTTTTCCTGTCACATATTTACTTTTCAGGGACTGCCTTGAAACAGTCTTGTTAATTCAGAATTTTTTTTCTAAAAGTTTTACAAAAGACACCTGGTTTAAAAAGGCCTCTAAAAGCATCTGAGCTTGCTGCAATGTGAATGTACGTTTTCAACGAGATATGAAATATTGGAATAGAGAAAAAAAAAATGAAAAGCGAAAGTACCAAAAGTAGAGGAAATTGTATAGAGGGGTTAATGGCAACTCTTCGCCCAACCCATTTTCCTACCCACCAAAGAAATGAACGAAGTCATATGGGAAACTATTAGAAAAACTGAGAATAAGAAGTGAAGAATTTCAGGAAGGAAGTTGGTATAACTTAGGTTAAGACGTACCCAAGAATTACCAACTCCTGATTCTGAATGATAAGTAGATAGTTTCTTTTGAATAAACCAAAGCCTCCGAGGAAACCATAGAAATGGGATGTGCAGTTGCAGAGATTCATAAGTAAGTATTTTAATAAATTATTGTTGGAATGACAGCTAATTAAAGCAGAATGAAATCGGAGATGAATGCACTTTAGCCCCCTGATTATCTATTCACACCTCAGTACCTTGATGTCGAAGGAACAGCTATTATGAATCATAAATTAGGTTAAAAACGAATTCTTAAAAGATACGATTTTTTTTGTATTTTGGCTTTAGCTTCATGCGAAATAAACATTATTTTGTTGCGGAAGGTTGGCTGCAGTATTGGTATATTTTAAAATCGCAGTAATGAGTAAAATAAAAGTTGATAATAACAAGATAGAAATACTGGTGAAAGAGAAAAAAAAAAAAACAACTGATAAAAACGGATATAAGTGTATGTGTGCGTGTGTCACAACACGTGAAAGCAGCGCCGAAGTTGGTCATCCGGTGTACTTCAACAAATTGAGTGAGTAGAATAAAAGCTATAATAAAAAGAGAATTTGATCGAGGCAGAGACAAAGACTTGTCTCAATTTATGAATTTCTTTTGACCTAGCCAAAACCAATCCCGCTTCTCAAACAGTGATATAAAATTCTCTACCCTTTTTTACCAAAAATCAATACACGTTGAAGCATTTTGAACTTCATGTAACAAATTTTGAAAATTAATGTACCTAGCTTAACTACTACAGGTTATACTTACATACCATGAATTATATTACTATATATTCAAATTGATGATTTAAGGTATTATAGAATGACATTGAACTAGAATTAAACGTGCAAAATAGGAGAAAAAATTTTCGCAGTGGAAGTGGAATTAATTTGGAATTATGAAAATACCATTTCAGACTTGAAAAACACGGTTGTCCGAGATTAAGGTCTCATACATAAATATATTCCTATTCAAAATTTTAAGCACTATTTATCCTTATTTTACAGTTGTTCGGTGCACTAAATGTGAATACCGATAATAACTATTTTCATATAAAATATAAAATTTTCAACGGTTCCTTATCTAACTGCTCTTGCAGAGAAAACATAAAAATCAATATTTACACAGATACATATAAGATTGATTCTGGGGCTCATTTTTTCCATTTGATAACGTACAAAATCGAGTTGAAGTTAAAACATTAAGAATATTATTTTCAACAGGTCAATCCCATTCATTAATGAAGCGAACATTTTGATGCCAAATTGCAAATTTTATCGATCAAACGTCCAATTTTACACGGCATATAGCCAGCATTTATCACATATATTACAATCAGTTTCACTTGAATTCGTCGAAAAAATCGAAATATCTCGTACTAATATGTGGATTATTGTTTATTGTATAGATTTTATAATTGCCAAAAAAAAATAATAATAATAAAAATTCTTTGGCCATTTTTGTGAAAAAATAATAGCACTATTTCTGTTTAATCGTAAGAACTTACCAAAACACTTGTTTAGCATCCAGTTCACCCGGTACTTCGATTAAGAATGTTATATCATTATCTTCGCGTTCCATTATAGTTTTTCTGACTGCATTTTTTTGACCGACTGTATTACTATTTACTGAGTGTAAATTCGAGCCATCAGACTCTGGACCAATATTCATTCTGTTAGAGCTTATTTTGTAATTAGGTAATACTTTATCACGTTACATTATGGTAAAATGAAAAGTAAAATTCTGCATCCGTTGCCGATAAAACGTCTCTAATTCGCTTCCATGAATGCGACTCCTGTTGTTTGCACTGACCAACGACTCTATAATCTGAAAAAGTAAATATTTATTGAATATTATATTAGTCGACGAGCTTTAAGACTGTTTTACGAGTTATATGGGTGAAGGAGGGAATACAGATACGGCACTTTACTAGCCATAGGTACTTAAAACGAATCCGCTCTGATAATAACAAATTGGAAGAAGACTCTTCATAAAGTAAGAGAATCTAATTTGTAAACAATACATAATTATTTACATAATTCCGTATATTTTTGTTCGTTTGTTCGAATGTAGTCATCAATAAAATTATAGATGACTGAATACACTATAGTCAATCCGTTTTTTAAAAAGTTACTGGGTACCTTGAGTACCATAATTTACTTGAAAAATCTATAGCAGGATTAAAAAATTTAGTTGTTTGTTTTTGAAAGTGACAACGACGTCCCTTCAGAAGATAATGTATCCAGTACGATTGAAAATACAACTTGAATCTTATTTATTCTAACCATTTTCAAAACAACTAATTTGACCAAGTTTGATTCAGAAATAGTAGAACGGTAAATTACTTAAAGGGCCCTTGATAATTTCATTATTATATTACCATCGAATAAAGATTCATCTTAAAAAAAAATTTTTTTTTAAATTAAACTTTTAAGAAGTTTAAGAAGCGAAACGTTAATTAATTTTTGCTACCTAATTTAATTTTTAATTTAAATAACAAAAATAATTTTTTCCGTTGTATCATCGTTTTCTTGTCTTAAAAATATGAAAAAAAAAAAAAAAAAAAAAAAAGTCAACAATAACAACGGATGACTACGATTGAATTATTTATAAAAATATAATGCGAATTCTGCCAAAGTTTGAAACAAAATTTACAATGAAAACATTCTCATATTATATGGTTTACAAGTCGAAAATAAACACCAAGGAATTTCTGTGTCGAAGGCAAATAGCAACAAATGTTATCAAAAAAGCATAATATCAATAACATACAGTTGTACAGAATTTTTTTATTAATTTTTCACATAAGAAAGAAATCGAATAAAAGTGCGGAGAAAGTTTCACTGCCAAGCGAGGTAGCACTTCCTCATGTGAGAAATTCTGAATGACGAGTCATGAAATTTTGTCTCCTTCGTTTAGCCAAGCAAAGTGCTGCGCCTTTTCTGTCTTCATACAATTTTGTTGTCACATCATTAAGTGTGATGTAGGTAGTAGGCTAATGAGATAATATATTCGCATCAAAAAACATGACTGGTACATGTATCCTACGAGTATACGTGTTTAGTATAGGCTTAGACGATTAAATTTGAAAATTTTTCACCCAACTCGTTAATGCAGCGACGAATATATTCGTAGGCCTGGTGTACTGTTAAATGCAAAATTTTCTCTTTTTTATTCGTATTAGTTGTTCTAAAATTATATCTATTATATATACGGAGATAGTTACAGCGCGGTGGAAAATTGTTTTATTACCTGTTTCGCGAGTATATATCCTCAAAGTTTCGAACCATAAATAAATTTACGTATTTTACGCGATTACCAGCAAAAAGTGATGCATTTCCACAGCAGATAATTCTTCGTTGGTAGTGAAAATTTTCGCGAAAAATGTTTTGTTGGTAAAAAAAAAAACTACGTACATGATTAACGAATGATCACGAAGTCTAAAAATGACCTGTATATTTGGAAGGGTGCCTTTCTGACGTACATTTCGCATTATTACGTATTATTAAAAACAAGCGAAACTCTCGGTTATAAAAGTGTTCAAGTAGCCTATTGAATTAAAAAAATGAAACCGTATTGCATTGAATGTCGTGGATTTTTTTTTCTCATCCTTACGAACGAGACGGAAATATTTAGTCTTAGTTAAAAAAAACTTATTTATGTGCGCGACGTAAGTGCGTAGGTATAATGTATTTTTAATAACCCCATTTATTGATTCTCTATTCTTCGAACTACAAAACAAATTATTATTTTGGGGCGACCTTGGGAGGGAAAAGAAATGCCGGCATCCCTACAGGGTTTCTCTTGAGAAGCCTCTCCTCATTGAACTTTAACGGTAAGTACATAGTGGGTTACACATTAAAACGAATGAATAAAAAATGTTGATGAAATACTCGTAGATGAGAATGCTAACATCATGATATTTTTCTTTAAAATTGTTATTTTTCTATGCAAACCCATATTATTCGCATCGAGGAAAAAAATAGATCCTCTTCCATTTTACTTTTTTCTTCATCAACGTAACAACCAATTTGGATAATTAGGGGAAATTTTTAAGATTGTACGGTCATGTGAATCCTAGACTTGATGCACTCAAACAAAATTTAAATTAGTTCCAGAAAAAAAAAAACAATATGTAGGTTTTGTTGGTTTGGAGAATTGATCCTGGGACCTAAATATTTACCAGCTAAAAACGGTAAACTTAATCGCATAACCATCTCACGGCGACTATAATTGGCAAATGTATTTTGTATTGAGCAAGGTATAGCGGTTTCCACACACTCCCCTTTAGAGAGATTCAACACAGGTTGAATGACGTTAGATGCTGTGGGAGGTTGGGTGGAGAAACGCCTCTTATACCTATACACACTGGTTTACACTACCTATATGGGTTCTATTTCCACTATATAAGATGCCATCTATTGGAAATTCAAGTTAGGAAGAAGAGTTGTAAGTTCGACCATGCACCATTAGAGTGCATGCATGTCCAGCACAAGTCAAAGGTACCAGATGTAGGTTCTGTCAGTTTGGGGAATCAAACCTGGGACCTACATATTTGCTACCTAAAAGTAGTGAGCTTAACTGCATAACCATCTCACTACCAACTATAACTGGCAAATGTACTTTGTATTGAGCAAGGTATAGTAGTTTACACACAATGTAATAACAAAATCACTGTGATCAAAAAAATTCACAATTACAATACAAAGTTTGTTGAAATAGTAAGTATTACATAATTGTTTGAATTTTGTATCAGAACTTAAAAGAAACTAATAGTAACCTATGCTGGACATGTGCATCATGCGTGCCCTCTCTGATTCAGTGGTTTGGCCTTAGTTTTTTATTTTTTCACTTTATCATTCAGCTTAGAAGACAATAGATGGTAGAGATCATGCTTGAAATGCAGTGGTAGTGACAGACAACCAAGAATTAGTGGAATCAGTTGTGGTCTTACTTGCAAACTCATACATATGCACATAACAAAATTTATCAAATGTGTTTGCTCTGGAAATAATGCATGATTGCATGGATTGTTGACATCAACATTACAGCTAAATATTTTTCTTTGGTTCATGTCGTCCGATTTTTTTCCAATTTTTCCTTGTTGTTTTCCTGTTTCTTATTTTTTGCGTATTTTTCGAATTTCTCCAGCGCCCTTTGCATCTCGCATTTAACAAAACATGAATTTTTTGTTTTATATTGTCCAATCTCTATCTCATTTCATATTGTTTTCTCACTACCTAACTCCATACTATTATCCATCTTGAAAAATCAGAAACAGATGAAAAAATAACTGTTTTATTAAGTATAATGTCATTTACTCACATATGTTCACATGACAAATCTGTACAGTAATGACTGTTCAGTAATAAAATACCACTACCCAATCTAATTATTTATTTATTTTTTTTGAAGATAAAACGTTTTTCACCTTGAGATTTTTTTCAATAGCCTACTTTTCACCTAATAAAATCAGTCGATTATTGGGATCATTTTGTCTTGGTCCTAAAGTGATTCTAATAAATGGCGTCTGCTGTAATTCAAAAAAATTGACTGGTATAAAATTCTGGTCAAATAGTTTATCTGGTTCATGTCTATTGGAAATCGACAATTTGAGTTTGTTTTTTCTTTTAATGGGCTTTGGTTTCGTGGAAAATTTACGCAGCTGCTAAAGGATATATTTTTGATTTTATACTATACAATAATACGAGCAATAACTGTATATATTTATATATGTTTGTTAAACAAAGATATGAGCTTCACAATCTGTCCATCAGTAGAAGTGATAACAGCTAACGATGAAATTTTATGATTAACCCTAAAAGTAACGGAATCGGAAGGTTTTATTAGCGAATTTCGCTAGGCCTAGGTTGCGTATGATTATTATGATTTATGATAAAGGAGGTATTTACATTAACGAAATTTTTTCTATTTTTCACATCCGAGCAAAGCTTTGTGAACCAGGTCCTAGGGATTAATTGAATATAAGTCTGTGTCATGATTGGTGGTTCATTTGAAACCTAAATTATTGAACACTTTGATTTCAAACGGTAAATAAATAAGATCAATGTTCATTCATTTAGCACAAAGCTGTGACTATCGTCACATTTTTCAATCATTGGCTTCAGGAAATGGGATAGTAGATGCAAATATCATACAAAATTACAAAGACGAAAATTTCAGGCGAACAAATCTCAAGCCTTAATTCCATTTTAAGTTGGTAACAATTCATTGTAAGACTTACTATTCAACATGTATTACTCAATTGCAGAGTGCATTACTTTTTGGTTGTTAAACTGGAGATTCTTTCACATAACTTTCTCATTTAACCGGAAGCTGAGGGGGAGAAATGGAATTGCCATATGGTCATAATCTTATTTTATCGAGGCAAAAATATGGTTGTTAAATATTTACCAAGTTTTCAAAAATTTCATATAAAATTCACTTGAAACAGTCGAACGCCTTGATAGTTACATGAAATTCGGAAAAAATTTGAGTATGGTCTACTAATAATACGGTTCCTTTTCTTTTGTGAAGTAGGTACAAAGTCTCTGTACATCATTAAGGGTACTTTTTCTGCCTTATTCATTGATTTAATTTATATTCTAGGCTAGGTACCCTTAAAGTGATTCATTCATAAATAGTGTGATTTTTGAAATATTATTTTAAGGTGAAAGAGTCAAATGTTTTTTTTTTTGTACCTTGAGAATGTGGAATGAATGGAATAGCAGTTTTTAAACACAGGCAAATCTAAATTTTCCATTTAAACGTTGAAAATGCAATGTAAAAATATCTAAGCTTGTAGAATTCTCAATAAAAACAGCTTTTTAAATTCCACAATAAAAACATTCTTCGAAAATAATTAAACTTTATTTATTACAATATTTGATTTCGTTCAAATTATTTTAGTCTCATAATGAGAAAAATTAATTTTAATTATAAAATTGATGTAATAGAAAAAAAAAAGATTTTTTTTGCTCATAAAATAAGAAATTTAATAATCGTACAATAACACGATTGTAAGGAAGTCATCCCACCTTTGGAAATATTTTTTAAATTTGACCTAAGTCCGAAGTACAAATTAATTAACTTTTATACACTTCTTCGCAATCCCATAATTTTTTTTATCGTTTTGAAAAGATTAACCTTTTTTAACCTTTAATCAAAGTAAAACAAAATTTTCAGCTGCGTCAAAAGTCATTCAAAAACATCACTTAATAATTGGAAACAAGTCCAGTATAAAAAATTTAGAGTGGAAACTGACTGAGAAATCTCGTTTCCTAAACAGAATACAAGACCACTGTGAACACTTCATGAAATTAGCTCAAAAATGAAGGGACTGAGCTAGGCAATAATGGTTAAAATATCTACAGGATTTGCAAAAATATTTTTCAAAAAATTTTTAGC
Organism: Ericerus pela; assembly: GCA_011428145.1. Lineage (NCBI taxonomy): Eukaryota > Metazoa > Arthropoda > Insecta > Hemiptera > Coccidae > Ericerus > Ericerus pela. Next base: position 614,113 of record WOFM01000392.1, read on the forward strand.
TCACTAATTTTTTTCACGTGATATTCTTATTTAAATAATATTCAATTGTCATGCATCCTCAAGACGAAAAACGTTTGTTAATGAAAATTTGCGACATTCGATGCTCCATTTGATGATGATCACATAAATCGCGGAACTGTCGACTTCATTGACAGAAAAATATAAATAACAATATTCACACAGTGCAAAACTTCCAAACTTCAAAATTGAGTTTTAAAAAAATAAATAAAAATATGGCCTAACCTTTTTAAAGAGTTTCAGAATATCGAAAGTGGTAAAACAACATAATATATATTCGCAGTGCCCCTCGCCAACTGCTTTGAGAATAATATAAACAAGCTCCGAAAATTTTTCCTTTCAATTCCCTAACTCCCGAAAATCCATGTGATTTCAGCAAAAATCCATTGAAGGATAACTCTTCGCACGACCAAAAAGTGTCGAATGAAAAAAACGTATTCAATTAAATTTAGCTTAAAATTATCACTGTTTTAATGGTTGCTCTCGGTGCAATCCTTTAGATTCCGAAATTAGATTATTTTAATACCGGTTTGTAGGTGGCCATATTATTACGGTTTAGCCACAGGTGACATTTTATTGTTCGTCTTCATAGTACATAAAACCTGCGTGTAATGCTGAAAGCGCGTGCGCAGAAAAATCAAAAAATAGAATAGCCTAAACATTTTCCAAATTAGCCTAACTCGGTTTCCGTTTCTTCCAAAAGTCGAATTTCGGCATTTTTTCGCGAATTTTGTCGTACAGCTGTCGATAAACCATCAAAACTATGATTGGTATGGCCAACCGTTCGTCCTTGAAACAGTACACCCAACAGGCGAACACGAACATGAAGAAATCCAAGCAGAAAGCGAATAAAAAGTGCACCCTTCGTTTGACCTTTTCGGTGTGACTCTGCCCCTGCACCTGCACCAGCGAGGATGCAGCTGGAGACGTGCGCACCGTGTCGCGTCGAACTTCGTCCGCCTCCGTCTCCGCTCCGGCAAACACCGCAACGCATTCGTCGCACTCCACACTCACGTCGTCCATATTTTCGCATTCGGCCTGCTGAGCGGCCGCTTTCAGCTCGTCGTACGTCATGTACACCTTTACCGGCGGCCTTTGCGCCGTTCCAAACTGTTTGACGATATCGCTGTAATGATTTATAATCACCAGCGACGTATCCAACTCGTCTGCCTTCGGCTGCGATTCGCCGCATCCTTTGGTCGGCTCCTCGATGCGAACGTGCTTCTTCGGGGAACGACTGTCGCGACGCTGCACCCACGCTGCCAGGTAAGATTGGTCGTGAGCAGCAGCAGCAGCGGCGTCCGCGGCATCAGCAGCATCCACGGTTTGTTGTCCAGCTGCACCGTTGGCTGGGCCTGGCCGCTCCTCGTAGCAGCTGTGCTTCAGAATGGGCTTCAGTAGTTTGTGTTCGCCGCCAACGACGAACGATTTGGGTGTACCGGTCTGCCGGCGTCCGGCTGCTTCGGTTTCGGCGTAATTTCGGTTGAAGTAATGCAGACCGTGGTCCGGTTCGACGTCGTCCGCGTAGAACGGTGTTTCACTCTCGAGGAACAGATCGTTGGTCGGCGACACGCTTCGTTTGGGATTCGATATGGCCAGCGCCTGCTCGAAGGACAGTGGCGCGCTGCACTCCGACGGATGGTAGGTATCCGTCTCATTGTCGTTGAGGTCGTCCAACGAGTCGTCACTGTCGTCGTCGAACTGGTCACTGTCCGTTTGATCCGAGTCTTTGTCCTCAACAGCTGCCGTATTGTCGGCGGGCCACGTTCGGATTTCAGGCAGCAAATTTGGGCGAGCGCCCGACGAGGGCGGCCGATTGGTCGCTGCCCAACGCTCACGGATACTGCCATTCCGTGCCTCCGGATCGGACGCAGTCGATCTTTGGTCGGGAGCTGCTGGGTACGCGTTGGCAGCCGAAGATTTTTTCGAAATTAACTCGGCGACCACTTCGGACAGCGATCCGCAGGTCGTCTTAAACTTGGGCGACTTGGTCAAGCTCTCCATAAACAGATCCGGATAGTGGAATGTTCCACTGCGCGGCGAATATCGACCTTGAGGATGCGGTTCGACGGTTAGAATGGAGTTCGTTTGACAAGGCGGCGGCGGTTGGGTGACGCAAGTATTCGCAGGCGACGACAACGTTCTCTCCAAACTGGAGGCCAGTTTTTGCCGAACTCTGGAACGTCGCAGCGAATCTGTCTTCTCGTAACGATTTTCAGGCGCGTTACTGTCGTAACTGGACATCATCTCATCAGCATGCATTTCCGATGGTTTCGCAAATGGTTCGGCTAACGTGATTTCGTCTTCGGTGTAGTTATCGATCTTACGTAAGTCGGTTACCACGTCACTGCAGTTGAGATCGGCCATTGAATAAATTTTCGCTTGGTTCTTCTGCAGTCGATTCACCAGCAGCTGAGAGGTCTGCGAAAAGTTGTCAACCAGTGACGGCGCTTCCGGTTCGTTGAACGTTTCGTTTAGCCTCGCGGCTGCGTCTTCTTCCTTTAGCTGCTTGTAGAATCGTGCAATGGTGCTTTCGTGCAGAATTTCGGTCGAACTTACGCAATTTCGTTGTAATGGTTTGAAAAGTTCCATTTCGCTGCCCAATTCTGGAGCCGAAAGGGATATTGGCGGAGGAGTACCGTGCAAGTCGTAATGGCCACGTTGATTTTTGCCGAATTCGTGCGTTAGGCCTGAAATAAGTGCGAAATTTTAACCATTTAATTAGGTTGCAACGCGAATATACAGGGTGTCCGGAAATTAACAAAATAACTTACAGGAACAATTTTGAGGAACGGAAAAGCAAAAACGTTTCCTATTCAAATTGCAAAGAAATTCTTCTTTTTCAATTCGTTAGAGGCCCCCCAACAAAACAAAAAGGAAAGTAAAAAACTTAAATATCTGATAAACTATACCTATATCCTAAAATTGAAATAAACGAACGAAATTTAGCATAGGAGGTGAGATTTACGTTATTTATTTTCTTCTATTAAAATTTTAATCACATTTGGAGGAGCGGAGGAGAAGAGTTACCGCTTTTCAAATAGATACACATATTTTTTGAACCCTTCGTTTTACCGAAAAATGTGACTCACCATTCAATTCAGAAGAGAAAATATTTACATAAAGGTATCCTTACCTTCCCTGGAAAACCCAATTCTTATATTTCCTGAGATTACGTCTGGAGAGAATGAAAAGACGAAAGTTTATAAACAATTTAACCAGATTTTAATTTTTAACCCTGTTTTTCTGAAAAATTTACCGAGTTTTTGCGAAAAGATAAGGTTCCTAAACATTTTTTGTGTATTTTTTCTCCCCAAATAAAACAGTGAGACGCGTTTTTCGACACAGTAAAAATTTGAAAAGATATGACAATTTAAAACGTCGAAATACCCCTCTCTTTCTCTTCTTCTGGGTATAATATTAAAATATGGGTGAAAATAAGTGACGTATGTACCTGTGTACTCAGCCTGAACTCGTTTACCAAATTTCGTTAATTTTTGTCAATTTTTTGGGAAGTTAATCAGATTTTCAACTCTCCCTGCTCCACTTTAAGGGGCTACAGTTAGGAAAGGAGACATTTCTCCGCATCTAGCAAAAGGAACATTTTTGTTTTTTTGACCCAAAAATTGATCCGAATGCAGATATGGGGTTTTCCTTCCGAACACACACTGTATAACATAAAGTTGGGTCAAAAGGTAGGCGACATGAAAAACTCACTGCTTGCTCTAGGATTCGCTACATCCTCCATACTTGGCACCAAAACCAACATCAATTCGGAACTGGTTCTCGACGTGTCATCCACACTGATGGACGGTTGTGGAGATGGCGTAAGAGCTCGGTCCACACTCAGCATACTGGAATTACTCATCGATTGGTGAAAATGGTAGTCATCCTCGGGTAGATTTAGTAGATCGTTGTTAATGGTGGGCTGCTCGGGTTTGGCTTTTCTATTGTGCTTTCGGGCCGGTTTTACAGGTGAATATTTCCTACGGTCTAAATTCTCTGAACTGCCATCGGTTTCCGTTTGTGAGTCGCCAAAGTATCGATTGACGCTGGATATGGAGTCGATTCCGAGGCGATCTCGCACTGGAGTACTGCGATTGTGATAGTGAGTCGTTTGTGGAACTTCCAATTCTAATACACTTTCAAATATGAATGAATCGGCGTCGTGAGTGGCTTGCGATGGATCGAATATTCTGTCGTGGATACGATTACTAATTAGAATGTGAAAGAAATGTGTTTCGGGAGTAGATGCGCAATTATTTAAAAAAAATGGACCTACATACCCTCTTTTTGGATCTGGAATAAAAATAATTTCTGTTTCCAAACTAGGATCACTTATACCGTACGGATTCTCAGCTTTTACACGAAATTTGTATTCAGATCCTTCAATCAAGTTGTCTAAGGTTATTCGCAGTTGACGACTGGTAATTGCTTTCAGCCATACATCCCAGCTGGTCTAAAATCGAAAAAAAAAAAAAAGAAAAATTAAATCGTTTCACGTTTCGACTCATTTAGAAGAAAATTCAAATTTAGTCTGATTATAGCAACAGATTAAGTGTTTTACTTAGAAATTGTGATAGGTCTTTGTAGACCCACAGTATTCGCCACGTGGAACAAAATAGGTTCTCTTTACTTTCTTCCTGTTTCGATTAGCATCACAAAAAACTGAAGAATTAGTCTAATACATATACTTTAATACCTTGGATTTTTCAGTACAAGTTTGGAAACTCCAAGCACCTTTGCTGTACCTACAAGATAGGTAGGAAGTGAAAAAAACCTTCTTTGTTCTATGTAGCGAATAATAAATAGGCCTACGTGGTCAAAAAGTAATTTTAAAGGAAATTTTTCGATGACATGCTTTTAGCATAAGTTACCTGGTTTCTTCCTTACACATTAAAAACGTCACACGCATTTATTAAACGTTTTTAATTCCATTGTCATTAGATGCACTACTTGTTATTTTAAAGTGCTGTGAACTTTACAGAAACACCCTGAATCTTTGAAAGTTTGTATAGAGTCACACAATTAAACGACTTTTTTGAAAAAGTTTAGGTTGTATGGATTGAAAGAAAAAAAAAATTAAAATTTGACAAATGTTAACTCTTTGCTAGTTCAAATTGTTATTGCAACGATGCATTTTGACTACTTAGTCAGTATCTTTGTAAATGAATCAAGAAAGTGACTGATGATTGTATTAAGAAGAGAAAAACAATAAGATCATCTGATTTTTTTTTCACTCAAGTTCGAATGTTTGGTTGTTCTGACGACAATAACCAATTTTTGTATCATTAATTCTACATTTAGCAATTATTTCAGAAATAACCAACAAATGACAGAAAAAGACCAAAAACCTAGTACCTATTCTTAGTCTTGCATCGACATACTCTTTAAATCTTGAATTTGAACTATATATCTAGGCCTTGGTCTTGCAAAATCGAGTCTTGGTCATTGTATTGGCCTTGTGCAGTCAAGTCTTAGTCTTAGTTTTGTTCTTGCTTACAAGAATTTTGCTATAATTGATGGATAAATTAATCAATTTATCTCCTTTCAAATTATAAAATAAATAAAATAAAATCGGTACAAAATAATTATTGCAGATTATTTAAGTAACAAGATTGCAAATTGTTCTGTCACTTTTTTGTAGACATTTTAGTTTGTATACAAAAACATGCCGAACAAAATACAGATGTCTATTATTCCCAATTCTGAGAATAATAGCCGCCTATATTCTACCTGTTCTCAAAGATGAATGCCACCAGATATGCTGACAATGTAAAGTCATCATATTCGGCAGATGTTCCGATGTCACTCCAGCTATTTTAGGTCGGCCATTTTTGATTAAAGCAATAAAACTGCAGACAATGTATTCTCTTCTGTTGAAAACAAATTCATCCCTATATCTTTTCTCAAATTGTAAGGTACAAATGTTAAGGTGTCTACACTGGAAGTTGTAGATTATTAAGTTTCATTAGAAGATAAAATAGAATTAGATTTAATAAGTATAGAAGAATAGTTTGATATTTAAGGTGTTTTACATTATTGTGTTGTTCATAATTTTGAAGAATAATAAAAATAAAAGTCATGAGTAGGTAGAAAAATACTTCTACAGTTAAAAAACATCATTCTTTATTCTTTAAACCTAGTTTTGGTATGGAGGCCATAACATTACTTTGGTCTTTAAGTTATTTGATGTTGATTTGCGGATGTGAGTTGGAGAGAGGAATTTTCTCTGGTCCCAGTCACCAGTGATGGTTACGCTCTTATCGCACTGAATGGACAAAACTGTGTGAAAACCTTTTTTAGGTTAAGAATGTGATAACAGCTGAATGTGAACTAAGATAACTTTTTGGTTAAATTAAAGGAAGAATTTTCAGATCTTGGATTACAACTACACAGACACGAATATCATACCTTATAATATTCGATTATATAACAGCCAATTTTACATCCTCCATCATCCTCTGGAGATGACCAAGACAGGGTCAATGACCGACCCAAAATTCGTTCGACCTGCACATTCATTGGTGGTTGAGGTCTAGCTGTCAAACAAAATCAAAATATTAAGTTTTCGCTGCCCTCGTGTATCCACCATAACGACCATATCTGCAGGTCAAAAAGAAGACCAAGATTTTGGATGCGTCATATTGTTTTTTTTTTTTTTTTTTTCAAAACGATTACCATTTTACTCGATATAATTTACTTGCAATAGTTACTAAAATGGATGCCAAATCTTCGCCGATAATGTTGCTCGCCTGTATTTGGTATTCGCCGCGATCGCATCTTTCTGCATTTTTAATTTTCAACGATGCCGTCTTATCGATGTAATCCATTTCATACTTAAACGTTGACGAGATTTCAGCACCATTTAGGAACCACATGACCGAAGGCACTGGCTGTCCAACTACTGACACCTTCAGGCGAACTGTTTCCCCATTCTCAAAGATCAGTCCATCTTCATACTGACGAGGTAGACGAATGGTCGGCGGAGCTGTAATAATTAATGGTGTGCCAAGTAAGAAATTACATAATTACTTATAAAAATACACAATTTTCCCCACTTACCACATTTCAGCAACACCTACCCAACTGATTTTTCATTAAATATTTGCAATAGCAGAAATACCAAACTTAGAGAATGAAAAAATTAAATAGAATAAACAAAATTGAAGCCATATAATTATAAGTATTTGCAACTGTAACAACTCTGAAGTTTAAAAACAGAAAAATGAAAGGAATAAATAAAATAGCCGCCACGTATGTGTTTGCCGTTCATATACACAGTCACCCAATTTATTTGAGGGATCATTTTTTTGAAGATAACTTAATTTCTATCTGATAGATTTTCGAATTAATTGATTTTAAGAAAATTAATTTAGTAGAACATTCATTCAAATTGGTTTAGCAGTTCTGGAGCTAACTTGCAATATTAAAAATTATTTCATTCGTATAATACAGATAGATATATGTATTGTACTGTATGTTATAGGCAAAATGTGAAATTCAGGCATTTCATATTAAAATACCCAGTGATTTTATGCAGTGTGAAAACAGTGAAAAATTATACAACTTTTCTAAGCATTTCATACTTTGCTTGACAACAGTTGGGCAGAGTGTGAAATGATAAGATATAAGAACTTGACATGTAAAATGAACAGTTTATTGAAATATTAATAAGGTGAAATTATCATGTAGGTACGGTTTGTATTAAACAGTTTTGGTTTTTTGGATTCTTCATTCTCTTAAAATTTCATTATTTTTCCTAATATCTAAAGCACTTCATTAAACTAAACAATGCCACACAGTGGTTATTGAAATGGTTGTTCTTCCTCAATGTTCTCAAAATATGAGTTGTGTAGGAAAATCAAGTTGTGTATATGAAAAAAGATTTAGAACACGTTTGCCACCACTTCATTGTATTCAACTTCAGTTGGTATCAATGAATTAGAAATATTGATCCTCGACATCATTTTTATATTGAAAATTATAGATCTTGTGTCTTCCATTTTAATTTTTCACAAGCATTTGTTATATTCGGTGAAATGACAACCGAAACAAATACCAATACGATCTCAATATCTTTAATTTATGACTGCTTAGACAAGAAAACAGCTTCATTTCACATTTTGCCTAAACTGAGTTAGGCATTTCATCAAATTTTTCGGAAACATGTACCTGTTAAGACATTTCATGAAATGCCTGATTTCGCGCTTTGCCTATATAAGATGTACATATTTCTACTTAATATGGTGCAGGTCACAATTCTTATCATTAGTACCATATTCGGATCTAAACAAGGATGAGACCTACTGTTTTTCGTTCGAATGGATGTAGTATGTGCCATTATATTACCTCAGTGGAAATTAATGGCTTTAAAAAACGTACTTTTTAGGCAATAATCATGAACTTTCATACAGACATTGAATATATAAATATATTAAATTCTAAAATTCTGAAAAATTTGTTTTTAATCAGCTTCACAGTTTATGACGTAGAAGTGATTTGAAAAAATCTTAAACTATATCCAAGAAGAGAAGATAAATTCCAAATAAACCCAAGAAACTAAGAGGAAAGCAGGCTTGCTGTTATTTTATTTACTAAACACTTATTCAATACATTTTGCATATGTTTTTTGACATTTCATTTTGATGGTAATTTTTACCCAGAATTTTGTCAAATATTTCTTCTTTTTTTTCCGTATTCATTTATTTAATTTAATTTTTTTTTTTTTGTTAAGAAAATTTACATTTTCCAGCATTTCTTGATCCGTTAGAGTTCTTTTCTTAGCTTTTACTTGTTGTTTTCTTTTTGTCCCATTTCTGATTGTGTGTTCAACTGGTTCGACTGTCGATGGTGGAAATTATACTACTTTAAAATTTGGTACAATATAACTTATTAAACTCACCTTCTACTTTGAGATAAGCCCTCGTGACGGCATAGCCAACACGATTTGTAGCGCTGCATTTGATTTCCGATTCGTCGCTAATTGCTGCCTCGTAAATCAGCAACGTACTTGCACAACCTTCGGTGCTGATTTTCTGGCACCGATTACTGAATATCTCCAGACCGTCTTTGTACCACGAAATTTTTGGAAGTGGTATACCTTCGAATGTTACAGTAAACTCAACCTGAACGAAGGGAAAAAAAACAAATTGAAATAGTTTACCAGAGGACCGCAGTTAAACATAGCAGTAAACATTTACCCAGACCAACAGTACTTCCTTCTAGGTGAAATTTTCTGTGTACATAACCTTCGGTTCTATTTGAGCCCCTCATATCTTTATAACATCTTACTTAAGATAATGCTGCATAAAGCCATCCATAATTGAAAATAAATTCTGGTACATAAATGCTAACTTAATCGGATGTTCTCCCTTTGAGCTTTACTATGATCATCACATAGACAGTCAAAGGCACTTCAAATGGCCTTCTTTTGAACAAAAGAACATTTAAGGTGACAATAATTTATCCAATAGGAAGATACTCTTCATCGTGGAATAGAGGGGCCGCATTAGTTTTGTGAAACTTTCCTACTTTTTAAAACCCTTCCAAATGTTTAAGATGTTCTTTTATAACTTCAAGCCAAATGATCATAATCAAGTAAGGAGATACAGTGTGTGGTATTATCTGATCATAGCAATGTCAACATATTTTTCAGAAAACTAATTATCCAAGTGTAACAATTTTTTCCAAACTAACACAGCTAGCCAGGTATCGTTTTTTGACTCGCCTTATACCATGCTTAAGTTTTATAAAAGAAAACCAAATTAGCAAAGAGGGTAAAATTTGAGGGAGTAAAAACCGAATGAGTGTTCAATCAGAAAAAAAGAATCGGAGTTACCCTGTTATTGGTTTGAATGTGGGCCCAAATACCAATGTGACAAAATCAATCCACAATACAAAAAAATATTATGTATTCAGAAGTAAATTTATAGATGACAAAATAAAGTATGTGTTGCATGAAAGACATACAAATACGGTTGATTGATCTGGCTAAAAAAAAGTTTACAGTACAGGTAAGAATTTTGTCAGTCTATCAACAAAAAAAAGAAGGGAAAACAAAAACCAGTTACAATTGTACTAAGGAACATGCTGATACTTATTATTAAGACCTCAGAGGAAAAACATAAAATGGTGATGTGAAGGGGCAGTATTAAAATTCAGAAGAGAAAAGTTAAGAAATAAAGGGAAAAAAAAGTGTTCGAGTGAACAACCTGTGAACAACCTCAGTTGTATTTGTTAGCCTTACTAAGAAGCTTACAGCATATTTATTTGTTATTGGTGAAATTTATTTATTATTTGTGAAATTTATTTAGTTTTTAATTTTTTAATTTATTATTACGAGGAATGCTTCCAAGGGTGAAAAAAATTTAGGGAATAAGTTTAAAAATTTTATTTTTACCATGACAAGCCATACCCATCAAGTGTATAAGGATTCCTTTGATCATGGCTAATGTCTTTGAATAGAAAATGAAATTAGAGTTTCATTCCTTCCTATGTTCCAACATAACATTGATCAGAATGGACTAAAACTCATAATTATAATGCATAGTATCCCCAAGCATTTTAATCTTATGTATTTATCATTGCAATTTAATTACCTATTTTTAAAGATATTATGTAAACATTCCAATGAAAAGATAATAAAATATTTCATATATTTTACTATAATTTTGGTCCAAATGAACACAAGCAACTAAATAAAAGCTCATTTCTTAGTGCGTACTAACCCAAGTATATATTTTAAGATCATATACGTTATTGTAGCTCAATAAAGATGTCTAAAAATATTCCACTTTTTAGTGAGAAAAGTAAAGAAAATTATTAAGATAGTTTTATTTAATAGCTATTTTCCTCCATAAATTTGATTCAAATGGATGTAATCAAGTAATGAAGGCCCATTTGATAATAAATAACATGCCATGTTCTCATCGCCCATGTACATCATTGTTGCTTAATTAAGTCAAAAGTTATTCCAATTTGAATGAAAGAAGAATATAGGAACAGTAGGAATTGGCTACAACGAATTCCAAAAGATTATGAAATTTGCTTGTTGAGGCCAGAGTTTGTTGCAGCCAGTAGTTGAATACAACGAACAGGTTACTGTAACCAGATTGTAATGGATATGTGAGCCCATAAAATAACTGTGGTTACAAATTGATGAGTACCAATCATCAGCAATACATATAAAAACATTAATTTTTGCTCTCATTAATCATTAAAATGTAATTTTACTCTGGTTGAATCACATATGGTAATTTTTAGAATCAAAAGATGGAAAACTGATTTATTGTGTGAAAGAAATTAAGAAAGCACAAATGATTGAATTCGTTGTAACCGGTTTTTTTGCTTCATTTGGCACTAAAATCTGTTTATAGTAGTCAGATTTGTTGTAACTATTTCTTCTCAAACATAGAAATAAATGAAGTTCTCGAGAACCAGGAATTTTCTGCGTTGTAGTCGAAAGTTTATTATAGTCAGTATTTGTTGTAATGATGGCTACTGCATATTATAATGAATAATGAAAAATTATCATTTCTTGTGTTCCATTGTAATTTTATAACCAATGGAACGAATAACGCAACTGAGACTTTGTCATTCGATAGTACCTGACGTTCCACCTATCCTGAGCTCACTCATATCATTTTATCTCAATTATATCGAAATATATTTTGGTTTTTAAGTAAATTGTAAATATATTTAGCACCTTATTTTAATATATGGATGGCCCTGTGCATTTTAGCCGCAGAAATAGACTTTGGTTCGAAAAAAGTTTTAAATTCATGAATGGGTAAAGATAATTCCACAAAATAACATAAATACTAAAAATATCGACACAATCTTATGAATAATCATGGCTAATGTAGCAAAATATTTTCTCTGCAGGAAAAATTTTCATCAGTATCTACGACAGTATTAATTTTATCGTAAGATAATAACAGTAAAAAAAGTATTCCACATTAAATTTCTTAATTTACCATTCGAAAAAATAAAATAGTCTCAGTTCTAACAAAATCTAGAGTTGGAGCGGAGAATTACGAAGAAGTGGTGTATGCATTTTGTGTCGTTTCTTTGGGTGTCACTCCTCGAGTGTCAGTGAATCTGCCAAATGTTGACCTCTGAGACACATAAACTACATCGTTTATGCATAGTCCATCATCAAAAAGTTATTATCAATTTTTATATGCAAACTTCTAATAGTAAGAAAATTTGGATTAAATTGGTCCCTAGTGGTTGTGTAGGAGCAGTATAAGTTTTATAGGTTCGTTTATAATACATATATATATATATTATACATGTACCTTTAAGCATACGTGTTTTATTTTATTTTTATTTTGGTTTTTGTATAAAACTGCATTCAGAATATTTTTCGCCAGCACTATTTTTTTAGATAAAATTAATTTTAACGGAAATACACGCAAACACACAAAAGTAATATTCAAAGCATATTTTTCAAATTTTTCTAATATTTTTCTTATTTGCCACAGTAATGAAAGAGATTGCGGATAAGATCAGGTACCAAGCATTTAGAATTATTCGCAGAAAAAAAGTTCACACTCCTCTGATGATACATCTTTATGTGCGATACTCTCCAGCAAAAGACTTAACTATTTTATCAGTCAGATCAGTTTAGAGTTACATGATAGGTCTAAATACCTTGGCGTAACTGCGAACTTTTCAATCAACTGATTATTCATAAAAGGAACTGACTGATTCAAAGGCATAGATATCTCCATCTGAAGACGTTTTAAATAATAAGATTTGTGAAAATTAGGAAATACCAAAACCTTCGAAAGATAAAAACGTTTCAAAAGAAAACCAAGCAGATAAGTTATTTAGTTTACTCGATAAGTTTTCCATAGCAACTTTATTTTCAATGAAATGATTGATAAATGATGACCTTGGACAGTGACGAAGCGAGAGCCTTTTTTAGAGTAGGTACAAAAAAAAAATTGCTAGCTGAAATTTTTGAAATTTTAAACATCTAAAAATTGTGAAATCATCTCAAAAAAAGTCATCAGTTTTCACAATTTGCCACTGTCCAAGTGATGAGGGATAAAATCCAACTTATCAACATCCGAGGAGGTAACCCCGAACTCCATCCCTAACTTCAGAAGAAGGCTATATTTATATGTATTATTCATTGATCGTATTTTATCAATAAGAGTGTTTTTTCTCTAACGAGGGCTATCAGCTTTAATTATTTTCAAAAGATCATTCAAACACTAAGTACCTATGAATGTTTTAAATTCTGAAAATAATAAAAATGATTGCCATTGGTTAATTCGCCATTTATTAAACAGCCGAGATTTTGTAAAGCTAATTTTGGAGAAAATATGGCATGGTTTAGAAATTGCGGCGTTCTCATTAACTACAATAGATTACTACTTTAGAAAACACAAAATAATTTAATAAATAAAACACCACAGTCATATAATGTTCAATAAAGGTGGTCTCTGGAAAACTGAAAAAAGCGAAAAGCAAATACTTTCATTGGGATTTATTTGACAAAAAAATTGACCACTAGTTCTAGCGAACTATTTTTGATCGACATAAAAAGGATGTTAGGCATCTGAATCTTCGCTAAATGAAAACTTTTCAAGGTGATATCCCAGAGGGAATTTTATGGCTGTTAAAAAGTAAACGAAGCTATCTTAGATTACAGTCGACATTTAATAACAAAGAATAAAAATTAACTAATAAAAAGGAATGCAAGTATTTTGCTAAGATGAGAATAGATAAACTTACTTTTTCATTTTCCAGAACAACCAAATCGTATAGCTCTGTAACGAAGTACGGCGCAATGGCTGCCGACCTGTGCACAAATATTGCCAATGGCTCCGAAAGTGGACTTGGATCTGATAAACCAAAGTCATTCTCTGCCGTCACACGGAACTGATACCGCCAGCCTGGCTCGAGTCCGCATACAGTGAGCTGTGTATGGCTCACCTTTATTGGTGACGCTTTAACCCAGTGTGGAGAACCTGTTCGTTTATGCTCGACAAGGTAACCTATAGAATCGAAAAATAATATCGTCGAAGAACAGTTGAACAGAATCAAACACTGTCCACAATCGAATCAGTGAGCACCACCAATAAAGATTACCTGTTATTTTCGAGCCGCCATTGAAAGTTGGCGGATCCCATTTGATGGTCACTGTGTCGGGATCCACATTTTCCGGATCGTATTTCAGCGTTGGTTTTCCCGGAGGTAGAGGTCTTCCTAATTAACGATAGTAAAAAAAAAAAAAAAAAAAAAAAAAATATTAGATAATATAAAAAATTTGAACCGGTGAATTCGCAAAATTATTTTCAGTGCCATTTTACAAAATACATTAAGTCAATTTTTGTCAAAATTGAGTAAATAATGCCATTTGTTAGCAACGGTTATAAACCCCAGTCAGCAATACATTTTTATTAAGTTGTGTTACTGTTAGTAGATGGATTAAACAATATACATTTGAAGTTAAGTAAATTATTAACTGGCTGAATTAGCCCAGATAAATAAGTTATTTAAAAAGGAATTAATATCTAGCAAAAGCTTGATGTCTGGAATATCGAGGGGTTTGTCATTTGAATTAATGATACCGTATTGATAAATATTCGCTATATAATTAGGTATATGAAAATTAAGAGGAAAAGGTATGATTGAACGTTACAGAAGACACTGAAAAGTTAACTTTCACTAGATATCTTTCCAGAAAACATTAAGTCTTGGTTAAATAGGCTACAGCAAAGTGCAGTCTATAAGCAATGCATAATAATGTTTCAAGTTAGCAAAAAAATAGTATTTTACGTAACTAGTTTGCAAAATGAGGATTGTCCAAGAGTTGCTAAGTTGCAGACAAGCCACGTGCGAGTGCTGTAACTGTATGAGTTGACTTCTGCGAGTGGCAAACAAGTTGCGTGAGATAATTTTGGCAACAAATACATACACCAAAAAAAGGATATTAAATTTGTATAATCGATGAAATATAATATCAACTTCCCCTTTATCAACAGAATTTCATTCAATAATTCAATAATTATTATAGGACGTTCAGCTTGGAATTCGAACTGGCATCCTACATATCTGCCAGCAAAAAGCGATCAACTTAACCACATCACCGTTCCACCACCAGCTACAGGTGGCAAATATGTTTCATATATGAACAAGGTGGGCAGTCCCCATAGTCAACTATTGTTTGTAGATTAACTTATAAGCATCATCGTGTAGAACAACCCATTTTTGTACAAACATTATGCTACTTACGTAGGTACATATAAATGGTACTTTGAAGAAATAAAGAAAAATTCAGTTGTGAAAAAACTCATTTCCGCACTAGCCGAAAAATGAAATTATTTTTAATTGTTAGAACTGATACGGATATCTCGGATATCTCTAAATTCGCTAACCAAAATAAATTCAATGGTAACCTATTTTAGGCGTATGAGTTGCAAACATGAATTTTGTAAAATGGAATGTAGTGTTGAAGAGGCACTTCTCATATTTATTCACTAAAGCCTTACTTGAGAGGAACAATGACCGAAGTGAGTACCTAACTAAACTGACACACGAAATAAACATATTATGTTTGTAGGTTTCCTGCCAACCCGGGGATTTGAACCGTCAATTGTCAGAAATACCTACCTTGATTGTCACCATCATCAAAATATGGCTACTGTATACACACGGCCATGGCCCCAGGTGATAGTGATGAGAGTATAGTCCGCCGATATGTATCGTCACACTACTCCCCCCAGTACAGCAGTGCTTAGTAGGACTCAATGGAGGCGGAGCTATTAATGGGAGGGTAGGTGCTTATAAGGGAGTGGTGGATGTCGGGCTTCAATACATCCCCGCATCGCACCTTGTACACACTACCTCTTTCACCACAAGTGTGCTCAACGCCATCACATTGTGAGGTGGTGAGTGGGTGTACTAGCAAGCTGACGTGTTCTTCCAAGAGATGACGCTGCCCTTCATCATCTCTCAGATCACATCGGGATCACCAATGTAGGTTTCCCGCCCGCCCAGAGATTTAAACCATCAACTGGCAGAAATACCTACCTCGATCGTCACCATCACCAAAATACTACTTTATACACACAGCCATGGCGCCGGGTGATGGTGACAAGAGTATAATCCGCCGATATGTGTTGCCACAATGATCATAATAACTCAAAGATGACGGTCCAAAAGTTAATTTCTCTCAGACTGAATAAAAATTGTTAACCAATATAACAGTTATCATTATAAATGTTAAAAGTTAAAAGAAAATTACATAACTATCTTACTTATGCATACCTAAATTTTTGTGATTCCTTGAAGGAGAGTTATGAAAATGTTACACCAAATTTTAGGGTGAAAATATCCAAGTTCATATTTTTTTTCACATTTACCTACTCTTAGAATTATCTTATTATTATTATTATAGAGAGCAACGATATAGAAATCAACTTTACGTTGGTATTGTTTTCATTCAACGGTGGGAAAAACACGGATTCTTCTAGAAATTTGTGTTTTTCTAATAACTTAATGACTTTATTCACACATGTTTAAATACGCGTGTGAATCACTTCCTGGCGTCGATGGAGGAGTACCTACGACGCTCCATGTAATTAAAATTTTGCATCACTTAAACAAAAAATACGAAAAGGGAGATATTATACCGATTACTAAGCAGCAGATTCAAATTTCGGAATTTTCAACTCTATTAAAATGGTTAAAACAATGATACCCTTTCAAAAGATAAGAAATAAATATTAAGGAAGGAAAATACGGTATTTTTGAAATCAGATTTAAATTCTGCGCATACTTTTGTATAGAATTTTTAATTTTCAAGTTCTCTTAAGAAAAAAAAAAATTAATCCGAGTAGATATGTATCTATTTGGCAGAATCCGAGATTTATTATTTACATGTTCGTTTTTTTTAAATAGGGTTTCGTTATCGAGGCCATTTCTCACTCTTGTCTTGGGTAATTAGAATGATAATGATGTCGGTGTGTGGACTGTGCGTTGAGGGGGGCGGGGATATTGGTCAAGATTTGCGAGCCAACATTTTCCCAATATGAATTTTTCTATCACACGCGAGTTCACCGAATGGTTCAGGAGGAGAATATGATAGTGGCTGGTCACACAATTCCAGTCATTCTGTTGTGCCGTCGACTATCTAATCATTTTTCCAAGCAGACCCCTTTCATTAGCTGACAAATTATTCAATTTTATTACCATAAATCGATTTGTTTCGTTTTTCTAAATTTTGAGTATAATAATTTTTCGATTTGGACGAATTTCATCGAACAGGTACCTATCTAATGTGAAAAGGTATTTAGAAAACCAAAACTGAATGACGTGATAAATTTGAAAATCTCAAATTTTAAAAGAAGAGGCGGAGCAATAATTTTTTTCTAGAGATAGTTTTGAATTTTATTTTCATATTTTTCTCTCAAATTTTTTGCATGTCTTTCATTTTTTTGTCTCTCCCGTTTTTTTTTTTTTTCTCGTTTTTCATATTTCTTTTGAGCTATTAAGGGGCATCGTTTCACTACGCTACTGATAGAGGTGGTCAAAGAATATTTAGACTTATCTGTAATGACGTAGAAAAAATTTCATTGTAAACTTATTCATTTTGAAAATATTTGGTTGAAAGCATGTGTGTTATAAAGTAGGTAACTATAGAAAACGTCCATACTAACCCGATGGTAATTTGAGTTGAATTTCGTATACAGATAAATTTCTGTACAAGCTATTCGAAAGCTTATACGTTGATTATGTAAAGCAAAAACCACGATTCATTATTTGAATATGTTTAAAAGTAGGTAATTAGGTATACTAAAGCAAAACAAAGTAAGTAAATTATCATTAATTTGTTGAAAAATTAATTTCATCACTAACAAAAACTTTAATTAGGTAATTGAGTTGCTGGTTGATCGTTTATTCGCATAAACTACACTAAAATTTTACGAGTTCGTCGGGGCAATATTGACGTCAGTAAATGAAATAAAACTCTATTCTAGTCAAATAACTTTTTTTATGAATAGATTGCGCATTTTGTATTAGATTCTGACACATATAGTATGAAATAGAACGATTTCGGAAGTATGGAAGCAGTTAGCATAATTGGTAAGAAATTATTTTTCAATAAATTTAAATGATGAACGTTCGTTTAAATAAAAATGTGAATTTTTAATTTGAAAATCTTGACCCTAAACAAATGAGAGAAGAGAATAATGTTTTACAAAGTATGAACAAGAAATGCAGAATTTGAAAATTTGAAAAAGTGAAACCTTTCGTTAGTGTCGTAAAATTTTAAATAAAATTCTTCGAGTCTTGTAAATTTAAGAAAATGGAAAATTCTTACGAACTTTATTTTAAAGAGTACCATATCTTCTAGCAGCACGAAAAAATGGCAGTGTATAACATGTAGAACGTAGGATTTATCAATAAGTAGGTACATTTGACGGAACACATACTAAATTAAGGTTAATATTTTCAAAAGTACTCGAACACTAGAATGACGTTATTCCTCATTTTTATGTAAAAAGCGAAATAGGTCTATTTTCACAATCAAAGGTCAAGTTATTAAAGCTCACTCGAGCCAGTCGGTGATTTACTTCGAGAACTCGACGAATATGAAAAGAATGAAAAAAAGAATTGGAATGTGTGTCTGTTCGCTAATTCAGTGAATAACATTTTATCTTTATTCTTGGAGAAATCAACGACACACGTTTTTCTCTGTGTGAAATTAGTCACGTTACATGGCTGTCTGGAAAGCTACATCCACACAATTATCAAGCATACAATCTACAGTATACATAAAGGCTTTTTCTTTTTTTTTTTCTTCTACGTATGCCATTCAGGATTTTGTAGGGGTTACGCACATTTCAAACGGTTAGTTTACGTGATCGTCGATTAAATTTAATAAAAAAAATTGAAAAAAATAATAATTACAAATCTTGGTAAATTATCGATCACAAAAGTGAAAAAAACAAACCAAACACAAAAAAAAAAAAATATTAACAAGAAATACCAGATGAATATGAATGATGAAGTTTATACGCTTTTGTTTTATGTTTGCTGGTAGAAGAACCCATTTCTGAAAGTTTTCATGGTTTTAAAGTGCACCAAAGGAGAAGACAACCTAGAATAGAACAATCAACGCGGAAATAATTTTTAATTATACGAATTTCTTAGGCGGAGTCCAAAAGTAGATGTATTAAAAGATTTCATTTCATTTTTTTTTTTTTTTTTTTTGTAACACGTAAGCCACTACTTTCGTACAGCACATGCTTTTTATCTTCTGGTTGGGTTCTGTGCGTCGGAAAAGAAGATGCCATTATTTTTAGTCTGAAGCTGATTAAAATGCTTACATGGTTGCCAGATACGTAATTTCTCTGTCTGGTGTATGAAAGGGTCGGTTTGCCATTTGCATTTTGAATTTTCTTTCATTTCATTTTATCGACAGCATTAATTGCGAGCAGCAAAATTTTTATTTTTCCCGATTACCATTTTTGCTTGCTATGGTACCAATAATATTTATCCAAACATTTTATTCAGTTTCAAGTAATATTGTTTCGATTGGCCAAAAATTAAATTTAACTTGCAAACGCTGCAAACACTGCTCTGTAAACGAGCTTGCGCATAATGGATTTACAAAAATAGCTAATTTTAATCACCGATACGACCATAGTTCCGATGACTAGTATAATTTCTGTGAAAATCAGGGTTCCTTTTGCTCGCGAATAGGCTACTGTAGAACGCTTCTCGCATAATGTATGACATCAAAATTAACTAATAAGCGTAAATTTCGTAAATAAAAACATATAAACTCGCCAGCTAAAAAATGTGCTTTACGGAATAACCAGCGTATGGAATAAAAACGAAAAAAAAAAAAATTATATTTTGAAAAAATTCTTAACATTTTCGTAGAATCGAGAGTAAAATACATAACTCTTGCTGCACTGTATAAATAAACTGTTATAAAATAATATAGTTATTTGGACGAAATATGATAACCGTTTCCCAATTACGTTTCTTCCACAAAAAATAATTTGGAATGCTTGTCTTTATTGTGTGCGTGTTTTTGAATTTTTTACTATAAACTGATGAAAAGTTCAAAATTCTCATGATTTGGATTATGTAACTCGGTACTTCCCACTGTGTGGGGTCACGCGATATACCCAAAACTAGCTGTTTTCCATCGATTTAAAATAAATCGATAATTAACAATGTCTTATATTTTTTTTCGAAGGGATTACATAAGGTAAGGGGGAGTCATCAGCAAAAATCCTGTCCGAAATGTGGTAGTGGCTTCAAACAATTTGGAGACCACTGACTTAATTAGATATGAATTCGAGATTTTGATCAGAGAGGGGAAAGAGTGAGGCACTAATCATTAATAAGTCTTTCACACCGAAAAAGTTCAAGGCTACAATCCACAACCATCATCACCATCACTCATGAAGATATTCTTAAGTTAATAATTTTGCCACTTTTTATTCTTATTTGAGTTTTTTTATAATTTGCTGTTGAAAATTTAAGTTGCTAAAATTAATATCACATTATTCGATTTAAATTTTCAAAATTCAGTTGCCTTCCAAAAACGAATATGCAATTATTCTTGCACATTATCTATAGTTTTTCTGAAGGAGAACAATGCAGTGTTTAAATTGGACTGAAATTTAGAATCTGTCTGACTTTGATTTTTCTATATAGTCGTAAGTGTGAGAGAAATGTTTTGATACTTCAAAGATTTCCGTCGGTTGAAAAATTTTCTCATTATGGAAATGGTATAAATTATTGGCAATAAATTTCATACAATTGGTAAGGGGTGATACAATGAGCGAATTTCTGATACAACTAGTCTTTTTTTCGAATTTTAATGAATGTTTTTCCCAAAAGAAATCTAAGAATTTTGATTTCAGAAGCGTAGTTTTTACATTGCAGACAGAATATTTACGGTTACAGTTACTTACAACAATAATATTTATGTCATATTTGCGTTCAGTTGACCAATTCAAACGTTTTTTGAATGGAGAATTTTCAGTAAACTGTCTACATTAATTATCATTTTCACGTTTCGTTTATTTAATTTTGCAATTTTTATTAACACGGCGAGCGAATTACAAAAATAAGTAATTTTTAGAAATTTACTTCTATCGAAACCCAGTCGCTGTTTAAGTTATATGGGAAACAAGGACGGACTATAAACCGACAAAATTTCAAAAGAATTTGGAAGAATTCAGCCAATCGACTGAGAGGCCTACAAATTGGGGTACTTTGAACATGAAGTGCCTTCTGTCTACAGCTACCATTAAATTTCTGGCCTGGGTTATCCGGTGTAATTTCTTTTTTTCAATTATTCTCAAAAAATTCGATTTCTAGCCTTAGTTTCAAACTTTTACGCAGCCTCTCTGATACCAAATGTGAGCAAAACCTTTGTGAAACATTTTCAGTGAAAAAACATCAGCTGAGCAAAATGCAATTATTAATTCGTAACTACCTTACGAAAAACGCAAATACTTAATTCTATTCGCAGGCCTTAGTTCGTTCAAATGGCATAAAGTTTGAAGAATAGCCTACCCATGAAATTTGCCGAATAGACAGAGAAAACAGCAATGTTAATTTTGTATGTGGAAACACTAATAAAACTTTAATGTGCTCTCCGATTATTATTTTCTGCAAATATCGTCTACTATGGAAATCGGGAAAAACGTGGGTTTTGTACCGTTCTTTAGGTTGAAGTATTTTCACACCCCCTCCTCCTCCTTCGGCACCAGTAATAGTAAATAATTTTACGTAACTCTCCATTGCATATAAGTTTGAGTCGAATTTACATATTTTTATGGTCACAAGTCGAATTTTTATCCTATGGTAGCGAATTTTTCTCATTAGTTTGACATCGAGTTGACCTCCTCCTTTCTCCCATAAATACGTACCATCAGTTTGAGTCACTTCATTGAGACGTACCCATTGAGTTGAGCATTGATAAAATTGGGCTGACTAACAAAGTTTTATCTCGAGTATTAAAAGGTGTCCGCTTCATCTAACTCAATGTTGCTATTAGACAAAAGTGTATATTTGAAATGTTTCTTTGAGGTGGCATTTTTGAGTCCTAACGATATTTTCGACTGCTTCAATTATAATCGAGTGGGTATGAAACCTGTCAATGCTACCCTCGACAAATTTTTAGATTAACTGTTTAGTACCTACCCAAATGGTGAAGCAGAATTTCTCAGTCCGTCCATATGGAGTGAATTTTCCGCAGCTACACACCGAATAACAAACAGTAGCGAATATTTTCATTTGAAATTGGGATTCTTCTTTCAACTGTACCCAACCCAAATGAATTTTTGTATTACGTTTGGTTTTACAAGATAGTGAGACTATCGATAAACCCGATTTAACTTTATTTTACCGAGAAAACCTAGCTAATATCCAAATTTGAAAGTTGTGTATCATCTGGCTTTAACCACAAAAATGCATGATAAAATAAAGTTGAAACCAGTTGTGGAATACCTTACATCGTGGAATGTAAAACCAACAAAGAAGGTGTTTAACAGAACAATTTGCGTGTTTATGCCAAAATACCAAAAAGGTATAGGGGAGCCAAGACCTCGGCAAACACTGGCGATTTAGTCTATGATTTTCTGGTCTTATATACCCGGCTCCCTACACGCACACATACACACCTATATAACATTTACATAGGTATAGTGTAAATAATTTATTTGTACTTTACGGTTGCTATGGCAACGGTAAAGTATGGAGAATGCATCTTTGTATCGGTCTGTGACATCGCCGAGATAATTATCTATCGATTTGTCACAGTCCGAGATTTGTAACTTGAGACAAGTACAAACGAACATACATTTGTATTATGCTTTAACGTGCAAGGCACGAATAATTGTCACCAAAGGTGACGACTGTTGTCGATAGGCCGAGCCTATTTCTTCATACGAGTCATGGTCTAATCCCCACACCAGTTTATCTCACTGTTTAAAAGTTGGTACAATTGAACTTTAGTAGATAAACTACTTGGGATCCAGAGTGAAACGGATTAAAATTGGAAGGGAAAGTCTCATTAAATAATCGAAAAAAAACAAGTGAAAAAGAGGCACACTTGAGGGAACAGTTGATCCGTTATTCCATTGAGAGTGGGAACATCTATCAACTGGATTTTTTCAATGTAGTTTCTTTCAAATTTCTCTTCATATGCAACTGAAAAATGCTGCAAAAATTGTGGTGACTAATTGAAATGTTAGGGAAATAAATGATTTGAACTCACTAGAATGGTGATGTAACGATATAATTTTTACAAAATGATACACGACACATATTACTTTTTGTATGATGTGTACTTTATAAGTATATAAAAATATATGAAATATATTGAATTGTACAAAAGAAGTATTAAGAATGAATTTGGCTAAGTTCTAAGGGTGCGAGTTCGATGGAAATTTACAGCGGTATTGTGGAAAATATACTATGTGATTGGTTAATAGAATCTATGTAATTTAGAGTAAACCAATAAAGTAACATATTTATGACATAAAGTGGGTGTAGTTACAATTTTAAGGAGAATTGGGAATAGTATATAATTGTGTATAATATTCATGCAATGAATGACATAATGATGTGGAGTATGAGAGCGTTATAATAGTGAGAATAGGTGTTGTCATATAACAAGTCTTGACTTGTTTTAATGATATGATAGAGACAAGAAACTGGAATATAGAATATATTCAAAATGGTTTTGTTAAGATGAGAGTAACTCATTTCTTGTTTATACTATTTTTGCAATCTTGCATATGTACTAACTTCCACTAAATTATTTGTGAACACCCACTTTATGTCATATTCTTACCAGACTATTATGTTTCTATTAACCAATAAGATAGAAACCCTTCTCCAACACTCTGTAAATTTACTCAAACCTCCTCTTTAGACTAATAATCAAAATACTATATAATATCATGTTTTGTACTTCTACATTCATTCTTTCAATTTTTTTTACATTCACTTTTAATCCGTCTTGATTCTTAATGTTGTTACTGCTTATTTTTTATATCTTCTTCCATGTTATATAAACTTACTGTTTAATACATTCTTTTATTAACTTGTGAATTTTAAATATTCTGTTACAATATATAACCGTCATGTATTATGCGAAAGTAATTTGGAAAGGATATTAATTTAGGAAATGATATGGAATTATCATTAAAAGTGATAATACAAAAATTTTTGGGAGATGACGCAACTAACATCTTTGTGCTGTCTCCAGGGTAATGACAATAGGTAGACCCTAAAGACCATTTAAGGACTGAATTTGATGACGCCGAAGTGGAATTAAATTCAATGGGCCAAAAGTCGAAGGTAAGACTCATGTTAAGGAATAGAAAACGGAAGCCAAGATCCAATTCGATGCAAATTTCATATTTGGACAAATTAACAAAACCATAATTTTCCAATCCTCTTAGAATATTTCAAATTTATTTCAATACTTTTTACTTAAGGCATATTATACTTGGCCCTGTTAATAATCATTATAGGAGGGAGGTAGTCTCATTTCTTAAATTTTTACTTTCATAAAGAGAATGTTTTTCACACAGAGAAAGCAAGATTCCTTTTAAGCAGGAAAACTTCTTTCTCACTCGGAAAAAAATTTCTGAGCACCCCTTCGCAATTTTTGTTCTCTCAGACAAAGTTCATTAGATATCTGATATACTGACGAACAATTTTAGTTTGCAACCGAGTTGTTTATAATTAATGTCCATCTGTTAGCCTACACCTCAATCCCAATGTAAATTCGTTACGAAGGCAATCGTTTGTCTAGTATCATGCAGTGGACTGTATAGCCTACTTCTGTACTACAGCCTGCAGCCTCCTCTACGATACTCTCAGGGATCATCTTACAACTTTTTTCCCCCTTCCTCTTCGCAGTACAATTGTGACGGAAACCTGAAGGAAAGAAAAAGAACGAAAAAAATCATATCTTCGTTGCCTTCGGCTGACCTACAGATTGCGAACGTCTCGTTCCGAAATGCGCCTATATTTTCAGCCGTGTACTTCGTTTTGATAACACAAACATCGACTGGAACGAAGTAAGTGCGTATTATATTTTGATGGGTCACTCGTCTGGAGTAAAAAAAAAAAATGCATTCCCCATGCCATTTAACGAGACCCGCCATCGTCTTGCAGGTCACCGGTTTTACGGCGTAGGTACGCATATGTATGCAACTTATGATTAAAGAATAAGAAAAAAAAAAAAAGCGGTTTTCAAGCCTACAGATTATATTAAAATGAAAAATTCAGAAAAAAAATCAACAACAAAAACAACAACCGACCGATAATCGAAGCCGCAGCACCGCTATGCAGCGTGTAAACATTTAAAAACCACCTCTTCAGCTGTTCGGTTCTACGAATAAAACATAAAACCGATTCTACTGGAATGAATGGTTTAGCAAAGCCAACAGAAATACACAGTTGCTTCCAAGAGACGTATACCTGATGCCATCATCGAAAAAAGTGGAAAAGTCGGTTGTCACTTGTCTTCATTTCGGTATGAAATATGAAACATTTTTTTCCTGTCAGGTTTTTGGAAATACTTACAATAATTTTTTCCCCCTTTTCAAATTAGGAGAGTTTTGATAGCCGATAGAACTTAAGCTAATTAGATTCCATGTACACAGTTAAACGGCTCTCGATCCATTTTTGTATTGAGTTCGGTATCAATTCCCAGTTAAGTGTAGCAGACTATTTCTTTCACTCTCTACAGCAAAAACTCTCATCCATTCAATTTGATGCTATCGATAGCAATAACTCTGTAAAACTTTCAAGTAGAATTTAGCATCTAATTAGTTGGCAAAAATTTAGAGTCCCGTCAAATTATTCAATTATAGTACAATAATCTGGATCGAAAATAATGAAATTTTGCTTTAAAAAAATAAAAAAAATTTTAATAAGGTAATTTTCTCACAAAGAAAACCTGCTTAAAAGACGAATTTAGCTTCTTTTTTTTATAAATAATGCTAAACAGTAAATGCTGTAGGCCGTACGATTAGGTCTAAACAAAGATGCGTAGGTAAATGGGATATAATAAAATAATTCCAATAAAATATAAATAGCAATATTATTTGAATTTAGAATTTATGATCTTTTTCTCTTCTAAACTTCCCACTTTTCACTTATCTTCACTTCTATTCATACCTCTGTAATTTCAACATCGCCATTTTTCTTTTATAAAATGAACGTTTTTCCATAAATTTTTTACCTAAAGTTCTTTAATTTTATTACTTATCTTAAATGGGCGTTCGATAGAATTTGCTTATTGCGATCCCTGTTAGCGCAGTCAGCCACCTAATATGATAAAAATCATGTGGTACAGATTGGCTAGACAATTTTACTGAGAAAATCAGGTAGTTTTTGCGATCAAAAATTCATTTAGGCTGGGGACAACTTGAGCCTTGAGCTTCAAGCGGTGAGCATCGCTACGTAAAAATCACTCTCAGCTTTCAAAATGTTTCATTGTAAGTATATGGTGATGCTCACCACTCAAAACTCAACGCTCGTCCCAACACGAGCATTGAGCTTTAAGCATCGTCATGAAAAATGCTCACTTCTTACTCAACATCAAAAATTTTTGATCATGAACTTGAGTGTAAGCTTTGATGTTCAAAGTTATGTTTGAGGCCTTACCGCCCTTGGTGTGTTCAGATTGGCTGTCAGGAAGTTCGAAAGAACACCTCACAATTACTAGTCAGTCACCATCTGTCTCTCTTTTGTTTGCTTCAGATCACTTACAGGACCAGTCAAAAACGCAAATAACTTTGTAGTTGTACCTTTTTATTATATTATACGCTTTTATTGCAGCTACTAATGCAAAAAAAAATGTAATGTAAGTAGTTCTTATATTAACATCTTGGGGCCCTAATATCAGGTTCGGTTTTCATCAATAATCACCTATCAATGTGCATTCTTTTTCAACATAAGTTTCATATTTTTTTTAAATTCTGGTTAAGGTGTCATAGTAGTGACCAAAAAGTATTAAATATATTAATAGAGGATGCACAGTCATCTAAATACTACAACGAAAAACGGCACCACCTTTGAAGCTATATATCCCCACTTCTTCGATACCGAATTCGAATTTCCTTGCCCCTCATTCGGGCCCACGAGCAATAATCAGAACTTTTTATTTTCAAATAATTTAATTAAATGAACAAATAAATATACTTAATTATTAATTTAGAAATCACAATAAACACGAATTTTGTAGATAAAAATGAGATTGAAAATTGTTGGTACCTTAGCAATGGCGGATATTTTGGTGGGAAAGTGGTGCTGTTTTTTTGTTTCACAAGCGTCCTCTATTATATTTTAATACTCTGTGATAGAGACATGATCTTTAATCAACGTATCCCTTATTCAAATCTCACTAAGGATTTGAATTTTTTTCTTCTTAAATATTACAAAAACGTACTTATCTTTCAAAAATTTATTTTTAACCTAAAGTTATTCAAATTATTATTTTTTTATTTCTCTTTTTCCAAGTCAAAAATATGATTTAAATATACACTTCATATTAAATAATTTTTTCCCTTTTAATTTCTCTAACCGAAAACTTGCCACTTTGCTTTTGGTGATTAGCGGCTTATTGTAATCACTTTTCCCTAGTCCTGAAGTGATCGCAATCAGTGATTCTACTATCGATACATTAAAAGTCTTCTTTTTGATTATGTGGTCCAGATTTAAAGTTCCTCCTTCCATCAGAAGCAGTGTCAAAACCTCAGTATAAATTCCAATTTTATCAATTATACTCAATTTTTCTTTTTACCTATTTACAAACTTTAATTTTTCATTTGATAGCAATTCTTTTATTCGAGTTCCCCGTTAAAATGTGATGGGCCTAATGTTTGTTCACTTGGTTTCTTCGAATAAATATATAATGAACTGTAGAACGTATTAGTCTTGTGGGGACTATAGATCTCGTACACACGCCATTCTTTATCAGGCGTATTATATTCAATAGCAAATGAAATATATTGTTTATTCGTATGCTCTTACTTGCACACACAGGCAAGTAAGATGCAAAGTTCGGCCGATGACAAAACGATAGATAAAGATCTTGGTAATGTCTCGGACCGGTACACGAACGCATTATGTCATTTCTTATCAGTTGCTTCATCAATGAATAAGAAATGACGTGAATTCTACAACACACCTACATATGTATATGTACATAAGTGTATCTGTGTGCGTGTGCCAAAACCAGTATATAAACTCTCAGAATTGGCTCTAAAATCGCCAGTGTTTGGTCTGGTTCTGGCTTACCCATACTTGTGTACAAAGTGGCTGAACACTCTTAAATTCTGTAGAATTTCCTTCTGGTGAGAATATCTCTCACAACAAGGTATTCCACAAGTCTTTTTTTCACCTAATTAAAGAGATATGTGTGTGTAACACAAGAACTGAGCGCTGGTTTTCCTTAATTTCATTTAAATTCCATTGAGAAATAAAGCAAATGTCCAACAAAATTCAGTCTTTCGATAATTTTGTTTTTTATTGCCACTTTTTGAACAGTATGCAGCGGGTAACAGAGACTTGAAAGACTTGACTGGTGATTTTTGTCAAATTTTAATCATTTTATTATATTTTTATAACAATTATTTATGAATTTTACTGTCCGCACACTTTATGAAGGATAAATATGGCACAGGGAGCGGAATAAATTACTACTGCCAAAGCACATTTGTAGCTATTTAATTTATAATTTACATGATTAACTTAATGTAAATGAGTTGCAGAGTGTAGGACTTTCCAGCTTAGGGAGTCAAACCAGTGTCCTATAGGTTTGCCTAGCCTGAAAGCAGTGGCAGAGCTACCAGATGAGCCCAGTGGCGAGGCTACAGCAGGTAGAATTTAGATGAAAATATTCTTGATACTATACATGGTATAGCAGTTGCCACCCATTCCCCCAAAGTGAAACTAAGAAAAATTGAACAATAATAATATATATCACTGAATGCTATGGGAGGTTAGGTAGAACCAGAGACATGTGGCAAAAGAGATGTCCAACGCACGATCAAAAACATGACAAAGATAGAATGTTACAAAACGTATGTATCGTAGCTTAATAGTGTGAGTGTATTAGTAAAGAGATGTCTGTTTTCCCTACGAAATATTCACAATTTTGGCAACGCGGAATGTTGAATGAAGTTGAATTTTCATTGATGATGATGATGATGGACGAAGATCTTTGTTACATTTTTGTACCACAGTGCATATAGTGAGTTGGACATCTCTTTAGCTATATGTCTCTGAGTAGACCCAACAAAATGCCACTTAGATATACAATTCACACCCTGACTTATATATCTACCTATAGGGGTGAATTTCCTCTCTATACGGCGTCATCCATCGGGTTTTATGTAAAGAAGAGGAGTGGTGAGTTCTGCCATACACCACTAAGATATGTGCGTGTCCAGCACGTGTTGTAGTTACCAGTGTACATAAGACCTGCGGATTTGGGAATTGAACTGGCATCCTACTTGTTCACCTAACCTCAAAGTGGTGAACACTACCGCCGTGACTACGCCACCACTGATAGAATCTAGGAAAAGATACTGTTGATCTGGCCCCTGAGTGCAATGGAATCAACTTCTGAATAATGGTTTTACGAAAAAATTAGTAAAGTACCACACCATTTTGAAGAAAAAAAAAAAAGATTTTTATCATTGCTAAATTATTTTATAGACTCGAATTTCGTTTCCTCTTTCTATGTGGGAAAAGACTGATGGAAGAGAATGATCAGTACACCTGATTATATCGCAAACTACGTTTTTTTTTTTAGATTTCTATTAGCTGATTCTATGTTTTATTGTGTTTTTTTTTAATTGACGAAATTTATGTTTTAGGCCTATACTATCAGTGTAAGAAAGAACGTCGCATCAGATTCGCAAAAATTTATCTACAAAGTTATATTATTTAAGAACGTCTCTATGACTCCACATCATTGTTCTTCTGTAAGGCGGCGAATTGTTCTAATAATTACGGCGAGTTAATTCATAAAGAAAAACGATTAAACTGGTTGGTAGCGAATTCCAATTAACGATGAATACGCTTCGGATGGTTATTTTTTTCTCTTTCACTGCTGCTTCAGCTGGAAACTGGAGAAGAAAAAAGAATTTGCGGAAAGTAGGTGAACAAGTAAGAGTGTCGTTAAAAATATATGTTTTGCAGTTATTGTAAAATGCACCAGGCTATATATATATACGATTATATGTGTATGATAAGCAATATAAAGATAATTAAAGTATGCAGCGTGCAGAAAAGTAAGAGAGAGAACATCAGAAACAGTGGGAAAGAAGGTCAAATTCTGATTTACCTATCTGTTTGAATGGAAGTACTTTACGCTTTCAAATGCAGAATAAAAGTTTGAAAACATTTTTGTGATTGAAATTTATTGAGCTTACGAGAAAGAACTAGATAGGTCTGCCTACCTTCTCTTTCGCAGCTGATACGAAGCTTTCAATGAGCGAAATTGTATTCTACTTATAGTGCATCAAACAAAAAAACATTATTTCATGATTTGTGACTCAAAACAAATTTAGAATTTTTCTTTAGTTTTGTAATAAATTTACCAGTGTTATACATAAGTTTAGTGAGAGGGTACCGACTGACAGAAAGTGTAATAAAATAATTTTTCTCGAAGATAAATCGAAAGATAGGTAGACCTAGGTAGGTGCATAACATTTTTATTTAATAATTATTTTATTTAATTGACCCCTTTACAGTCCCTACAATCAAAATTATGTCTACCTTAATTCGAGAAAACCTTTCTTGTTCTCTAGCTTCCAGAATTGACGCCAATAATTTCAAATTTTATAAAATTTTCTGGTAAACCTATTTCTCTTTGAAAACATGTTAAGGAGCCATAAAAAAAGGAGGGCTTTTAGTTATTTAAATTTATTCATTCACGCAATTACATTCACACTCATTCAATTTAATTAGTAATTTAAATGGTACGTATAGTTTACAGTACCTGTAAAAGAGGGCAAAACGTTGAGGAGCTGTAAAGTAAAGAAAATAAATTGCGTAAGTATAAATTTTATCATCAATAGGCCATCTGCTTCTTTCAATACTTTCAATTCCGTTAAGGAAGGTCTTTATTTCGTGTTTCGACAGAGTTGTGTTAATAAACAATTCATAACTTTCCATAAATAGGTAAATCTTGTTTCCTCTTATTGTGAATTTTATTCTGTTAGTTGAATCTAATCTTTCTGCTTCGTTGAATTCTTAATGATCATTCTCACTCAGTTCTAAATTTTGTTTTCAAATGGTTATATCTCTAAAATCTATGACGATTCTAGTATTATTTCGGGATGACGTTAAATGAAAAATACAAAAACCTGATAACATGAACAAATAATTAAATGAACTTTTTTTTTATTTTAAGTTTTGTAAGGTGAGGAAAATGATAAAAACTATTAGGTTATGCTCAAGTTAAGAAGAGAAAAAAAATGCGACCTAAGTCAATACTCAATCGAAAATTATTCAAAATGTAATCTTCATGAACAATTTATTGCACTAACTTGTAAAAAAAAAAAATTCAGAAAAGTAAAAAACTTTTAAGGAAATATAAATAGAAGCTAAATATTATGTTAAATTCTAGGTTATCAACAATCTCTGTTTAAAGTGATTTCTCACTACATCCGCACCCCTATAAGGCTTTGTTTGTGTTTGAGATCTACTCAGGGACAAAAACTCAATAAATTAATGTCTTCAAATCGAATAATTAAAATAACTTTTTTAGATAGGAAACTGATTAGTCATAATTATTAGTCATGTGACACAAAAACGATCACATCTTTAAAAGAGAACTTTTTATCAGAACTCACACACCAAAATCTTTAAGGTACTCTCAGTCCTGCTCACCTCACCCTCATGTACACTTAATTAAACAATATTTACCCTGATGTTTTCCAGGTTTGTTACCTCCTTAATTTTTTTTAATAGTTATATTTTTCGATTATATTTATTATGAACATTGTTTTTCATCAATCGTATCTCACTCTTGCTTTCATCAAACATATAGCATTTGTTACAAACTGGACTTTGAATTTGGATAGTGTAGGACAAATTCTTTGAAGAGACCATTAAATTTTCTGGATCAAAACTCAAACCAAAAAAATTTCGCTCAAATTTTCCAACTTTCCAATAATAAACCTGACCACCCTTCCATGAAAAATTTAATTAATCAGTACCGTCTGTTGAGGAAATTTTGCATAGGTTTAGTATCTCAAATCAATGGACCTCAATAAAACAACGTATTATGCGGGAAAACATCTTATGTGAGGATGTCATAATGCTGTTTCAAATGCTATTTCATTGTATCAATGTCAAACTTTTTCAAAATAATTATTTGTTGTTGAATGTAAACATCGAAATAATTTTTTAAT
This sequence comes from Ericerus pela, assembly GCA_011428145.1. Taxonomy (NCBI): domain Eukaryota; kingdom Metazoa; phylum Arthropoda; class Insecta; order Hemiptera; family Coccidae; genus Ericerus; species Ericerus pela. The sequence continues at coordinate 646,572 of WOFM01000392.1, forward strand.
GTGTAAACATTCTTACTCTCTAGTCCACTTCCTCCCGGGTGTAAAAAAATATTAGATATGAAAAAGTTGAGATTGCATAAAAAAACTGCACGGTGCACTGTCCAGTTTCAAATTCTGTTTGTCACATAACACACACACACACACACACTCACACACTCACAAGCAGACATCCGTAGCGAGCAGGCGGTGCGATACATGCACGCACACAGACACACACATTCTCTGTGGCACGTGGCAGCATGACCTACTCACATAAGCATTTTTTTTGTCTTGGTTAACATTAAAGTCATGAATGTTTACACATTAAATATGTGAGGGGGGACCCTCGCACAACTTTTTTAATTTTTAAACTGTGACTAATTTGAAGGATTATGGGGGTTGTTGTGTATTCCCAATCCTCCTCATCACTCACCTCACCTACAAACACTACCCATATACCTAATACTTTCACTTTCTCATACAGATATTAAATATCTTCATTTGTGGTTACCCTGGAGGGGTGCTGTGGCCACTCTGTTGAGGACACTTTCTCATTTTTTTAAAGAAGGGGCACTTTTTCTTACTTTTTCTTGTTTTTTTCAGCACAAAAGTTCTGTATTACTTATTTTTTTAGGGGAATGACAGCAGCCCTTCTTCACTGTATCAAATTGTTTAACTCTCATTACATTACTGTGTACATTGCACCACTTTATATGTGATTTCATACTTTGTACTCGTTTGCATTTCTGATTGATGGTCATTACACTTCTCTGACTAGAAACAATCTTGTCGTCTATTTTTTCCATTCTGAAATGCCGGACTTCAATATAGTTGATATGAAAGTTCCACACTTTTTTATGACTGAATGTTTTCTTGTTTTTTTTTTTGAAGGTCTAACCAGACAAGGATAATAACCCATTCAAAAAACTAAAGTATCGAGTTCCCCACTCTTTTCAAACAGAATATACATTATAAAAGAAATATATTACTTATTTACAAGTAATTCATCTTTATTTTAAGAAAAATAATGGTAAATCATTTGAAGAGGAGGGCAACTACCCTAAATAGTGTTTTTAAAGGGATAGAAAATGGTCTTCCTTCTTTCATAATTGAAACAAATGCAATTAACTAAGAAATATAACTTCCTCCATTGAAATTTTATCATTTGAATATGTAAGTAAGCCCCTACTTAATATATTATTGAGGTTTATTACCGATTTTTCGGAAATAAAAATGAAACCAGGAAACATAATAGACCTTACCTCAGCCTGTTAATTCAACTAACCCGCTGGCATGAAATAATTATTTTCACCGAAAACATGTCCTATTATTTATTGTTAATTTTAAAGAGACTATCTTAATTCAGTGGTATTTCAAATCGAGGTTATCATCGACACACTTCTTCGCACAATTGGTTCCATCTACCGATCATAAATTTTCACTATCCGTCTACTAAAGTCGACGAGAAAAAGTTATTTTAATAGCTCTATTCCACTTAACATTTTAGTCGCTCGGAAAAATGTAATTTCATAATCTAGTTTTTTCGAATTTTAATTTCTATTAATTGACCGAAGTAAAAGGGGGGGAAAAAGAGAAAAAAATTATTGAGAAAATAGACATAGGTAAATGACCGAAGATGACCAACGTAAACGTTGAACTTGGCTTACCGATCATCTGGTCGATTACTAGAAAAACCTGAATAAACGCGTTGACTTTTTAATAAAAATCTTCTGTGGGTTTCGTTTTTAACCTTCTGTTACCAGAATGATTCGACTGTGCGAAAGTAAACCGATTCAGTGATTTTGCTGCCTCAAGTGGGCGCTCAATTACAGAGGCCGTGGCGTTAATTTTTTTTCAAACGACATTTGGCCACAAAATCTACGTTGAAAACGTTCGTTAAAAATAGTTGTAGGTAAAGTATAATATCTTGAAACGGAATTAGATTTTTTTTTGTGAATGAATTAGGCTACATTTAATGCATAGGTAGATTGGTACGTTTGTAAATTTAACAATATGTGTATGGGAACCTACAAATATACGATCTAATAATTTTTCGTAAAGTAAATTTATTTTTATTTTACTATTTTTCTAAATCCAAAATAGTTTATCAGTTTTATATTTTTAACATATTCGGTTGACTTATCTAATCTATAAAGAAAATTTGGCATTCTTTGTCATTAATGTTCTTCCAATATACTGAACGAAATGTTTCAAAATTCATACCACATATGAAGAATATCTTATAGGTGGTTTATACACCACAAAAAGTAAAATCCATTCAGTTGAACTGCTGAAATTAAGGTTTTAAAGTTGTCTTCCATAAGTGTCTATGTGCAAGTGCGCGTGGGATAGTAATCTCAACATTAATGTCTGTGTGTGAATGCTACAGAAAATTACTTATTAAATGAATAACCCAACAAGAGGCGAAGCTATACATCTGTGGACTGGTGACTTTGTTTATGTTAATGTCAGCAGATTCATTCCAGACATTCATTTTTTTTTTCTATTGCAAAAAATAAGAAAAAAAACTCAAACATAGCAGCAGCGGCTCCGTAAGAAAAATTAGGTTTTCAAAAAATGTAGAATTAGGTATTCACTAAAAAGTTTTTAATAGTTTGTAATTAATGTGTTCCTGTTGGTCCAAAATTAGGTATTTTATAGGCAAAATGAAAACAGAAATAGTATACCGACCAATCCATATAAAAATTTATAGCAAGTTATAATATTTGTTTTCAAATTTTGTAGGTATTGATCGAAAATTAATAATTTTATAGCTCAAACAAAAACAAAAATAGCCATACAGAAAGTACCATATGACAAATTTGCACCAAAATTTATATTAATTAGTTATAATGTATCATAATAAATATCTGTTTCAAATTTCATAGCTATCGGTTGAAAATCATAAATTAAAACAAAAAAAACAATTGCCACACTGGCGGAAGATTTGGGAATTGAAAAATTATGAAGGGAAACTTAAAAATTTTCAGTTTAGAATTTTAACGTTTTCAGTTGGGTATTTTAAAAGCTACAAATATACAATCAATTCATAAAAATTATTTCGTATTGACAATAAAATACAAATACAACCACAAATAATTTATAAGGGCATATAATTTTTGAAAAAATAATGTGGTTAAAAAACTAAAATCTTCTTGAATTACAGAACGTTTTCTTACTCAATTAAGAAAACTTAGAAAATAAGTCAGATATTTGGTGATATTTTGTGGTATTATTGGCTAGCCAGTCTGTTAGATGGATATTGGATATAATTTTTTGATTAGCAAGCTATTATCAGCAGCCTCACTTGCGTAGTGTCTAATAATTATTTTAACTCCTTCTTTATAGACCCAAATGAAACTGATGAAGAATTAATTAGGTTAAACGCAAATTTTTAAAAGATAAGCTTTTATTATTTTTTTTTTTGCTTTAGCTTCTTGCGAAATCAACATTATTTTGTTTGGGAAGGTTAGCTGCAATATTGGTATAGGTACTTTAAAATCGTAGCAGTGAATAGAATAAAAGCTTATAAAAAATAACAAAACGGAGTGAGACAGAGAAAATCATATCCACTTCATTGACCAGTAGTTGTCAGACAATGAGCAAAGAGGGGGGAGAGGTTTTCTTCAATTCTCTTTTCTACTCATTTTCATTGGTTCAAGAAATGTTTTGCCCGTTTTCTATCTTTATAGATGGTAAAAGTTAGTAACTTCTCTCCCCCTCGAGAGATTCGAACTTCTCTGATTAAAATTTTCACAGGCAATAAAAAAATTCTTATGCAAATTAAAAATTTTTTACATGAAAATAATATGATGCGCACAAAAATAATACTTACACGACATATCACTTTTTAAACAGGAAAAAAATAGTTTGTCACAAGCTACCTCCTTACATGAAAAAAATCTCATTTCACAATTCATTTAAAATAAAAATAAAGTTAATTAATAAGTAAAGCTCGTTTTGCTTTCATGGGGCGACCTCTTTTACTCAGGAGCTTGCGTGTCGACATAACCACTTTCAAGTCTTGCTCATCAACATTGTCAGATTCAGCAAAGACAAAATGGGACAATACAAATGGTTGGTCCATGTCTTCTGGTATTTGAGCACGACCTTCACACCAGGCATTAATTTCTGTAGCTGAAGCAGTAGGGCTTCCGTATTTTACTTCCCTCAACGTTTTCAAGTACGACACTATCCTACTTTTAGGTGGTTCTACTAATTTCTTCTGTCCAATAACTGCTAAGATGGCATTAGGTTTTTGAATACCTTCACTGAACTTTTCATTAATGAACAACTTCATGTCAGTGGATAGTTCTCGAATTGGATCAGATACATGATTATCGTACTCACATTCTGTTTCATACAATGATACCAAAGTACTTGTAGAGTGATATAACAAATACAAACCAGCTGGACATTCTTTACGTCCATACTGACTGGCTTTACAGCGATAGTCGACCCTGACACCTGCATTTGAGGTTTTGGAAGAACATTTTTTCAAATTTGTCATTGGGCCACAGCATCCTCTGCCTCTTTGGGTGACTGAAAATCTTCTCTTTTTAGCCAGATCCTGTATGATGTCCATCTTCTTTTGGCTTTTGGTTCACCACAATCACTTTCTGATCCACTCATGTCATAAAAATCATCAACGAATGACATTTCCATTATAATTTGCAATAAAAACAAGTAGGTATATGTACGATAATCAATGCATCAAAACGGGATGGAAGTAAATGCACAAGCTATTGTCAAATCACAACTAAATTAATCCTGACCTATAGAAGGCAAAATGTGTCAATATTTTATCTTATCTTTTTTTCTGCTGTTTAGAACTTTATTCAGACGTGGAATATTTTTTTTCATGTTCATTACTGCTTTCCTATCTCGTGCTGATGGATTTATTTCCAGTTAAGTGAGTTTGACGTGAATATTAATTTATTTCGCGTGCAAAACACTTATTCTGGTCGTGCGATTTAATATTTCCCATTCTTTTATACTCCAGTATTTTCTGTAAAATATTAAAATACTCCATCAAAACTTTAAAAAGTTCGAACTTACCAATGATCTTTTTAGAAATAAAATCCTCAAAAGTCGTCAGCCTTTCAAAATTCAGCGGTGCCCGTAAATAAACACACAAACAAAAACAATAAATTATTCTCTAGAATGCATCTTCGTTAATAACTATAATTGCATCGTAACCGTAGCATTGTAAAACAATGTGTATCACTCATTTTCTCTACGTATGTGCTCGTAAAAAAATTAAGAATCAACATTTTCGCATACAAACGCACCGAACAGCTGCAACTGCTTTTTGCATCGAGTTCTCTAATATTGGTGCATCGCGATTACTAGAAAGCCGGAAAGCGAAAAATCGAGGAACATTTTCTTAGTTTTGAATGCATTGTGCAGTAGTCTTCGGTTTTTTTTTTTTTTTTTTTTTTTTAAAGGAAAAATAATCGAGTACGAAACATGTTTTTTTCGCTATGTTATTTTTACCATGAATTACCATGAAATTAAAACTGATGGAGATAGGTATTCGTGAATGAAACTGATGGAGTTAAACCTACAAGAAGAAAACTGCTTTGGAGACATATTTTACGCATATTATGCAAAAATATTTCATTACAGGTTATGCTATTTTATAAATTCGCTACTACGCTTTTACGAATATAAGAAGAGAAATCTTTGATGTCAGTTTTTGTCGTACAAGTAAAGTACAGACTAATTTTCAACCCACTTCAAGAAAAAACTCTAGGGCAGCAATTCTCGTTAGAAAAAGCAGGTTTTCGAGAGAAATAATTATAAATTTTGATGTTCACATTAATTGTCTGTAAGTTTATTTGTGTTAATGGTATATGAAATGTGTTAGCTGCAGACAAAATATTAAACAATGTGAAATATAAAAATAAATTAAAATGATAAAGTATGGTATACCTATCATCATACAATTTAAAATAAAACCAATGAAATATAATAAGGTTATGCAGAAAAAAAAAAAAAAAAAAAAAAAAAGAAAACATGAGCAAGTGGTTAATTTTTGTAAAAAGAAAAGTTCGTGCAAATTAGCTTTACCTGAAGTACGGTCCTGTGGATCCATACCAAAATTAGCAGTATGCTACAATAAAATATGATAAATATTTGTTTCAAATTTCGTCCAAAATTGGCATTTTGTGACCAATACAAAAAAATAGCGGTATCAGAAGTACCATCCGGCCGATCCACGCCAAAATTATGATGAATAATTGTTCCGAATTTCGTGAATATTGATACAAAATTGAGCATTTTATAGCCAAAATAAAAACAAAAATGATGATACGGAAGAACCGTCCCTCCGATCCGCGCCAAAATCAATAGATTTGATCTTTGGCTTAGTATAAATGAACATACCAAATTTCATGATTATCTAATAAAAATTTCGACCTGTACCATGGGAACAGGAAATGGGCTTATATCTACCCATCTACCTATCTATCCATATATAGGTATATTAATTTGAGTTATTGGTGCCAAAATTTTTCTGAGATCATGAAACAAAAAATGTACCTCGCCCAACCCTGTGGGCTAATACCACACCGAGTTACTAAGTAAGATTTTCTGAAGAAAACCTACTTAAAAAGTGAAAATGGTTCTCAATTCGAGGCATAGGTATGTATGTTTGTCCGCAAATTTTTGGATAAGTAGGGGAAAGGCCAGTAAGAGTACGCACTTAAGGTTTGACCTCATGTAACTGAGTCAAAACTTGAAGGATTTTGTTCAAATTTGATGTAGCTATGCTGAAAACCTTTATTTACCTATTCCCCACCTTAAAAATTTTCAAGAGCCCCTCAAATTGTTTAGGGGGTAAAAGTATAAAAAAAACCAAATGCGTACTCTTACATGACATGGCATCTAAGAGTACACATTTGAGTTTGTAAGAGTACGCACTTAATTTTTTTTATTGATTGTGATAAATTGCATAGTCTAAAATATATATTTATTTCATATAAATGTCAACACAAATCACAAAACAAATTTATCGATTCCCGGATAACTAGTGCAGGATTCATGCCACCAGTGCTTACATTTGTCACACATAATCCAATCTTCTGTAGGCTGATCAGAAAAAAGTTCTTCACATGCTGGGCATGAAATTTCCTCATTTTTGGAGGTAAGTTTTTTAGCACTTATCTGCAAGTATAGAAAATTCTAACGATAGTTACGAAAATTTTGTCTAAATTAGGAGGTATCAATTTAGCCAAAACTAACTTCTCTCTTGCTTACAGCAAACTGGGATCTGATTTTTCTTTGGATTTGTCTTACCAGATTTTTTCATATTATTCTTTGACATAACTGACTTCTAAACAATAATTAATTTTAATTTTGTAATTGAGCCTCTAACAATTTGAAATAATAAGGTAGGTAATTATGAAAATTTGAATTGCTTTGACTAGTTTTTTCCGGGTTGTAGTCATCTTCTCTTTCTCACTTTTAAATGACGAACTGGTCATGATGTTAGATTTGCCACAGTTTCTTCAGTTTGTAGTTGATCAACCGCCACAAGGTAGAAAATGTAATTTTTGTGGGGAAACAGCAGCAACAGCAGTTCCTTCAGAACTGGAATTTATGCTAACCTCATTATTCTTAATTACTACATGACTTGAGGATGTACTTGGAATGTCAGTTGTAATATCAGTATGAAGATTATTATCATCAGGTTCTTCTATTGGTGGCTCCATTGGTCCTTTAAAATAATCCAGTTTTAGAAAATCGATAAAAACAAATAATTGTTTTCATCCTAGAAATTATTATACTCACAATCAGTAATTGAAGAGGGAGCGAAATCATCTTCATCAAAGATATCAGGGTTGAATGGAAATATACCACAGGACTTAAACCCTTCCTCGCATTTTTTCACTGTGGCCACATTATTATAGGCATATTTGAACAGCTCTACTATATCACGCTGTTGAATAGTTTTCCCTGGGAAATTTACGTGCCACTTCTGTACTTCCTTTGCATAAGCAGTTTTTAAAGGACCAAAGAATATACAATCCAGGGGTCGAATTTTATGACTTGAATGATGGGGGATACTCAACAAAGTGATAAAATTACTACGACAAAATTCTATTGCTGGTAAAGAACAGTGGGATGTATGATTATCAAGGATCAACCAAACTGGATCATCTTTTGAAGATTTTACAAATTCTTGGAAATGTTTCAACCAGTTGACAAATGGTTCCTGATTAATAGATCCACTTTCAGATACAAATCCTTTGCTTCCACTTGGAGCTCCATTCATCAATTCTGGTTTCATTCGAGAGGAAAGATAATCACTGGAGGAATATATGTGCCTGTGGCATTTAAGCAGCAAACAATGGTAATAGTTTGGCCACAATCAGCTGACACAATTTTGGATACAATTTTTTTCCTGTAGGTACACATCAAAATCATTATTAGGTATTTTAATAATTTGGAAAACAATCTAGCTAAACTGATAGCAAATATTTCATTATCTTTAGGAGAAATGACTTTAGAAATACGATTTGGTACAGTTGATATTCCGCCTTCATCCATATTAAATATGCGATGACCCATGAAGTTACTTTGTTCCAGACATACCTTAAAGTTCTCATAAAAACGAGAAACTTGAATTCTGTTGAATCCTGCAGCTCTAGCAATACTGCATTTTTCAGGCATTCGGAGTGTGAAATTGTACCTCTTGCAAAAACTCTGAATCCAATTTTTTCCTACAGTTTTTTTATCTGTGTTGAACCGATTCTCGATGTTATTTTGTTTAGCAAACTGAAACACCAACTGTTCAAATTCTTTTTTTCAAATCCCATAAAAGAGAGTATCTAAATCTCGTAGATGTATGACAAGCTTCTCTTCTTGCTGCTGTGTAAATGTATTACTGAAATGGCCCAAAGATAGGGGTATGGTATCCTAAAAAATATTTAGTCATACATGAACTGGTATGTAGGATTTCATTCATAAATAAAAAACATTTTAAAGGAACTTACAGCTTTAAGTTTCTTTCTCAAGGTACATTCATTAATTCCAAACATTTTTGCCACCTATCTTTTACTGAGGCCATCATTTAGTTTTGCTTTTATTTCAATCCAGTTTTTTTTTGTGAAGAATAGTTTTTGTTTTGTGGACCGTTTTTTGTAAGAAACAAATAAATTAGTGGTAGGAACAAAATGCGTACTCTTACGCACCTGTGAGTTTTACCAATAATATCAGTTTGACTAACTGATAACAAAATACAATGGTAACTAAAGATATATAAAAAGGTTGCAAAAAGTATGTAGTTTGAATAAATATGATTACTTACTCAGTCATTTTCAATAATAGTTACTGAATTCTTATTCCTTGCTTTGAAAATATTATATCACAAACCAAAAAATAAAAAAAATTGTAATAAAAGCGGAAATAATGATTATAAATTCATTTTTTTTGGCATGAAGGAGGAGTATTTGAAGCAGAACAACATACAAGATGGAGCAGTGTTGCCAATCTTTCAGTTGCAGAACAAAAAGTAATGCGTACTCTTAGAGACTGCATAATCTTACCAGCCTTTCCCCTACTGAACCAATATTGACGGTTGATTTTTTTATTTATTTATGACAAAGGGTGATTTCCTGATAGTCCTATATTATTTTTTTTATTGATGAGATAGGTAGTTTGTTAGTTAGCTACATATCGTTAAAAAACTGTTAATTTTAAAGCGATATTGACGATAATAACGCTAATGTACAACAAAACAAAAAAGCATAAAACACTTTTTTGTAAAAATAGAAAAGAATTCTAAAAAAACAAAATAAAACAGGGTAGCAATACTTTGCTAGAAAACCAAATTTGCCAATTTTCATCCGTAATTAAAAAAAAAAAATTCTAAATAGGTATATACTCGAAAAAACTATCGATAGTAATCGATATCTGACAAACATATCGACAGGTAATTATTTCATTGATAGTTTCAGGTATATAAATTACAAAAATCTATCAATAGTTATATCTACACTTATCTTTAAAAAAAAATATCGCTCTATCAACGTTTAATTGCTATAAATTTATTTTCCAGGAATTTTTTGTTTTTCAGTTTTCTCGGAAACTATAGAACCAATACGCCCAAAACTCCCAACAGGCTTGGCCCCATATGTGGAATACCTTTCGTGAAAATTTTAGTCCTACCCCTTTCGTAGTTTTCTCAAAACCATAAACAAAATTTTTTTCCAGCAATATTTCTTCTTCAGTTTTCTCAAGAACTACTGATATAAGTAACAGGCACCAAACAACTATAAGACTTGCACATACGTGAAGTTTATCTATTGTAAAAATTTCAGCTTAACCTCTTTCATCATTTTCTCAAAATTCATAAAAAATGAATTTTCAAGGAATTTTTTATTCTTCAGTTTTTTTTTAAATTACTGAATTGATAGACACCAAACTGCTCTTAGAACTGCTCCTATATGATAATTATCATTTGGAAAAATTTCAGCTCTATATATCTGTTCAGTAGTTTTCTCAAAACTGTGAACACAAACTTTTTTCACACATTTTTCTTCTACAGTTTTCTCAGAAACTACTGAACTAATAAACGCCAAATTTCCATTAGACTTACACCAACATAAGGTTAATCTATTGAGCAATTGTCAGCCTGTTTTTTCTGTCGTTCTCTCAGAATCCTAAAAAAACGAATTTTCCAGAAATTTTTGGTTTTTCAAGAAACTATTGATCCAATAGGCACTTTCATATACGAGAACTATCTCTCGTGGAAATTTCAGCTCAGTTTGTTTCGTAGTTGTCTCCAAACCATAAACACAAAATTTTGGGCGATATATACATTCACATATACATACCTACATGCATACATAATTATATAGACACAATCATATTATATATGTATATACTTATATTAAATATATATATTAAGAAAAAAGGTTTTAATGGGAAAATGATACTAATCGTTTTCTTTTCCTATGAAACGGATAACATTCATCATCCTCCCCTCTAACCTTTTTACAAAGTCAATTTTATTACCCCGTTTGGCAGCGAACAGGGTAAAAACAATAATAAAAATTCGCTAAAAAATAAAAATAACCCTTTTAAAATTTCTCCAGCAAGATCCACTGAAATTTAGGAGAAAAATGTCTACAAACATTCAGATGCATCTAACCAATTCCAGCATAACTATGTAACAATTACATGGTGAATCGATAAATGAATACGTCTACCGAGTAAAACGAAGAAAAAATCAAACACTCTCTATATAGATATATTTGACAATGAACATAAAAAACGGTAATCCCATAAAACAAGGTCAAAAATCTGCCGGAGAAAGAGAAAAAAAACCGCTTTCCTAACGTTTTTTCAGCATGAGATTGTCGGATGTAACCAACAGTGCCATATTATTAGTTAGCAGCTTAGATGAAAAAAAAAAATATATATATATATCTTCTGATATTTTAAGACTGCACCCGTACAACCATCTTAGAAACAGGTACGAAACTTTTCTAGTGTACGTTGGTAGTGTGTGTGAATGCAAAGCCTGCAGCACATGTATCGGTGCTTATCGAACAGAACTAGTTGCTCGACTCTTGTGTTTTCGATGAAACGTATGCAGTAATAAAGTTTTTTTTTTCTTTTCATCTCTCAGTGAAATCATTATTGAAAAATACCTACCTGTGCACGCTTATAAAAATTTATTCGGTTTTTCGCGAATTTCAGCGGACAATATTTTGTGCAACGGATGAAAGTCGTATAATTTGCATAATGTGTCGACAATAGTGCGAATAATAATGTGTTTTTCGACGAATAAGCTACGAAAAATTTACTCATAGTAAATTTATTTGTGTGCTTGAAACGTGGAATTATACTGCAGGGTACTTACAGTAAGTATAATCAATTATTAATTAATTATTAGTGCCATTGATTAGTTTTCAACAGGAAAAACTGAATGAAATAAGTTAACATCATTTTGAGACTTCGCAGCTGGACCAACGTTTGGGCTTATGTTAGAGATGGTAAACTATGATTTTAGCCCCCCTCCCCATAGGGATTAGAAGCTTCTGCTTACCTATTGCAAAAAGTTCGCCCATAAAAATTTTGATCTTGCTTTCTTTTAGGACCTTCTAGGTGTTGCCTAATCAGTGAAAAAGGGCACATTTCCCTCACTCCTCCTTGCAAGTTTCCGCTCTCCTTTACAAAAAATATGAGATTTTCCCGCACTTAAATGCTAGGTACTCGTAAAAGGCATGCTTCAAAGGGAATTATTTCATACGTTAAGATAAACAGATCGTTTTTTCTGAAGGTAATCTCGTTCACTGAAACATTCACGCAAAACATACCATCAAACATTCGTTTCAGTATGTTTAATTGATCGTTAGGTATCTTACAATTTGTTTATTTTGCAGGGCTGTGGGGTAGAACTAAAGTGCTTATACAGTTATAACTGTAATAAGCTTGACGGATGTATTTATTTATTTTTATTACGTAATTACCATCAGGATTTAGTTTCTTATAAAACTCTTTTAAATTACTGTACGTATTTGAAATATACTTTTTAATATTTAAAAAAATGGACGGTAGCAGTATAGTTCATCTGATGAAGAATGGAACGAATTTTTATTTGGCATAACCAGTTCGAAGAGTCATCTTGACAAAAAAGTATTGGGTCCAAAAAATATTCCGTCAAAGGGAACTAAGGGAATACCATAAGTTACCTATGAACACAGTTGAATAATCATCTGAAAAAATTCTTTCATTATTTCTGTTGCACTACTTAAACTTATGATTGGCCTAAATTTTAGCCATTGAGACTGCGATACTGTTGTGTATTGAAGTCTAGATGAAAGTTCAGTCACAGTCGAAAGCAATGTCTCAAGTCGAAAGATGTAGATTTTTCGAATACAAGCTGTATTTTAGAATGAGATAGATGATCATAATGGGGAATCAAGCACATACACCCACTTCACTTCACACATACTTCCACTTCAATCAGGCTAGAAAGGAAATTAATACATTTTAAAGAATATAATTATTATATTAGAAAAATACAAATGAACAGGAGTTGGGCACATGGTGATTATATTAACGATAATAATTAGATGAAAAAGGGTATTAATGTATGTTCAAAAAGAAAGAATTTAATTTTTGATCGGGCACAAGAACATGTAGAAAATGGAGGTACCGACATGCTTAGATGTAACCATTACAAACTTGACCACAATTAAGAAAAGAAACTTTCAAGAGAACAGGGAAAACAAATTTAGTGACTTCATTTTTAAGTTAATCTAGAATAGAAAACAAATTTTAAATCAATGAAAACGAGCCATATTGAAGACAATGGTGTCCAAAATGAGAGTGATAAAAAATAGTAACAAGAGTCAAGACCTTAAGGGAGGAAGAAGATATAACAGAAATATGCCCCACACACTACAGTACTTTGTCTTGGTCTTGGTTTTGCATAGTTAAATCTTGATTTTGGTCTTAGTCTGGGTCATGTTTGCAAGATTTCAGCTAGAGAGAGTTGCGAACTGTCTCTCACTGATTAAATTAAATGGCAACACTGTTCTTCTTGTGGGTAGTGATGAGGATGTTAACCATAGGTGGTTGTCCATCTCAATGGTGCAATCTAACGAAGTTACAATGATAACTGCATTCAACTCACTCAACAAAGACAAAAAAAATTACCTCAAAAAACATTAATAGTCGATATATTAATTGTTTAGTTTTTGGCCCTTATTAACTGCCTATATTTTCTATTACTTAGTGTTTCGCCTCCTTTATTGTGAATTAGAGAGGATCATAATTCATTTTCTGTCTATAACTCATTTTGTATCACCCACATATGAAAACTAGTAATTACAGAAATTATTTATCATAAAATTTCCACACAAGTAGATCATGTTCACTTTTTCCATACCTATCTTCCATAGAAGCTGAGATAAAGAACGTTAGAAATGGTGGAAAAGGGGGCCAAAATTAATGTTTTACCAACAACTCATTTTATGATGTCCAAATCAAAAAATAGTTATTACAAAATAGTTTCTCGTTGAATTTTCAACAAAACCAATCATCCGCATTGTTTATGTATCTGTCATAGGGGCTGAAGTACGGAGGGTTGAAAATATGATGGATCTCTAGTTTTTGAAAAAAGTACCAAGATGATTTACGAATAGAAATTTAATTTTGACCCTTTTGAATCCACAGTTAAGGGTGGGGCGAGGTGCTACGTAATGGAAAATGAAGGGCGTTAATCAGGGCCCAAAACTAAGCAAAGACTTATGCCAATTGTTAACGTTTTGTGGTATAATTTTTTTCTATCGAATAGGCTGAAACGCAGTTGTTATTATAACTTCGTTAGTTATAGCCATGGGGACGGATTACTGCGTGTGATTAACATACTTATCCCTACCCACAATAAGGACCGTGTTGTTATCTGATCGACGAGAGACAATTCGCAACCATCTTGCCGGTACAAATATTACTGATGACTAAATCGAGCTCACCGCTTATGTCCTACCAAAATATCCCCAAACACCAGTAAACGATTAAATATATAGGTTTGTCTGGAACAATACAAAACCAACCAGTTTATGGTGTGGAGCCTGTGTAGGGGAGGCAAAAAAGAGATCCAGTGATACAGTTAGGCCTAACGTGAAAAATGAACTTGGTTCATCACAAAAGATAGAAAACGACACATTTCGATAGTGCCGAATAATCTTCAGATTGGAAATAAAATTGAGTAAGATATCTGGCTAGTTTAGATATTTTTGGTTGAAAATCGGTAGCTAGATTGCCGCAGTTTCTGAGAAACTAAAACCGTAAACCAGTTTTTCGCAACTTTCTATGGATAACGCCTCCCTTGCCCACTGTTTAACATTTGGGCACTACCTCAAGCTTCTCATTATCACACCGCTGATTCCTTCCCAGCTTCAAGAAATCACCGTATGAATACTAACTTATTGTTCATTTTAATGATATCCCTCTTGAAAAATCTCCCAGTATCCCTCTCACCCCTCAACGATCGATCTCACGCATCCAGAGATGTGCATCCTCTTCGTAGGGTCTAGACGAATTTCATAACTTACTCCATTAGAAAAACGGAGCTTTTCCGTTCAAACGAGCATTGTTGTTTTATTTCATCAGCATTACAGCCCCTCGCTGGAATTAAAATGGTATAAAAATATATTTTAGGAAATAATGGATCCTACCGCGAAGATGAAATTCAAGATATTTGCCTTTTTGTCCTTTCATTCGTTCGTTATAATAAAATAAAACGAAAAAATTGGAGTTATCCGGCTTCTTATCCATTTCATTTCGTCTAAAAAATGGGCCATTTTCAAGGGCTGGAATAGTCCGATCGCGAAGAGGAGGTCCACATATTCTCGACAATCTCTTCCGACCCCCCCCCAAAAAAAAAAAAAAATGCCTCCAATAAATACACGCTATTTACGACAATCTCTTACCCGCAGGATTATCATTTCTACGCCCTTGGCTATTAATTTCCATCAACAGTTAAATGCAATCCTCATTATGCCGTCTGCCGGCTCTGCCTTCCTTAACGAGATTTTGGATAGTTCAATCTGGTTCAGTAGATAGGTAACTGGACAATATTGATTTCTAGTTTATGATTACTTTTCAGTTTCTACCCGAACGAATCTTTTTTTTTCTATTTCAAAGTAATTTTTATGCAGACTAAATGTTTACCTACATTCTCGTTTTAGTACCAATGAAATTTTGTCTTCGTTTAAATTTACGATTTATTCGTTCCCTGCGAACATATAGAAAATATCCAACTGAATTATCAGAATATTATAATCGCTGGTTTTCTTCGAACACAAAATGCATCATGCGGTGTTGGTCAAGTGACCTTTTATTTGCCATAAAATTGGCCTTGGAACTACATTCTTATTTGAATTCAAGTTGCGGTATTCAGATTTCTATACTCCACTACTCCAAACATTCGCGCGTAACTTTCATTAATTTTACATTCGCAACAATCATTTATATGAAAAAAATAGTGCTACACACAACCACACCTTTTATTTCAATTTAGGATCAAAGTTCAATCGGCCAGCTAAACGGGTTTAATGTCACCGTCGCGCAGCGTATGATGGCACTGTACATGCTTACCAAGGAAGCAGACGAGGAAGCAAAAAAAATAAGAGGAAAAAAGAATAAAAATAAAAGCTTAAAATATCTTCCACCTACACCTGCATTGGAGAGAGTTTTTAAAACCATTTTTTTTATTTATTTTTTATTTCGTTCGTTTCCTAGAAGCACGTTTAAAACATGTGCTTGCCACATGATTCAAAAATACGTATAGTAGAAACTAAGTACTTACTTACAACGACTTGTTTTTCGATACATCATAGGTCGTCAATTATTTCATTCGTAGATCCTGAGTTGCATGCCAGAGGAATGGGTGTCGTAATTTCCAGTGATCTCGATTAACGAGCAAGAAATTATTTTTTTTATAGAAATATCTTGTAAATTTCTTTAGTTTTTCTTATTCTCCTTTTTTTGTTTTTTCTATTTTTTCGATTTTACTAAAAGTTTGGAAGAAGAGGCGAGGGTCCCCTAATGATTAGTTAAATTTTATTCGTTAAAAAAAGGAATAAACGTTTAAGTTAGGTAGGTACTTAATCCAGATAGAAAATTCAATTAATTTTTTTAGACTCGTCAATTTTCAAAAAGTACGAATTTTCGATCTAGAATGTAATAAATATGATAGAGGACGCGTGTGAAACAAAAAATGGCGCCACTTATCCACCATTGCTAAGTTACCGACAATTTTCGATCTCATTTTTATTTACGAAATTTGGGTTGATTATTATTTCTAAATTAATTATTATGTTTATTCATTTATTTAATTAAATTATTTGAGAAAAATTTCTGATTATTGCCTATGGGTCCGAATAAGGAGCAAGGAAATTCGAATTTGATACCGAGGGAGTCGGGACAAATAGCTTCGAAAGAGACGCCGTTTTTCGTTGCAGCTTTTAGATGAAGGTTCGTCCTCTATTATATTTAATACACTGAGAATGTAACCAAGAGAGGGTTGAGGGGGCTACAGTCTCTCTAGAAACTAAATTTTTCATTGGATACTTGAGAAAAAAAAATTCCAATAAATAAGGATTGTAGGTATATTCTGTCATACTTAACAGAATTTTTGATGCATTAATGAACTGTTGAAAGGATTTATGATTTTTTGTATTTTTCTATACTTCCAGATCGTTATAGGGTCAAAGGGAAAGGGATGCAGGTGATTGTTATTTCAAAGAAAAAGATCAAACATCGTGTACGGGGATTCACATGTCTCTCTGGCATGCAGACATTTTCTATGAATTTTACACAAAATTTTAAATAAAAATCATAATTACGAATCTAATGTCAGTAAAAAAATAACATGAATACCTGGCATGCGAATTTAATTTTTATGCATGAAAATCGTCGTAAAACTAATTATAAATATTATTTTTGTTTCGATTTGAAAGGAAAGTTCATAATTTTTTTTTTTTCGTTAACTGAAATCGAAAACATTTTTTGCACAGAATAAAACTAATTCTAGTCAACGAATGCTAAAAAGGGGTTTTAAATGGAATTTTTAGACGATTTTTCTTTTGCAACGGGGATTTGTTGGAGACATTTTGAGACGAATGTAGTAAAAGTTCTGGAATCTCTGAGGTGAGCTAATTCCAGGGTATGCCAAAACATGTACTTCGTATCGATTTTTTTCAAATATCTTTCAAATAGTTGATTATGGGCCTAAAATAGTTAACTTCAGAATTATAGTTGATAAAATTTGGAACAAGAAAATTTATATTCGTTATTTCCATATTTCTCATAGTTTTTGAAGTCTGTCACGATCGTAGGTATTTGTTTTTAAAACAGATTTATACATCACGTTTTTTGATAAACATTGATATTCCCTCCGAGTAGACCAAGAAAGCATGTATCTTACTTCCTCTGATCAAGCGATTTTTTAATTCTTATAATTTATTATTTTTTGTACTAAATGAGTTTAAGGATGTTGTTCAATATTTTTTTTTTCATTATATTTCTAAGCATTTTTCTCTAAAAAGAAAGATTTAGAAGTTGCATAGCAAAAAGACATGAGAAATGGGCAGACCCACAACATTGAAATAATGGATGTTACATACGTTCATGTTGAAAATTTCATCAATTATAATCTTTCAAACAACTATTTCAGGTCTATAACCAACCACACACGAGATATTTGTAAAAAACCGATATGAGATACACATTTTTGGATCCCCAAAAATTGACTCACATCAGAAATTCAATAATTTTTAGTATATGTGGGGACAAGAACCTACATACGCCCGCACCTCACAAGGCTATTGACAGTAGCATAGCCATGCGGATAACATCGTCGTTATTTTTCGAATAGTCTGTAGGTTGCTGGTTCGATTCCCACACCAGCCATCTACAAAAGTAGTTACTGCCGATGTGAGAATGTGAACATGCACTGCTCTTCATTGGTTCAAGCATCCTTCTCTACAGAGTGGCATCGAGCCTTAATGGCATAAGTCTGTATTGCATGTTTGTTGGTTTCCCCACATAGCAGTAGCTAGCTCTGCCCTTTACTATGTAGTCATGCTATAATCATAGCCACAGCATTGGGGAAGTGATTGTGGGGATGTGAACCTACTTATACTGGCGCCTCACAAGGCTATTGGCTGTGACATATAGCCATGTGGATAACATTGTCACTATTTTTAAAATCTGTAAATTGCCAGTTTGATTCCTCATGGTATATTATTCTCCAAACACCTCCAAACAAATCCCAGTAGTCAAAAAAACTGTTCCAAAAAATCCTTATAGAAACCATTTATTGATTGCACTAAGTATTGCTGAACTTAAGTGATGGTTTATAGACTTCCCCTGAAAAACTGTGAAAATACCACTTCCTGATTCTACCAGTAAATGAAGTTAAAATTGACTTCAATTAAGTAGGCCAACAGCAAAAATTTCACAAAATCTAGATCCTCCTAGCTGAAATAGTTTTTTAGTTTTGTCAACTATAGGTTGTACAGATGCAAATAAAAAATTTTATGGTTCTTTAAAATTTTTTTCTCACTTACCTACTTTATCTTTCTGAATTATGTTTTTTTCTGAAACAAGTCGACCTTTTCACTAATATATGTTTCTCTGACAATGTCATTACGCCATAGCCCACGCAATTTATTCCTTTTAAATAGTCCAATGAAACTAATTTTACTATTTTTTAATTTATGAACTTATTTATATATTTTAAATGTATAAGGCATGTTGTGAATTTGAGTGAACTGAATGAAAAAAGAATTCACGGTGAAACATAAAGGTAAAACCTTAGACATTATCAATGTTAAGAAATTTTCAAAAATTATCAGGAAACTTTTCTAATGTGGAACACATTTTCATTACAGGGTAAAAATGAAAATGTAAAGGTGGCTGGCAGGGTACAAATTCAAGTGCGAATTTAAGAGCAAATTTTTGTTCAAATTCTGGTAAGAAGAAGAGAAGAAAGAGAAAAGAAAAAAATGTGTCTGTGTTAGTAGATGTGTGGTTGTGTGTGTGCACATGGCCCAAGAGAATTCTTTATTTTCAAATTTTATTATGTATCTTGTGGGGATTCACCCCGTAGGGATTTGAGGCTCAGCCTCTGTCAATAGACGTTTGCCCTGGTCCATTAACAGTGGCCACTAATAGTCTACGGACTTTAAAATAATACGTAGGCGCGGTCAAACAAAGCTACGTGTATTTGTACTATGTTTAGCCGCTAACCTAGCGCCGTTACATCGGTTAAACGGACAAACTACATATTACACCAAATGTAGATTCGCTCTCTGTTTAGCCGATATATATTACAAAGTCAAGGCTAATGACGCGGCATTTGACAGACGGCGTGAAGTGGCGAGACCTTTGTTCCTCGCTACTCATTGACACATTGAGCGGGTACACCCATATATACCCGCACACACCATATGATAAATTGCCAGTACACGATTCTCTCCACTAAAAGGGTTGGCACCCTCTTACCATTGTAAGTTGAGAAAGAACATGCAACTTAGCCAACACCATTAATATAGGTCTTGGCTACCTTCTGGTGGGTATTAGCCAATACCCACATATCTAATACTCTAATATATTATCAAACATGTTTTTTGGGGCGCTAAATTTGAATTTGATGTTGAATTTATCATTAGACCCTTTCTTAGACTCTCACTGGGCCCAAAAAGGGGAGAATTTTTATTTTCAGATTTTATTGTGTTATATATCAATGAACATTTAGCTCAGGATTGGGGTTAAAAGTCTAAGGCATCTGTCAAGCAAATCTGACACTATGGGCAATTTGTAAA
This sequence comes from Ericerus pela, assembly GCA_011428145.1. Taxonomy (NCBI): domain Eukaryota; kingdom Metazoa; phylum Arthropoda; class Insecta; order Hemiptera; family Coccidae; genus Ericerus; species Ericerus pela. Next base: position 666,902 of record WOFM01000392.1, read on the forward strand.
TATGTATATATGTATTTTTAATTATATATAATAGCCAGTTTATTGTTACTATAGTATAAAATGAAATTTCTCTCTGTTTGTCATGAAATTTGAAAGAAGTACAGTGCTAGTCAACAACCTGACCCATTGATTTTGTTGCAAATTGGTTGTATGCTATGTTTGTTTTTGTTTTAGGTATAAAGTTTTTAATTTTCAATCAATAGCTACGATATTTAAAACAACTATTTATTATAATTTATTATAAATTGCTATTAATTTTACTGCGGATCGACTGTAGGGCACTTCCCGTAACATTATTTTTATTTTGGCTATGAAATGCCCAATTTCTGATCAATAGGAATATTTATTATGAACTATTCTAATATGCTACTGATTTTGACGCAGATCAGCTAGACAGTATTTACTGTACTGCTATTTTTGGTATTATTTTGACTATAAAGTACTTGATTTTGAACTAATAACTAAGAAATTTGCAAAAAAATATTCTACTATAATTTATAGCAACATACTAGCAATTCTGGTATGGATGGGGGTTATTATTTCCAAAAGTTAATTTTTATTTAGATTTTGAAGAAGATGATTATTTTTAATTGTGTAATTTTACTTTAACAGTTACAAAATTTAATAATAACTTTTAGTGACTAACTTTATAATTTTCAAAAAATTACACTTTCTAACGGAGCTGGAGTTGCGTTTTTGTCAGTTATTAACATGTGTTCCACACTAAATGTTTCAGTCTACCCCAGCTGGTACTGAAATGCAATGTTTTTCTTTTTATTTAACATTTGAAGTAAAGGACGCATCTGGTGCGAGCGTCATCCCCTAAGGTGTTAAAATTGTGACACATAGCAGCTTTTCCCATTTACCTCAACTAATTTTCATTTTGGTGAAAAACTGTTCAATAAAATTTGAAAAAGACTAAAAAATTTATAAAAAATTATTCTAAATTTTTTTTTATTAGGTGCATAGTTTTTCAAAAACGAATTAAACAAATGTAATTGAACAAATTTTATTAATGAACAATAAATACATCGTCAGCCATGACAGAACATTCATAAACTGTGAATTATTAATGGTTCAAATAAATATAAAAAGAATGTAATACAGAACTTGAAGTAAATATTATTATTATTATTAATGAAGGATCGAATAGGCAATTCCAAAAAATAATGTTTACATAAATCACAGTTAAAAATACCTATTTTTCTGTTAATACTTATTTAATACAGTCATATTAATCACATGCAACATAATTCATCCACACTAATGCAGTATATGAGTTCAGTTCTTTAATAATTTTATTCAAAGTGTACAGACAGACATTTAAGTGAAATTATCTCCCTTATCATGTTTCAGCACCACTTTCCCAACTGAATTTTCATTAAATTTTTATATGTATATGTACGTGTACATGCATTTAGTTTATATCAGTTAGAGAGGTGGTGCTGAAATTTAGTAAGGGAAAGAAAGAATTTCATTCCATGAGTTTATTAGAGCCCTGCACAAGTACGTACGGCATCGTGTGATTATAAGTACAAAATACTAGTCAGACAAGTAACACAATTACTCGTGTGTACTCGTACTCGTGTAGCAAACGATGCAAGTAAGTAATTGGCATCACATTGTGGCATCGTTAGTAATCACTTGAATGTGAACACTATTAAATGCAATGTATTATGGTTGCAAAACTTTGGGGAAACGCACGGCGATTACATATGAGTATAATCGTTACGATGCCTACGAAGCCATGCTGCTACGAGTAATATTTTTCCGATTACATACTCGCATCGTTTTGTAAGGTAATCGGAGATTCCTACACAATTACTTTTTTATGTACTCATGTAGGTCTCTAGTGTCTATCTATACACTGTGAATAAAATTAGCATATTGTAGAACTGAATTCACTACAGCTGTCTTAGTTTAGATGCATTATGTTGCATGTAATTACCTATAACCTATATTAAAGAAATATTAACAGAAAAATAGGTACTTAAGAATTTTCAACAGTGATTTATCCAAAAACTATGCACGTAACAAAAAAAAATAGATTAATTTTTTATAGACTTTTTAATTTTCTTTACATTTTGTTCGAACAATTTTTCACTCAAAAGAAAGTTAGGCGAGATAAATGTGAAAAACTGCTGTGCGCTACCATTTTAACCCCCTGGGGGACGACATCCGCACCGAACGCGTTCGTACTTTTAATACGTTGTTTAGGCTAATGAAGTGGATATGTGTACCAAATTCAGCTTATTCTAATTTTTTTTATAACCAAACCATTTTAATAGCTAAATTGATGGGACTAATTTAACTCTGCGTTCACAATGATATTATGTCAATGCATTTCAATGATCAAAATAAATGGTTTTATTTTATGATGTGTAGTGGAATACCTGTGTCTTTTCAACGAGGTTTACTGTGTTCAGATTCCTGTCCATGGCTATGAAGACGCAGATATTAGCCTCCTTCGGACTTATCTACATTTCTTCCAAGAAATTTGTTTTATTTTTTATCGGACAAGCTCTATATTACATTTATTGTCAAATACACAGCTAACTCCTCGTTTTCTTATGGGCGTTGGAATAAAATTGTCTCTACAAGAATACACAGAAATTTGCATAAACAATTTATGCAATATTCATATGATGCGATGAGGCAAACAGAAATCCTCTATTTCAGAAAGATATAATCTCAGTTTCTTACGTCACTGAAATTAGTTGGTGAATTGCAACTGAACTCAAATCTTTTCAAAATTTATTGATTTTCATGACTCAGTTGAAACACCTTTTCGCAAAATAAACAGGAATAAAATATTACCTTCCGATTGAAACCAAATTCAAAGTGAGTGTCTTGACCAACGAAGATTGACTTATTTTTCTTATATTTTATTTTGAATGTTATCCACAAATTGAAGGTCTTTAAAGCATTTAAAAAAAAATTTTATTCAGTTTTTTTTTTTTTGTACAATCCGCTAGTAAGCGAGATTTAGGTCTTTTTCAGATAGGCTAATAATATTGAGGACTATAACCATGCCGTATGATATCAAAAATAATTGTACAATTAATTAGGAACATTAAAATATGATTTTGAATGAAGCAATGATGTTAATTGCCAAAGTATTAATTTGTATGTCCCAGAAAATTCATAAGAAATACCTCACAAACTTGAAAGTCATTGGCGCTCTCAAATCTTCATTCATCAGCAAACAACCTTTACCATTCATTCAAATAGAAAAGCGAACAGTTAAAGACAAAACTTGAAATAGGAGCCAGCTATATGTCATAACAAGATCTGCAGTTAAAAACAGAATTTGTTTTCACTCTGTCGGTGTACGAAAACTTGTATTTAATCTCGTAGCCCAATGACGGCGGCCTTCAACCAAGACTAAAATGAATTAATGAAACAATACGTTAAGTTAAGCCAAACTTTTACATCAAGTTGTCATATTATTTTCTCACAATAGCGATCAATATCATTAGTGCGGCATATAATATACGCATACAAATTTTAGATGCTATATGCATAATTTACCAGTTGACATAACTTAAATATAGGTACCTTATATTATGCTGGACACAAAATAATACTAATACTCGATAAATATATATATAGGTACTATAATTTTTAATAAAATAAAGCAGATTACGGTACGTACCTAAATGGATTGAACATTGAAAATGGACCCAGCAAAATTTTTATGTTAATTAGACCCTTGGTTAGAGTGTGACGTCTCACTTTGTTTCATCATCATGTCAACTGATAAATTATTTAGCATCTACAATTTGTGATTTTTACGCCTGCATAGAGGCCAAGCCAAAGATATCGATCGTTATTTTGAGAAAATAATGCTACAACTTGATATATAAAATTTTGATTTAAGCATTGTTTCATTTTATTTCAGTCGTGGCTGAAGGCCACCGTCATTAGAGTGCTGCTTTATTTAAGTAAAAGTAAAATTTGCCAACTAAATTGGTTCTATATTCTAAAATGTGCTTAGTTAGGTATCTATATTATATTAATTTCAGCTCTGATTGTTCTGGAGATGCTTATTGGTTATTTAGAGCGATTAATAGAGATTTTTTTCTTGTTAATGATTCTCAGAACCCTGTTCTATTCTCCCTCGAACCATCTACACGATTAGACCCAAAATAAGTACAATTGTCTTTACAATCATTCGATACCACCGATAGCCCTAATTTCAGGACCATTGATCGTAATGGGAATGGAGCAGAGAGGGTAGATCCATTCTGTATCATGTTAACATTCAAAAATCCATCCGTTTGTTCTCTAGAATTGGAATTTTGTAGGTCTACCTTCAGTTTAGAGCCTGTCCAAATACTAAAATTGAGACACATCAGGTGAAATCTGCAGCCACAATCGTATTTAAACAGAGTTTAATCAGAAGAAAATGAGATCAAATCTTTCACTTACTGTAATTAGGGTTGCTAATAGGTAGGTAAGTAATTAAATTTTCAATTAAACTGTTTATACTTGTGTTTTAGCCTAACTGAGGTTTAGGTGACAGGTGAAAGCGAGAAAGGACAAATTAGTAGATGCCCTAAACACGTGAAATTCTAGTGAAACTCCTCCATCAAGACTCTTCTGCCAGAAAAACTAAACCATCGTAGTTGATAACAATGTGAGATCCTGGCTTCGAATCTCATGATCTCATTTTCCGTATGTATCTGCGCATGAAAAAGGAATCTTCAATATTGTCCATTTATAATGGTACGAGAATTTACGTACATTTATATACAGGATGTCCCAGGATCATTAACCCAGGCATATTTCTACGAAAATATCGACTATCGGTACATTCAGAAAACCAAAATATGTGTCTCATAATTTTTAAAAATCTGTCAACTGAGCATAGTGTGCATTTTTTTTTAAACATGCACAATATGCAAAATTCACAATCACACTAGCTTTGTTATTTCGAAGAAGAAGGTAGATACGATTTTCGGGGCAAATTCGGATTCTGCACAAAATTTCACGAATGATAAGTCTGACATAAATATAGAAAAATGTCGTAAACCTTTTTATTTTATGTGTCAAAAGTCTTCCTTTTTTAGATGGCATTATCTGCTTTCATGGGGAAAGTGTGAATAAAAAAAGTTGTTTGAAAAAAACTTTAACTTTTCACTCATTTTGGGTATGTAGATACTTAATAGAAAATATTAGTTGTTTTTTGGGGGGCTTTTTTTTTATAAAGAAAACGTTCATGTTGAAATAAACATTCCTGCCACATCAACGAACACTTCTCACCTAAATCGGCTTACGAAATAATTATTTTCCAACGCAAAACTTTAATATTCCTCCGCTAACACGTGCACACCACACATAAACTGAGTGTTGAACTGCTAGGGCTTCTGAAAGTAACGAGTTTCTGGGTTCGCCTAATTCGATTCTCCAATAGGTATACACATCCAGTACATTACCACCTATGTCTTATCGTCTTACGATGTTAAAATATTTTACGATTGTAGCTCTTGTACGGTTCTGTTGGTTGTGTTTCATTTCGCCTTATCAGTCGTCAATTTGTATGTACCTACACATTTTTTTTATTTACTTTTTACCTCACTCCTTCTTCGCATAGTGCTGATTACCATTTCGTATTTCAGTGATCGAAACGTGCGTTACCTGCCCAACAATACATATAAGTGCTCCAAAATGATATGGAGGCAACTGCCATCGTCGATGCACTCTATACGAAAGTGGCCATAATACCAGGTGGGCGAGATCTGGAGGAACGACCGATTATTTTTATAGATGCCGAAATATCGACGACGGTGCCAAAAGAACATTTGGATAAAGCATTAAAATACTATTCGTCTATATTCAGGTACCTATCAACGAAATAAAAACAACCAAAAGAAAAAAAGAAAAAAAAAATGCCCGCAGCATTATTATTTACTGGACGTATTTTAAAGAGCCTTGCTTTCGATGTAACGTAGCAGCCTAAGTTGGATCTAATTAAATTTTCGCACGTCTGTAACGATCATTTATAGCGCAGATACTCGTCGCGTAGGACTATGCATTGTAATAAATGCGCAGAAAACCAGTTGGCGAAATACTCGAATCGTGCTGCATCGTGTTACCGACATATTCAGAACCGAATTGACCAATATCATCGTACTGCGCCCGGAAGTATTCTGGGACAAACAGAAAGTGGAAAATTGCGCCCGTCTCAAACAAAACCATGGAGTAAGTTGATTCGGTTGTAATTGTGTGCATGTGAGTAGGTACAGACCTACAGGTACCTATGTTGTGCGCTTTTGTGTAGGTACCTACTATACCTAAACCTACGTATACACTATAATATTATATGCGTTTTATGAACCGCACATGACATGTCAATGGTCAGCATAACCTCGTCCACGTATTCCTACGTACGGTATCAATAATGCACGTATTTTCTCTTTTCTGCCGTTGCGCACGTAAAAAATGTCACGCTAATTTGTAAATAAACAGACTATTATTTTCCAGCCTATTTACATTCCTGTTTCACGCCTGCATAAATATGTTAACCCGTCACACCTACCAGAAGAGCTAGGAGGCACTTGGGTGTACAATCATCGACTGTGGATCAACAATCGTATTGTGAGTACCGATTTTCTTTCCATTCGATTTCTATTCCACGTACACGCCACACGAGTTGAGCATAAACCGAGTATTTTTATCCGTGTCACGTGCGCATGTTGGCAATTTCCTATATGCATATGTTAGAGGTGTTGCATATCCGCGCCTGTGAAATTCAATATCGTCGATTGCAATAGATCCGAAAATGCACGACGGAAAAATGTATTAAACTTTTGATCGGTTGATTTTGGCGAAAAATGGAACGAAAAAGTTTAGCCACTTTACAGAAACGTTTGCCAATTATTTTATTAAATAAATTAAGTGGAGTGAGAAATCGAAAAATGGTAAAAAAATAAAAAATGACTTCTTCATTTCTAAATTTTTCCAAGTCTCATCTTTCAAACGATATATATAATTCATTACTCTTTTCATCAAATTTCAGTTTCAAAAACCTCATCAGTTCAATGAATAAAATATGGCCAAAATTCCAAAATATCAGTAAAAACAAAAAAACAAAAAAACAAAAAAACAAAAAAACAAAAAAACAAAAAATAAGTTAAAAAAAGCTACCACTGGTACCGAGATATTATAACCCCACATCCCCAGAATTCACCGATGTACCAAACTATTTTTACAAATTTCAGAGTATACACAATATACACACACTGTTATTAACACGTCAATCAATACAAAAATTTTATTGAATTTCCCCAAAAAATTTTTTTTATCTTCATGTTATTTTTTCTCAGGATTGGCCAGACTGATTTTCATGATTTTTTACTTTTATTTTATTGCTGGAAGAGGATTTTTTGAAATAAATTTTGTAAGATTAGACAAACGATCTACCGGCTTCCAACAGTTAATCAGTCAAGTTATTGAATAAAATAATCAATATAATAATAATTAATAAATGACTCGAATTTATTGTATTACTTTTAATTTTCTCTTTTTCTATTTTTTTTGGGCGACGGGTAAAGGTGAAGGGAAAAAAATTAAGAACATATCTAAAAAATTATGAAACCATCTAACTATATCTATATTGCCTTGATAGATTGATCTGTAGATCGTGATTTAGATCATCTCGATTGATCTATTGCCCCATACTGGTTATAAAATTTCAATTGATGTGTGTACCACAATAAGCATTTACCTTACTAATTTATACGTATATTAAAATTAGACTTTACGTAATTTTATTATAACTATATTGATGATTTGAACAAGACATCCAATTTAGTACCAATTCTTTTGGCAGTTTCTTGTTAATAGGGAAAGTCTACAGAACGTAATTTTTTTTTCAGTAGAAAAATTATTTGATTCGTATATAGATTCTGGGTATAATGTGAAATTATCAATTCAATCAAATTGGGGTTTGATTGGATCACTAATTTGTTTTTTATTAGTGATTCAGTGTGATTTTTATTAATGATTCTATAGTCTCGCTAGTGCTTCATTGTCACCTCAAGTAATATTCACAAGACCATACTTTCAAATTATTTTATGAAAAATGATTGTTCCAATTCTGTTTGCAATCGAAAGATTGATTCAAGGAGGATAATGAACCCGAGAGATTTCGGGAAGAAAATTAATTACAAAGGTTATTCGTGAAAACGTTTAATTTTGCAATTCGTTTTTATTTTTTAAAGCAGACTTTCTCGTCACATTTTCCTGCCACATCAAAGAACATTTTTGGCCAAAATCGATTTTGGGAATAATTTTTCTACATCTCTGGTTTTTGTCTTTTTGATCGAATTCTTCCATTATTATAAATTTCGTTTGTACTGAGAGAGATATGCTCATGAGAGTGAGACCAGTAGTTCAACGAAGGTTTCAATCATTTGATTGTTTCCATTTGAGAAAATTTGGGAAAGTCCTCTTAAACCATTTAACGGAAAAAAAAAATCATCACTCATATAAAAATTTTCAACATGTTTCTGTTTCCTTGGTGTTGTTTTCTAAACTTTTGTGACCATTCTACTGAAATACATTCGAGAAACATCTGTTTTGAAAATTATGCTCAGGAGACTTATAATCCACATAGTTCCTTTTTTACACGTCATTGAGAATTTTTTTTTTTGAAAAGCCAGGAATAAATATTTGAGTCACATATCCCTTCACTCAACCACCACCTTCTTTGTAAATCTATAGAACATGATCTAGTAGATAATATGAAGTGCAACATTACCAATCAGATTGAAAAAAATACTGCTCTCAGTTATTTTGATGCAACTTTTTTCATCTTGAGATTGTGTAACAACAGGCTCAGAGTAAAGTCTAATATTGTAAATCTGTGCTTAAAACAATTGTTGACCAAACACTGATAATGGAAACATTTTTTCAGAGGGTTGAAGGATTCGTAAAACTGGCTGAGAACGCCGTAGTAAATCTAGAGTCACTTAGAGATCGCCTTAACCATGCAAAAGAGTATGTCGAACATAAAATTACCGAAAATATTTGTTCCATAAACACTGAAACGTATAACATGACTAAAAATTCTACCTTTAAAACCATTAATGTGGGTAAGTGATGAATGAAAATTCTTCTACATGCAGTGAACTTCGAACCTAGCCTCATAACGTGACAGTAATATTCATTTTTGAAAACTGCCTAATAGGGTGTGTTTTGATAGAACAGCTTGAAAAACACCACACTGAACAACAACAACATTTAATTACTGTTCCTCAAGATATTCTCGACACCAAGGATCGCATCAATCGACTGCTACAAATTATTCAAGGAAAAATGACGTTGGTAGATGATTTGTGGATTGATGTGCAAAAACGGTGCGAAAACATGAAGGTATGCTAATCTACTGTCCATTCGTGGACATACGCTTATTCGCATATTAATTTTAGCTGAGAATGTATTTTTTGAGATTATAGAATATATTTCATTTTTTAACGCAGGAAGTGATCTCCATTGAAGATGGTGTATCGCAAGTAACCAATTGGATTTTAGGTCCTGGAGAAATGCTATTAAATGCTCAACAGAACGTAGGATACGATGTACTGAGTGCTGAAGATTTAAGGCGGAATCACGAAACTCTAGAACTACAATGCAGGGTAAAGTACACAATTTCAGTGGTGGCTCCAGGATTCAATTCGGGAAGGGGGGCATAATCGATATAGTGATCGAGTTTTTTTTTTTTAGTTTTTTTGCAATTGATAAATTATATTTACCAATTTAGGAATAATAAGTATTTTCACAAGTTTTTGGAGAGCCTATGTCCCCTTCCCATCTCCATGGAATCACCATTGTGCAATTTAGTAAGTGTTCTAGATGATATAACATTTTGACATTTTTAATCTGTGTTCACGTGTGCAGGAACCTTACAGTCATTATGCTGAAATTCTTCATAAACTACATGTTCTCACGCAAAATGGAATGAAATTTCCAGACGATCTGAAATCGCAGAAGGATTTTATGGATTTCGTTTGTCGTAGTTTTGCATCTCGTGTTGAAAGGCGACGCAACGTATTGATAACGTCGGCCAGATTTTTCAGACTGGTGTCAGAAGTAAGTTTCACGTTTTGTTAGAAAAAATAACAGAATACAACAAAGGTCTCAATCGATTTTAAGGTCTATAAATTTGGATAACAGTAATACCACTACCTACCTTACTTTAATATGAATTTCGTGATCACCGAACATTCACTGAATGGATGGAAATTTTTCAAGAAATTAAAAAAAAAGGAAGTACCTACGCAACGTAATATTAGAATTTTACATTTCAATAATGTCACATGAAAATCAAATTTTTCTTAATTTTTTTTTTTTTCTTTAGTGGTTACTTCATGTGAAACTTATTAAAAATCAGATGCTTTTAAGTGACAAATAGTTTCAATAAAATTCAGTAAAAAGTTTAAGAAAATTAGAAGCCTAGAGAAATCCAAGTTGCAAATTTGAAGTAAGTACAGGAAAGATCAATTCATGTATAATTATACATTCAATAGTTTATTAGCCAATGACCACAGTGAATTTATTAGGCCTATGCAGCTACCACCCCCATTATTTATTGAAATTTGCAATTTTTTTGTCATTTTAACTATTTTCCAGCATAGAAAAGTATAAACCATCGATATAATGTCTTATCATCTCAAATTTGCTTAACTATCAGCTTTAAAATGTATTTCAATGAATTGAGCCCAGTTCTTACATATCTTGTTAACAAAAACACTAATACAAAATATTTTTTTATGGTTTGTAGTTGGAGAAATACAATAATACAAGATTCATATGTTTTTATTAATTCTACATGGTTAAGCTTCACATTAAATTTTTTCTATATTTTTTATTCTCATCATTCCGTAGTTCCAGCATTTCTATGCAGATGTGACCATATGTAACGGGTTAACCTAATATTGTGTAGAACAACTTTCGATGTCTTTTGTATGTAAATAACCTGTACCAAATTTGTTTAAAATAATATTTTACCGAGTGTAGAACCCATACACTTCATTTTTACTGGTTATTATAATTATAGACCTATACATAGCCCAGTAAAGTAAGTGTTGAAAATGGAATTAAAACTAACAAATGTTTTAAATGAAATGTGATGAGGACGAATTCCTGAATCAGTGTGATATGAATGCGTAACCCCCATACCATGTGTTTCTTCCTAAGAGAAGCTCAAACTTATGCCTACTTTTAGTTTTTTCAAGTTTCCTATATAAATGCCCGGTATACAATGAAAATATTTCAGTACAAGAAGTAACGTTCATCGAATTTAAGACAAAAAATTCACAGTGCATTTTTTTTTTTCGCAGATACCTACCTCACATTTGGACTAAAATACATGATATTAATATACAGATTTTTTTCTTTCATTACTATGTGGGCTACATATCATATTAAGCCTTTTTCTACATAGTTCCCCCAATAACGGAAATAACGAACATTCAGAAAAATGATGTAGAAAATTAAAATTTTCTCATGATTTTTCTGACATCTTTCCTTTTTTTTTCTTTTTTTTTTCAAATTTTTCATTTACATTACGTATTAAATAATTCATTTATTGATATCGTTTTAGTATTTTCAAATTACGAGCACCGTATACGAGAATTTAATGATGAGTGTAGACATAGAAGTTGTCGAATCTGCCGAAAATAACTTAGAAGAATTGCATAAGCATATAAAAAATATTGGTAATCCATTTTTTTAAATTTATTATTTTCGTTTATTTGTAAATAAAAATGAGGAGTTTGTATTTGTAATATCAAACACAGATGCATCGAAATTTCAGATACGCTTGAAAAAGAATTAGTTAGAGAAGGTGAAAAATTATCAGATTTGCTGTCAATACCAGTTAAAGATGCGCTGGGAAGAGAAATATCCGTTAACTATCAAAATGACATTGTGAACGTACAAGAAATTCTAGAGATGACAATTGCTCGAAAACAATTGTTCAAAGATAGCGTAGAGCTACAAAAGTTAACATTGCAGCAAGTTATACACGTTCAAAATTACGAGAAAAATGCTTTACAGGTGATTTATACTCTTATTTTTGTTTTCTATCGTTTTCGAACTTTGTTTTTTAGCTTCTAGAATAAGATGCCATTTCCTTTTTAGTGAGTTGAAATTTTCTATAGGTAGCCTAATCCACTTAATATATAATGGGTAGATATGATAACTATTTAATAACAATAATATCGTGAATTAGTTGCTTTTAAACTGAGTATCAAAAAAGCATAAGTTATTATTTATTTTGAATTGGAGTTAAAACTAGCTGACTGTTTCAACAAATACTTGTTAGCCAACTAGTGCTATCAGAAGGAAAATTTGTCTTAATTTACCACAAATTGTTCATATCAACTCACTTGATGCTTATTTGAAGACTTGATGCCATCCAGGGAAAAAATAAAGTCTTGTTTTAGAGATTTAATGATTTCGTTTTACTACAGTTTTGTTCAAATTATTCCACTAGGATGCATAAAAAGTTCCGTCATTTTCTCTAACTACTTTGATCATTGCTCTTTCACCATATTTAGGACAGTCGTCTCTTTCATAAACTATACCTACTGGAGGCTATAACGAATAATTTTTCTGACAATTTTCTTTAAGCAGATCTTTCTGCTAAGCGTCAAAAATTTCGGACATTATGGGCAGAAAACGGCCTATCTATAACCTCATTCTAGAGAAAAATAAAATCAAAATTACAGTTTTTCGTTTCATTATTGGTGAAATAGCACCAAAAAATAGTGAACAGTCATTTGAAAAGTTGATTGAGCATTGAAGCCTAATAAGTGTTCACTAAGATGGACGCAACGATCATGTATTCTTAATACTATAAATTTTTCGTGACCTTTATATAAAACCATTATGAGTAGGTGTAAACTTCAATTTCATAAGCTAGATTTATCAATACCAAAAAAGAAAAGTTACTATCGTAGGAAATGATGAACAATAATAGGCTAAAAATATGATCTGATTACGAAGCTGTCCTTCGATTGACAAATTAACAAAAATAGGTACTTTGTTTCGTTTCACTAGAAATAGTTCAAGTTGAAAGAACATAAGGTTGAAGTTTGACTACCTACTGATGATTTTGAATTTATTTTCACGGCCGTGTTATTCAACAGTCTATAGAAATAATTAGTTTATAGGTGGAAAAATTACTCGAAATAAAAAAAAAAAAAAAACTCAAAAGATTGGAGTAGGAATATGTGGAATACCTTGTTGTGAAGAAGTATTCACACAAAAATGTAATCAACAGCTTTGTGTGTTCTGCCACATCATACACACGTGTATGGGAAAACCAAATCCTAGGTGAACACTGACAATTTTGTAGCCTGTTTTATGAGTTTATATAGTGAAATTGGCACAGGCACACAGACATACATATGTACATATACATATGAAATTATATCATCTTATTACATCGTTTCCTATTTTGTATGGTGACAAGAAACGACACAGTGCATTTGGTACTGGGCCGTGACATCATCGAGATCATTATCATGCAATTTGTCACTGCCCGAACATTGTATCTTACCTGTATGTACATACAACTAAGAACATATAAATGTATGTGTGTTTATTTGTTTAACATCATGGAGACGAATAATATGCCAGCCTTTCTGCAGTAACTGTTGTCAAGGTCTGCGAGCCCCTTTACCTCATACAAGTAGTCTCCACAGAATACCTATCCAATAGAAAAACTAATTACTTATCACTAATGAACGAACTTGAGACCCTTGAAAAGTTTGGAGGGCCATGAAAAATAAATCTCCCTTCCAACATTGAAGAAAAAGAAAAAACTTTACTTCAGCATCATTTCACAGGATAATCTAGTTTACTAATTCTTTCAAAGTTATCAATAAATGAGAAAAAATTATTTACTCCTATTATTTTCGTGATGAGGGGACAGGATTTAAGAATGACTGGTAAATTGTATCCAGAAACTCAGCCCCCAATCAAGCGTAACAGCAAAATTTCGCCTATGCATATTATGTAAGAAAAATACCATCGTAGTTTCATCAAACAATATTTTATTGTAGATAAAACAATTTGTTCAGAGTAACTTACATAAAAAGTTTAAATCATAGCATATCAAGAAAAAAGGAATCAAAAGTTCAAAACCATTCTAAACCGAAACAAATACCTACTCTTTGGTAAATATAGGCCTATTAGAAAATACAAACCTACCTAAAATGTTGAAAAAAAAATAGAATAGACATGTGTATGAAAAAAAAAATATATATTGAAAAGAAAAATATCAAATGCATTGGGTATTCGTATTGAAATTTCAGACAATGTGTTACTCGTTAAAAAAAAAAAAATTCAGGTTCATAATGTTGCAAATTTTTGCTCAACGCTATTGAAGAAATAGAAATATGTTTTATTTTCCAAATTTTAAAAGCCTTTCTAACTTGTGCATATTCAAAATGTCGAGACATTCTCCTATTTATTTGTTTTTTTTTTAATTAAATAGGCTAAAGAATGGTTAGATCAATTGTTCAACGTCCTACTTAAGTCGCATTCGCATGTGGGAAACAACGTACACGAAATTCAACTGCAAAAAGAAGAACACCAATGCTTCCAAGAGACTGCCAAGGTATTCTGTAGCATTTATTCATCCCTTTTTAATGCTTACCCGTTGGTGAACAAATCACAATCAAAATTTTGACGATGAAATTTTCCACTTCCAGGGAACGTTTGAATTCGGTTGCCAGCTGCTTCAAGCAGCACTCACCCTGAGACAATCGTGTAAACTATCCGAGCAGATAAACGATCAGCTAACCCAGGATGTGTGGGATTCGTGGAAAAAATTATACGAAGTCAGCCAAGAACAGTTGACTCGGTTGAGAGTGTCAGCAGTTTTTCATCGAAACGTGGACGAGGTACCCATAATTACAATTTAAATCTTCGACCAAATAAAATAGTACTTACTGTTCCAAAAAATTTTAGCCAAGTACTTAGGCTATGTTTTACCTGTTCGTTAACAGTACATCCGACAATTAAAGGAGCTGACTGAAAATTTCATTATTTCGGTGGTCGAAGAAGATAACAGCAACAAACGTATTCAATTACGTACTATTTTGCAGCAACGAGAAAATATTTTACTGGAAGTTGGTCGTATGATGCGTCTAGGAAGGTTATTGAAGAGTCGTCTACGCGAACCTTTATGCCACTGTGATAGGTAAATAATCTGCTCCATCGATATGTCATAGTGAGTGTTGTAACTATATCAGTCTTGTCCAAAAGGTGTCAAGTCAAAAAATAATTTTTCCTGGAAACTACTTACCCACAAAAAATTATTTTACGTTTTCTAAATTTCTTTCAAACGAAGACGTTACCAGAAAAAAAAAAATTTTAATGGTCAAAGAATGCCTGAGATTATTTATGGTGGGCGGTTTGGAGGGAGGGGTAAGGAAGTAGTGAAAAGTATTTAATAATAAAAGATGACGTCTTTAGAAAATTTCAACACGATAGTTTGAATTTTTTTCGTGGGAGACCAAATAAGGGCCCCTAAATTTTCTCGGGGTTAGTGCCCCTGTTGTTACATCCCTGCTTCTAAAGAAATCTGTTTATATGTTATTGTCGTCCTACGTAATATGCTGAATTATTCCCAGAAGTGACACGATGATAATATTCATAGCTAATCAGCAAAAGATTCCAATGTGGCCTTTAAAAAACCAGTAGTACATCTAAATCCAGCGCCAAATTTCCTCTCCGAAGACGTCATTAACTCAAAAATGATAAAAATTGACTTGAAATATTTTTGGAAAAGAACGCTTCAGTTGCTTCATACTCCACCATAATTACATTTTATCGTTCACAAGTGTACAAATGTTGACTCAAAAATTAAATATTGAAACAAATTGAGTAAATGAATCGTGAACCTTAGTATTCTATAGTTTTTTCTCTTTGTCTTTCTCCCTCTGTCTCTTCCATCTTGTCTGTTTCTGTCTCATTCCATCGTCGATGTGCATACTTACGTATGAAAATATTGCGGCTTTTATGTAGGTGATGCGTTTTTGGCAGACATAAAATTCTGGCCAGTTGGCATGGATTTAGTTTACTGTCGTTGGTCAAATCAGTTAGTTTACAAAATTCGGAAGTGAACATTTTAAAGTGTGTTATCAATAGAAGCCAAAAACTTTGTTTAAATTTTAAATCCATTTCGAGTGATGATAGAAACAAAGTTCTTTTTCTTTGATGCGTAGACATTGGTTTTTTTCCCTTTAACAAATTTGTATGTTGTTTTCCTTTGTTTTTTGTTTTTTTTCGAACGAAAATTTTTTTAAACGTGGTCGCAATGAAAGGTCGTCGACATTTGCCGAAAAATTATTCATTATGCTGACAAAAACACGTAAGCGAGCGCACATAATAGCTATTTATTTCAAAATTAAACCATTATATTTCGTTTTTTCCAATCATATTTTATTTCAAAACTGAAGCATGATTCGTTATTGTTTCAGCATACTTTAGTTTAACGAAATCATGCCAATAAGTATGGTAAACTGATAGCCTAACTGAAAATGACGTAGGCCTGTCTGTTAGGTAATATACACGCGATCGCAAGTGTCGATAAATCGATATCTCATTATCGATACATCGATATCGCAATGTTAGAATCGAAACATATGTCACCCGGTGGATAATGAAAATTAGATTTACTAATTTTGTTAGTAGTTTTCAAATATAAGAAGCGATTGTCCTCAACTGGCAATTAAGGACAGAAGAATATTTCTCGCTCATTCTATTCAAATTAAGTTAGAAAAAAGTGCATTCTTCATTAACCGGATTTCTCGAATCTCAGTGCCATGCACGAATCAAAACAACGTAAGCTATCCTTGATAAATGTTTTAAATGTGGCACAGATGTGTAGCCCACAGGCCGATCACGTTAATGAAATATTGAAAAAAAAATGTGAAAACACATTTCACTCCATTTCATCCCCTTAAGGGTTGAATTTTGAAAAACAGGCACCTATACCTTTCAAATTTCAAATCGATCGGAGCAATAGTTTTGACTGGGCGGTGATGAATGAGTGAGTGTAAGTATATGGGACACATTTTTTTATTTACACAGATAGACAGACTTCGTTCATAGGACAATAGACCCATAATTTCTTTTGACGATGAATTGAAAGCTACACCAATGAGATCTAAAGAAAATAACTGTCAAGCGATTCGTTTGATCCTGAATATCTTTTCTGTGTTTTTGAATTGAGTCGTAAGTCGGTACTAAAATGTTAAAAATTAAAACTTAAAGTTAATTGGTAACTAGGTACTTTGACTTTATTCAAAAACATTATTTACAAACTCATTAATTACAACAATATGCAACTATAAGTCGTTTCATGTATGATTGTGACGTACCTAGCAGTATTATTTTATTTGGTAATGTTTTATCAGTATGAAGAAACATGATCGATTTCATGCTATTGGTTGGAGTGGGGTGGAATAAAAAAATATTTGTTTATATGTAGCTAGTCAATCCTAGAGATTCTTAATGTGTTAATCAAGTATATGGTAGGCCTATTACTGACTAGGAAAATTATTAGAAAATTTTATTGTTCATTTTCAGAAAACTAAAAATATTATTTCACTCCATTTCCGATGCGGTTTATCTTATGAATAATAAGTTCTTTGATTTGTTAAATTGGAATTTCGAATTAGTTCTTTTAAATAAATCTAATAATTCTTCGTGAAAGTTTTACTCCGAGGTCATCGAATATCTCCATCGAAAGTGAGGAACACCACGTCTCATCCGCTGTCTCTTTTCACACGCCCCTATGCTCCACACAGCCAAAACATGACTATCACCGACAAAGAAACTCTTTTTTTTTATATGTCAAGATTTTTTTCACCTAGGAGGGGTGAAGATCCCCCAGGATCCACTCCTTATCTAATTCCCTGCTCTACTTCATTTTCATCTTATTCTGTTGGTCTGACAGGAGTGGATACTTGATTTTTTTAAATAATTATAAGATCAAGTTTTTCGATCTGTTATGATCACTCATTTTCTTAATAATTCATGAGTTGTTAGAATTATGAGTTGTTGGATGAAAAGAGCATACCTAGTCTGATTTTTCTCTTATTTTATTGTTTTATATTGAGGTGTTTGTTCTCAATACGTATAACTGAAAAGGAATTTAATTTTTGTTGCTAATCATTTGCTCAACAAGTAGTAATTCAAGATGAGTCAAGGAAAATTAGGAATTTTTATCGATTTTTTGCGAAGTCAATTACATTATTACAAAACTACAGTGTAGTATTAATATAGCCTACGCTCATGAAATTGTGAATTCATTCTCATGATTTTCTATGTTTTTATTAGCCCTTTTACCATTGAACACAATTACATTTTCAAAGTTAATTTCTATTTTGTTTTGTGACACATATCAACGATAAATAAAATTAAAAGTCATATTTTTGACTAATAAATTTTTTTACTTTGGAAAAATGATAATGTCATATTATGTAGCAGTAACAGAGTATTGCTTTGTGTTTAATTCAACCGACTAATCTTCTGATTATTAAAGGTACATTCAGTTTGCAGTGTAATAGAGGTTAATAAAATTATAAGCAACGTGTTATTAAAAGCGTTTATTTTTACCATTTCCGTAAAATATCCAATATTCATTAAATTCGGGAAGCCAGCCAAACGAAGAAAATGGCTGACGAAATATATATTGCCAAAACATTGGTCTCCATTCAGAAATTTTATTGGTTTCGCTCGTTGCCTACGACGAATCGTCAAATAAATTTTGTATTTTTCTGCAACTATAAACCCAATTTAAAGGCGACTATACTGTATCGTAAATCGAACAGTCAATTTTGGCAACAACCGAATAACTTTCACCGCCACACTATTTTAATGAATTTCTATTCTTTC
This sequence comes from Ericerus pela, assembly GCA_011428145.1. Taxonomy (NCBI): domain Eukaryota; kingdom Metazoa; phylum Arthropoda; class Insecta; order Hemiptera; family Coccidae; genus Ericerus; species Ericerus pela. Next base: position 685,823 of record WOFM01000392.1, read on the forward strand.
AAACCGTGTAATTTCAGTTCAAATGACGTAGTCGAAAAAAATGAGACAGCCATAGTTGCCATAAGCGAAAAATTATCCGAAGTTACCATACTGGCCGAACAACTAGACACGACTTTGTGCGGATTTAAATTTGCCATGGAATCAGACAGCATCAAGAAACTATTGGAAACTAGCGACTCCAGTTATCAGGTGGGTTATTATAATAGCTCAGGCCCACCAACAACAGTCATCTGATTTTGTGTTTTTTTCACGAAAATCTGAGTAAAAGCTATTCGAAGAAACGTTGACTTTACAATGGTAGCTTAACAGCACATACTTCTATTAATTTTGTTGAGGAAGGTAAGTGGGGTCCGAAGTAACATGTGGCTGCATAAAATTATGAATTTCCTCTACTGTAGAAAAAAAAGTGAATCACGAGCTAAAGAATAATGGACATTATCTTAGCTTCGAAACAAAATATGACAAAAAAATTCATGACTTTAAAGTTGAGAAAAACTTACAAGTACTGTTAGCTACCTACTATATGAAAACGTTTTTGGAGCAAAATAACGACCCCATCAATAATTCAGTTACTTGAGAAATGGAGCTGCATTAATTAAAAATGTCGGTTAACTTGAGAGCTCACCTTTTCCAATTACTAAAAAGTTCTGAAAATTGATCAGTTCCATATTCTCATGGTGTAAACCCATTCCAAATCCACGAATTCATGTGGATTATGTTGGTTGTAGGCCAGTGATTTGCATTGTTCAATATTTTAGGAATTAGGCTGTCCCCTTCTACCACATCGTCGCAACTGACAGAGGATTATGAGTGAAAGAAAGCAAATTAAAATACCACACACCCTGAAGCGAAGCTAGGATAAAACCTTTGAGGGTCCTCAATGTCTTGTCATTTTTTTTCTCATATAAACATAAATAGAATTATTTTTTTGTTTCTCTTAATAGCACATACGAATCAGTGGTGGATCCAACGGGTACTAACTCAACGATTTTTTGCGAAAAATAGGCTTTTTTGCCCTTCGTAGCCTCACAAAAAATTATAAAGTCCTGAATCTAGTAATTAAAATCGACTTTTTCAGACATTTTTATCTTGGAATTTTTTTCTTAGATCCGTCATTGATACGAATATTTTCAAATTCTTTTTAGCAGTTTTCGCCAGGTTCCGGAGATGACTAGCCACCAATAACCCCTTAGTTTTACCTCTGAACATAATTCTGTCTCCTTTTTACAATGCTCAATGTTGTCCGTATTTTAGAGTTCGAAAGGTTCTTCAGAAGGTGGTAATAAATCTGATAGCAACAAATCAGATGACGACTTCGTTACTGCTTCGGAATGCACAGGAACCCCATCTTCACGAGCATCTTCGTTTCATACAGCTTCTGAAGGAGAATCAACCTCACCATGGTGGGATACTGATCCAGCATCGACACCAGAAAATGATGTGGAGAATGATAAGCCCAAAGTTACACACGAGCCGAAGAAGACCTCCGAAGTAATTATAAATTTTGGTATTTACAGCAAGGGCGTAGATAGCTTCATCATGAAGGGAGGTCCTCGCATATCAGTGGTCCTTTCTGACACCCCCCACCATCAAAAAATCACCAAACTGACAAAACAATATTTTTATTTATCAAAACTTATTTTTTTTTGCTGAGGGGGATACAGACTTCTAGGATCACCCACATTATCTACACTCTTAATTTGCCATCATCTAAATACTACATTATCGTATGTAGACTATAATAAACTTTTGTTTATATTAAAAGTGTTGAAAAAGTTGAGGAGAAAAACTTCAACTGACTATATTATATAAAAATTTTTTTTTCAAAAAGAGCAAGAGATAATTTTTTTTACAACATTTCTATAATGACATCTGAAATGGACAATTTTTATTCTAGTAATTAAATAAGACCTTAACGCAATACCTACGTTAAAAATTCTGTAATTAACAAAAAACATTTGTAAGTCCTGTAGGTACCTACAAAATATTTTAATCTTATCCAAGATTTCGTTACTTTTATTTTAACTGTTTTTTGAGGACTAAATTATATAGGACAGTAATCTGGTGGAGAAGTTCGAATCCAGTATTTTAGGTTTGGTGAACAAATTTTAAACCGACTTACTCACTTTTTTGGTCGTTTTAACTTTACACTCTCTTTATTGGATCAGAAAGCCTATTAGGCCTAATTTGAAAAATCGAAGGGACAGCTGTTTTGATCAGCGGCAGCAAATATTCAAGAATTGACAGAAAAATTCCAAATTAAAAATTTTTGGCAAATAATCAGAAAATTTAGCCGCAGATAATGTAGATGTTTTTTCGCTGGCAGAGGAGGTATTAATTCTACTCAAAATATGTATAACCAAAAAATACGTACAATTCCTAAAATAGAAAAATAAAATGGTTACTTATTCAAACATGAAAATAACACGTATTATAAATTCAGACATTTTTAATGCGCTTATAAAAAAATGCAATAATACATCCAACAAAATCTTTGTTTTGGTTCCGAAGATGAAATTCAAAAATTTATTTTGAAGAATACTTATGAATTTCTATTCGTGAAATATCTACGATGGTTTGACGATATTTCAGTTACAATCATTTTAAACATATTCTCATTAATGTTGGTAAGATTTCGTAGGAATAAAATAAGATTTCTTCTCTTATTTCATGTAACTCGTGAATATGAGCACCTACCTGCTCGTTAAATACGATTACAAATAACAATATCGGTTTAACTCTTCCTAGTATATCATTTCCTATCTGATATGTAGGCATATCCATTTTAAAAATCATAATGAAATATGTGGAAGATAGTCTCTCCAAAGCTTTAGATACTTTTCTTACACATTTCAAACAATTAATCAGCATTGGTAATTTTATTTTCTTCCGGGTAACAGGAAATATGCGAAAAAATCGTTCACGAAGTGACTGAAACTCGAACAATCAAACTGTCGCCAATCGAAGGATGCTCCGAATTAACAGAAACCACGTACACCGAAGAAGGTTGCCAATTTGTGCGAAAATCAAAACCAGATCCCAACTTATTACCAGCTGAGGAAACTTCGAGTCAGACGTCATATCCTACTCGTATTTCCTGCGTTGGCTCTCCGCGAGACCAGCTACAAGAACTGAAAAACTACGAAGAACGAATTCAGCAACTGAAAGAAAAAGTTCAGAAAGCAGTCAGTCAAAAATCGGCCACCTCTGGAAATATCCAGGTAATTGAGAATGTAGAAAACGGAAACGTCGCTGCAAGTAGTTTACGCTATCACGAACGTTTTGTGAAACAAGCTATAACTGGCATTTTTTAATCATTTCAAATTCATACAAAATATAAACGATTCGCTAATCATCCCAATACTCTAATATTAAACATTCCAGTAGTAAGAAACGCTTTTTTTTTTGTTTTCATTTTCATTTTGTTTATTTTTGATTATTGAATATTCGTTTTTGGATTGAATTTATTTTCCATGTTTTCTTACACATTGCGTCAAATTCAAAAACTTAGATTGAAATATGGCCATCCTCCTTTCGCTTAAAAAAATTTTCTTTCTCCATACATTTGCTTACTTACTAGAGTTTTTTTTTTATTGCCATTTTATTTATTTATGTTTGTTATTATGTTTTATTCAATTAAATTTTTCTTTGACATTATCCACATCGCAATCATTTTGACGTAAGCGTAATGATCAATGTACTTTATGCTTCTTTTTTTTTTTTTAACTACTTGCAAAATTTTTTGCTTCGATCCATCAATTATTGCTTTTTCATCGATAATTTACAATTTTTGCGATTTATATTAATGAATTTTCACGATAACAACTGACTGCCATGAAAATTTCATACTAGTTTACTTATAGCTATAGAAGCTCGAAATAATTTTTTATAAAACAAAATGGTTTAAAGGAAAACAAGCAAAAAAAAAAAAATACCCACCATCGGATTAGAATTTTGAATACATTCTCATATTTCATAAATTTGAGAAAGTAGCTTTTAACAAGAAATGTTGAAAATGATCCAACTGATACAGGCTAGTGGGTACCACGATAAAATAATTGGAAGTGATTTCGATATACAGAGTGTCCGAATTTTGTTTGAAAAGCCGATAAATATGAAAAGCTCCAAAAAATGAGAAACAAATTCATGTACAAAAAGTTGCATACCTCCAAATTGAGGACGCTATTGCCTTTCGAATACTGAAAAAATCACAATTTTCAAAGAACGACAACAGAAATATTAATCAGCAGAATACAATGTTTGACTTGGCGAAATGGTAGCAGTGCCTGAGACGAAATATAAATTATATCACCATGTTTTACCCATTCTCAAAAGTGGCAGAGCTGGAAAACATTGAAAATTCAGAAGACTGCATTTCTTTCAATTTTTAATTTTCTCAGTTTTCCACGTTTTACAGCTCTGTTAATTTTGAAAAAAGTCAGAACATGATGATATAAATTTTTTTTCGTCTCACAATTTATTCTAGTCAAACATAATATTCTGCTGATTAACATGGCTGCTGTCATGGATTTTGAAAATTATAATTTTTCAATATTCGAAACACATTTGCGCCTTCAGTTTGGAAATATGTAACTTTTTGTACATGAAATATTTTCTGTTTTATCCAATTCTATCCATAATTCGCGCATCCGGACATTCTATATAATAACGTTTTTTTTTTGTCACTTCAAAACATTCGAAAATAGGCTACTATAACGATACAATTTTGATGTTTTATAACGACACAAAAGGGAGCTTTAGGCCAGAAGTTCCAACTTTTAAACGGCAAGATAAACTCGATTTAATTTTATTTTACCATGCGCTTTTGTGGTTAAACCCGGCTTATACACAAGTTTAAAGGTTGGCCCAACTGATCAGTAGGAAATTATTGTTGATGTTTTTAAAACCGGATTAAACTTTTCTTGTCGATTCTATTGCCATTATGAATGCAAAAAGCAATGTAAAATCGTAATAGATTGAATTATTTCGATTTAACAGAGTAGGCCTGATTGAAACTTAATTCCTAGCCAGTAAGGTAGGTACCTCATAGTAAAATACGATAGAACATTGTTTGCTTTCTAAAAAACCGCAACCGAAATTTTACCAAATTATTTCTTTTTAGGCATTTTTCTCATGTTCGAGTATACCACACAAAATGTATTTTTCAATGGCATTCACCACTGACAGCATATTCTATAATCTCATTCCAATAAATAACATGTCACCTCGGTGATGTGGGTTCTGATCTCCTCTGGTGTTCTTGCTTCTTTTTTAATTTTATTTTTTTAGAGTGAAAGTAATTACGGTATTCATGTTTTTAGCTATGCTGAGAGGTTAGGTGACGTAGGTTATTAAACACCCCAGATAAATTCCAGGTTTTGTCCTCCCTTCGCCTCTGGTGAGATAGGTTATTTAAAATAATAATAATTTCTTATACAGATGGAAAGGAGGATATAATATTTCACATGATGAAGGAACACGTGCATTGGTGTTACGTATAGATGCTTGTCTTTTGTAGAATAAATTTCTGGTCAATGTTTTTTATCATATACAGTGATAATCGATCAACTGATTAATAATTCGTTAGTTCCTATCGTTACCCAATAATATGGACTATTTGTTAAATAATTTGGGTTCATGTTGAGGATCACACAGTAGCGCCGAGTTGGTTAAATGCAAATCCCAGTAAGAACCCAAATACCGATGTGAGATCAGCAAAAGCTTGAAAATTAATAACTTTTTTCAAAGCGAATCGTTAGAAATAAAACGGTAACAAATTTCATCTCTGGAATGGTACAAGTACACGTGCAAAATCTCATCAATTTCATTTCAGCCATAAAATACTTCATCTTTTAAGCCTAAAGCTGGGTCCAGATTACCGCAACAAAACGTTGTAGCAACATGCGCAAATGTTCCTGATAACTAATATGAACAGAAATTTGTGCTCACAGGCGCAACTTTGCGCCCGAGCAAAAATGTTCCGATTGTTGTTGGTACATCAAAGAGATTTTCACAAACAGGCTGTTGCAATCTGGATGGAATTTTAACCCAATCAGAACTCTGACAAATGCGTGCCTAGAAAGACCATAAAGAGAAAGAAAACAGATGCGCGCACGAACATTCATGGAACATGACTGAATTAAAACGCGCAAAGAGTTTGAGCGAAAAATTTGCAAATATTGCAGCAACGTTTGCGAACATTTGTTGCGGTAATCTGGACCCAGCTTAAGAATTGCGCTTTCTAATTAATGTAATAAAAATGGAGGCATTATTTACTATACTTCACTAAGGTATCAACAAATATTAGAATTTCATACCTACTCTATTCTGAATTAATCTTTATCACTAGATGATACCATTGTACTGTAACCTAGCCACCAGTGATATAACAGTATATTGTGAGGCAATTGTGTGTAATGTGGGCTATTTTTTGAGTGTGAAGAATTTTCAGACAAACCGAAGGCGAGTACTGCAAACTTAACACGAGTTAAAATAGCCCACAAGCACTTGTCGCACACCATACTTTTTGCAATTAATGCACAAAAAAAAAGTATAACAACAACTCCCACTCCCAATAAAAAAAAAACTCATAAAAGAAAGAAATTTTGGGAATTATTAATAGCTAAAAACACACAAAAATGCCAAGTTTTCCATTATTTTGCGTTTTTTTGTTCGTTTATTTTCAAACACCTCAGAAAAATTAACAAATTATAAGGAAAGTAGTTTCAAGTAAATTTTTTTCTCTCTCTAGCAATACTAATCCCACATTTATAGCTTAAACGGGCGTTGAGGAATCATTGAGTAGAAAAAAAAAGGTTTCTAGATTTCAAAAAAATTTTTTTCTATCAATTTTTATTTTATTCATTTGTATATTTTCAAATTGTTAAAGATGATTAAAAAATTAAACGAAAACTAAATTCAGGTAAATTTTCTCCTCTTTTCAGAGATACCATTTTCAGCTATCTAGCTTAAATAGCAAATGAGGAATCATTGAGGGAAAGAGCAGAAGTTTCTAGATTCCAAAATACGGCAAATTTCCCATTAATTTGCGTTTTTTTTGTTTATTTATTGTCAAATAGCTAAAGATAGTTAGAAAATTATATGGAAATTTTTTAAATTTTATCAGTTTTTTATCATTACAAACTGCAGCTCTCTAACTGAGGAATCATTTCAGACATTTTTTTTTGAAAAATGAAATGTTGTGTTTGATTGGATTTGCCACTTGACGAATAGTTTTTCACGAAATAACTGAATAATAATATCAAAATGATTATATGTTCGAATATTTTACACCCTGTCGCGCAGAATTGAGATGCGCAAGAGTGTGTAAAGTACTTTACACACTCTTACGCAGGATGTGGATGCGCGAGAGATTATAAAATTATCGTCTACTTCACAGGCCAAAAATTCGTTTGTTTACATTCGCTATATATGCATTTAAAACTCATTCTTTTGTGCATGTGTTGCAAAAATTCATTTTCCGATTTTAAATGAAAAAATGAAAATATAATGAAACTGTGAAAAAAATGCTTCCAAGAAAGGGAGTAACAATATCAAAAAATTTTTTTTTGTTTAAATTACGTTCGTTTTTGAGATAAAATTTCACTGCATAATTGGCATTTTTCTTGTAATAAAAGTTATAAGAGAAGCAGATATTTTTTGGCATACCTATCTACAAACACCCAAAGGCCAGATTCCTTCATTTCATGGTAATGCAACAGCTGCGGTACTTCTTTAAATCAAAATCGTTCACCACCAAGAAGAAGATGGTAGACTACTTACTGCCACATACTAATAATACTTCAACAAAAAAATTATCTTGTGGTTTTTTGAATAGTTTATTATTACGGTAACGTGTTCGAAAAGGTTTTATTTTTTATTATTTTATTCGGCTGAGTCATTAGCTAGCGAGATTAGCCGATGACGAGTTAGAGGAACGAAATTATAAAGAATTACATAATCGCTCGAGTTCGAATTCACTTTTTTTTTTTTATTAATGAAAATCGTCCGATTAGTTAGAAAACGACGGAACTTCTTTCGTAGCCAATTGATTCGAATCACGTTTTCTCAATGAGAAGGCTTTATAATCATACATAAAATCTTTTAAAAAAGAAAAAGAAGTTTTTTAACAATAAGGATAATCAATCATTTTGGAGATATTTAGTTTTTATTTTATTTTATTATTTTCACGTCAAACTGACGCGACGAAGTAAGTATTCAATGTAATTCGCACCCCAGGAAGAATAATTTCATATTTGACGTTACAATTTTGTGAATAAAATTTCATTCAATGTTACACCTCATCGGCACCGTATATGGATGTAGACTAGGTGGAAAATCTTTTCAAACCATTTTTTAAAACACGACTGCGTGGTGATTCGAGAGTGGAAAAGTCATAATCGTCTCAATATTCAGTAACTACTATGTAACGTAGGTATATTGGTAGGTAGGTATTGTGTGCTCAGATTTTATTAGAATTTCAATTTCTACTACATTAAGTCGAGTACGTTAGTTGGTCTAGTTTTATTGGTTTGCAAAAATTTTCACATACGTATATCACGCAGGAGCTATACTTTCTACACCTAATATTATTATGACTCATTTACGAATATATGAGACCATATTTTGGTACTCTGCCAAGCTGGGTAATTATTTTCAGTGAATACCAAAACTTAAACCCGCAATTATCGGTTTAATTTTACCAGTATTTTTGAGACGTTTACCTTCGAAAATGAGTTGTTTTAAAGAAAATTTCGAAACAAAATCTGTAGGCTGTGGGGAATTTATATACACACTGTATAACTATAAGAAAATTTCAAGACATCTCTTCTATCAAAACAAAAAAAAAAAAAAAAAAAAAAATGATCAGAGAAGAAGAATTTTTTATCTTTCAGTTGTTGTTCACTAAACTGTTAATCAAAATTATAAACCTTCTGGGAAAAACATATGCAACTGAACAATCGTAACTTTATTGACTAAATTTTTGGGGTTTTATTCGAACGAAGGAAATTCACATGGAAATGGTTGAGAAGTTCGCTTCGATTGATGGATTTCAGTGTACTAAGTTATTCACCATGCCTAATCTTATTTACTGGCTGAGGAATTATGGAAAAACAAATTTTTCATGAAGAACAAAGAACAGCTAAATATTTTCAAATTTCCTTGTGAATAACGATTTTTCTCTTTTGTGGTAGAACACACATGAATATAGGTACCAACCCATAAAGTCTTAATACCAGATTGAATGGCTATGCACATATCTGAAAAGTTATCTCCTCAAGACCACTTTTAAAATTCTAAAAATTTTCTACATATTTAGGTAAGTACTTGACTTTCCCCCAGAATTAAATTTGAACTATTTCTTACATTATCTTGTAAAGTGGGCCTAGTATTTTTGCATCAAAACACACAGTCAATTAAAAATCTGTAATTAAAAGCAGATTTATCTGTGAAAGGTAGCTTTGCAAATTTTTCAAGCAGTCATTTGACATTGCTGTACTTTTAATCATGCTACAAGTTATTTTGGCAGCCGTGAAAGATAATTAACTTAAAAAATCTCAAGTAGACACTGAAAATATCTCGAACAAGCAGAAGTTAATTTTGCAGCTATGTATACAGCATTTGACAAACTTGTCATCATGACAACAATTTGGGAGTCTTGAAAGCAATAAGTTCTTTTTAAATGATGAAATACTAACGAAGATTTTACAGACCCAGGCACTTCGGATGTTTTATTCGATGAAATTGGCACCAATCTTTTCTCTTCTTAAATAGAGGAGGAAAAAAAAATTACGCATGATAAATAAATAAATTTTCGACCCCACGTTGCACGGCATCACTGCTAATATACAAAATATGGCCCAAAATCTACCAATTTTCATTAATAAAACATCCAACTAAAAATTTCAATTTTATGGTATTTTGATTTTCGAAAAGTTACGTTGCAGCAGTGTTTTGAAACAAGCGATAGGTATTTTCCATCTTCATTTTTGCGATAAAATCAATTTTGACTCAGATAAACGCATAGGCTAAATAGGGGCTGGCCCACAAAAAATTTTTGTAACTTTTTTTCGCGACGATTTATTAAGAAATTTTTCTTATTTATTTACTCTCTAATTCGCCTAAATATAAATTTATCAATTGATAACCTATTTTTTTGTTTTGTTCTTTAGTTTATTAGGACCATACCGACCAAAAAATGTTCAGACCCTATTTGCGTTTATGAATAAACGCCTTAAAACTAATTTTGGAGACATATTGGGGAGATACAATTAGTATTTCACTTTGGAAGTTCGTCTTCATCCATTTATGAAAAGAAAACGTTGCAATTATTTTGAAATCTTTTTAAAGGTTGTCAATCACTGTACCAGTTTTCATCAATACATTTTACAGAACCCTATATATTGTAAACCGGTAGTTGATTTAGAATGGCGGTGAGGGGCTCTACCCTCGAACCAAAATTTTTGGTTCCTCATGGAGCTCTAAGAACAATAGAAACATTATTTGCATATTAAAAATAAAACAACGTTACATAGCAACGAGATGTCATGGAAATTTTTATTTATTTTATATTTCATTTTTTTAGCAGGGGGGAGCTGGGTGCTAACATTGAAAATCAGCTTTCGCTTTTAACAATTTAATCCAAAAAAATCCATCAATGAAAAATGAGGAAAACTCATTCAGCTAATACTGCTGCAACTACCTAACAGTGACAGACAAAGTTTGACCAAACAATGATTGATATTAATTAGCATTTTCTAGGTGTTGAATACTTCGCAAGTGAAAATTTATGATGAATTATTTTACATAAAGTTGAGTGTTAAATATTGTAGTGGAATACCTCATGTCATAGAAGATATTCAAACAACAGAAGGTTTTCTGTTGTTATTGCGTGTTCACCACATTCATATGTAAAGTATGGGAGAGCCACAACCTTGGCAAACATTGGCAATTCAGCTTAACAATTCGTCACCTTATAGGTATACTGGCTCCTTACACACACACACACACGTAAAAATATGTATGTAAATGTGATGACGAGTTGTGATGTATTTTATTATTTCTATGGTAACTAATTAAATATGGCACATGCACTGATAATCCAAATTGTGACATCACCCAAAGTGTGAACTATTGATTCAGCATGATCCGGATGTGTGCAACTTACTTGTAAGATTTTGCAAGTAATTACAAACAAACACGCATTATGTGTTTAATGTGCAGTGCACTATATTAGCCACCTTGTGGCAGCAACTGTTGTCGTGGTGGGGGAGCCCCTATATCCTCATATGTTGTAATCCGCCTAATATTTTTCTATAAAATCAATATTGGTATGCTATAAACAAATTTTAGAGTCACATTTGTTGCAGTGGAAATCAGTGATGAATGAAATTGGTTTTTGTCTGGCACTTTTCACCAAAACCAAGATCAAGACCTTATCTATACTGCAGCAAGACCAACACGAACTATACAATAACAATGATAATATGAAGACTAAACAAAATTATTTTGAACTTAAAAAATATGAACAAGCTAGAAAATATTCGCAATCTCGTTTCTTTTAATGAATTTTACATAGTTTTATTTTATTTTATTTTATACTTTGTAAGATCATAAATGATAAGTTTAATAATTTTGATACCAATAATAGAATAAATGTTATAAGCTGGACCAGTACCAACACCAAGACTTGACGATGCAAGACCAAGACCACGTGTTTTGATTTTGTTTTTGCTTCTACTCATCACTACTAGCAAGCAGTATAAAAGGTGATGGTAAATTTTTGTACCCATCCTCATTTGGTAATGAAAAGAAAACGGTGTCATCAATTTAGTAAAAAAAAAACGTTCAAAGTAGCTACATTACCAAAGAAGATTTTTTTGTAATACTGTCTCTCCATAAACACGTTTATTAACGACAAGAAACAAAAAGCCGCATCCGAATAATATTCGTGCCCAATGTTTTTAGACAAAATCATCACTCAAATACAAGATTTACTCAGTCACGTTTCTATGCAGGCTTTCTAAGAAAATCTACGTATGAAAATTGATCTTGTATTAAGATTTAGGATCGCGGTGGGTTTGTTTTTCATCTCATGACTTCAGGAAACTTTCGGTACTATTATCTGACATTTATATACTTCATTATATTATATTTGTATATTTCTATCAAACACAGTATAAGTCGCAATTTTTATCCGATAGCCATGAAATCCAACCCACTTATTTCTATACATACAAGGATGAACCCTACTGTTTATGGTCCAAATCGGCCTAGATACTGCATCCGAAACATCCTATTATGTTTCATTTTTGGGGCTTTAATAGTGATAAAATGCGTAATTGTCAACCAATAATTACAAAATTTGATGCAGACAAAGAATACATTATATTTTAACATTAGGCAAAATTTGGTTCGAATCAGCCCAACGATTCATCTGTAAAAAAGATTTGAAAAAATATCGAACTATTGAGAAGATACATTCTAGATGAACCGAACAATAAGCTTGCTGTTATTTTATTCGCTAAGAAATCATTCATTAATTTGCATGTTTTTTGTAACTTCACAATACAAATTCATAAAGAATTTTCCTGACATTTCTTTTTAATCGTACTGCTTACTTAATTTTTAGCCAGCATTCTACCAAATAATTTTGATATTTAGATTTTTTTTTTTTATTTAGTCATTTATTTTCATGTTTTCATTTATTTATTGTTTTTTGTTTGAAAAAACCTACATTTTCTAGAGTGGCTTGCTGCGATAGTTTTTTCAATTTTCAATTTTAATAGAAAAAAATGAATAAATAAAAACTCTAGCGAGCTGGAAAATGTAGATTTTCCCAACGAAAAATAAAAAATAAAAATAAAATAAATTATTGAATATTTGACGAAATTAAATTATATGAAACTTAATAAATGATTGCTTGTCGAATAAAATAACAGAGAGAGTGCTTTAATGACAGTTTAAAAGATTTTTTTTCTTCTAAAATAGGTAGGCTATAACTTCTCTTGTTAGCAATATTTTAAGATTTAATAAATCATATTTACACGAGAAGTTTTAATTTGGTGAGAAACATATTTTCCAATTTGTTGGAATATAATATAATTTGATGAAATTAAGTACAATAAAAAAATTAAAATTTTGTGGATGAATGGTGGGTAAAAGTTATAAAACATGTAGGTACCTACGAAAGTTATTAAATGATTGCTTGGAAAATTAAATAAAAAAGGGCTTGATTTCGACCAGCTTTTTAGGTTCTTCTGGATTTTATAAACTGTTCTTAACAATAGTTAAGATTTTTTCAAATCACCTCTACATATAAACCGTTAAGCCGTTTTGAAACACTATTTTGAAGAATGATGGAATATAATATATTCAATGTTTGTACCAAATTTCGTGACTGTTGGTTAAAAATTACACATTTTAGAATATTTAAGCCTCTAAAATGAAACATAGTAGAATGTAATATACGAATCATATGGCCGATCTGGACCAGAAACAATAAAGTTCGTCCTTATGTTGATCCAAATAAATACACCGAATTTCATGATTATTGGATAAAAATGGCAACCTGTACCAAGTTCAACAGAAATATATGTATATATACATTTTTTCCTATGGTCTTGAGGTGAAAAATGTACCTAGTCTCACATTTATGTCTCAATACAAGATCAGTTTTAATATGTAGATTTTCCTTAGTAAAATAAGCAAGAAAGAATTTTTCTTAACATTTCACACCGCAGAAAATAAACACAACTAAGTTATACAGAAAACAAAAAATATAAATTAAAAAAAAAAAAATACAAAAAAATTAGACAGACCTATGTTATTGTTGAATATTTCGTAATTACAAGTTGACAAACGTATTGCCAACATGTCTCTCTCATGTATTCTTTGTTATTTGACTCGACTGTTTGAAGAAAAAGTAAACGAATTTGTACAACTATGTGTATAAATACATCGCTATGTATGTGTACTGTGATACTATAATACCTACGTGATTATGGGTAATTTTTTGAAGGATTTTAACGATGCGTACAAAAATTTTTTACTGTCAAATACTTTGGCCACCGCATATAATTATTTACCAACAGAGATAAAAAAAATATTATACTGTAACATTTTGATGTAAAAGCCTAGGTACACAATATTAAAGATACATAGGCCTAGAATATACGAGTACATAATTTTTTTTTTTTTTTTGTGGGTAACCCTGTATGCTATCTCACATGGAGTTGTTCGTACCATCGACCTCGTTCGGTATTTTTCGTTCGTTTTCGTTTTTCTTTTTTTTTTTTACTATTATTTGCTGGTAATGGTAAATCCAGCATGGTACCAGACTCTCACACCTACAGCGTCTAAATACATTATTATTACATATTGTGTGCGTGCTTGCAACTAACGGGTTGTGTACGGCCAACCCGTTCAGCCGGTAACTACACGAACAACTTACAGATTAAATGAAGAAATGAGAAGAAAAAAAAAGTAAAATAAAAAGTTAAAAAAAAAAAAAAAAAATCGAATGATACGATACAGCTTCCGGAGAAATATTGTCATTTTGATGTTGTCTGTGTACGAATTGATTTTTCACAACTGTTGCGATCGTTGATGAGTGTCGTGGTGTAATTAATACTTTTTTTTTAATTTTTTATCAATCAGTGGTGTCGGTTTTGTTTGAAAAGCAAATCTAAAAAGGAAAAAAAAAAAGAAAAATAGATTTTAAAAATGATTCGATTCAAAATACCATGTGCGTGCGAATCATTGGCGGTGGAAAATGGTTTGAACAGGCATAGACAAATGAAATAAATTTCGAGTGCATTTTTTTTCCACTATAGTTTCGGTTTTCTCATTCAGTCGTGTGAATCGAAATAAAAATTTCGTTTACGATGTCCGAAATCGAACGAAATAACCCTCCAACGACCACGATAAGCACAATTGCAATTCAAAGTGGAAATACGAGAATTGTTATAGCCTTATTACAGGTACTTTATTTCTATATTACCTATATTTGTGGGGGTTTTTTGTCAAATTAGTACAGTTTTTATTACTGTAGTGTTTTCTCTCTCTTTATCTCACTTTTTATGAGAATCTAGATAAAAAGCGGTTTCCTTTAATAGGTAACTGCTCTGGGGTGGGCCTACATCGTTGATGGGTTATCAAAATATTGACGTACTGTAGCGGTCTCAACGGTGACAAGAGGAGGACATAAAGAATTTTGAATTTTGAATTCTTCTCTTAGCATCACTACAGTGTATAGCATCGTTGTTTTAAAAAAAAAATAAATAAAAAAAAAAACTGAATACTTTATAACGACTGTCTCATCAAATTCATCACTAGTTGTATTGGTAGAGGAAGAAATAGGGATAGATCTGCATAAAACGCGAGACGAAGATTAGAATTGCTATCTAAGATAGAACATTCAATATTTTTGTATTTATTGAAATGTTTGTTAATCTTACGCTTGAAATGTGATTGGTAACATAAAACAGAATTTGTTATGTAAATAATTGTACAGACTCGGGTATTTAAGAAGCGTAAATTGTTTCGCCATAAACTAGTCGAATGTAGAAACAGGCTATGGCTGCATTGCTGTTACACAGTATACAACATAGCTCGAAAATTTAGATATGTGTATAAACTGAATGAGGTGGTGGGGTCAATTTCACCAAAACAATCAAGATTTCATTAAAGTGCTGGTAACATTTAAAGTTTTTTAAAATTGGTTTATTCTCGATTTAAGGTTTTTCTTGCAGTGGGCTTATTGTAATACTTATTTTTGGATGATTTCCAGGTTTAATAATGTACCAGGAAGTGCACATACGGGGAAGGGGAAATGTCAGAAAACTCCTTTTTTGGCAATGCGTTTCAATACTTTTATAAACAAATATTCCCCGAGAATAAATTAATTTTTCAATTGTTTCATGCACAGATAAACTGACTTTTTTCCTCAAGAATTTAGTTCCAACTCACACCCACAACTTGTGGTGCGAAATATCGATATTATTTCGTATCGATGACTATCGATATTTTCTCCGAACCTAATTGCCCACGAATAATTGATAGTCACACAGAATCTGTTCTTTTCGCCAAAACGTGAACTCAGTTCAAGGTAGGTTCAGAATGACAGGAAAGTGTAAAAAAAGTGCAAACAAATTCTCAGTTTTTTTGGATCAAAAGAACGTTTTAAGGGAAAATGCAAGAAAAACAAAATAAAAACAATTAATATTATCGTATTACCAAGGGTGTAAAAAATATGCCTTTATTTTCAAAAAATGTGCAATAATTATCATGAAGTCTGGGATTCTTCAAATATATACATAAAGATGGATTTATAAATTTAAAATAACTGAACCAAAAAATGACAAATTAACAAGAAAAAATAAATAAATAAATAGATATTTCATATTTCCAACAAATTTTTATCTATTTTATTAGCAAATATTATCCTCGAACGTTTCCATTTATTTCATTACTTATCTTAAAAACAGAGCATATAAAAAAACAAGGAAATGTACAAGAGAGGTCGAGGTCTGTACCCCTCTTAGCTAAAAAAAAAGACGACCTCAAAAAAACATGTATTTTTATCAGTTTTTGTGATTTTTTACTGGGAGAAGTGTGTCAGAGGACCACTGAGGATTTGTATACCCGCCCCCTTACGACCAAGAAATTTACACCCTTGTGATATAAACAGGTACTGGATAGTAGAAAGTGGGTATTATTAATTCAGAAATATGCCAGTACAGATAGCACCTCCACTTTATTGAGAATTGACGTAAACACAAAACATCGGGTAGTACTATTTCCAGTTGTCTATTGCAGTAAATGATAAACTGCAAAATTTTCTATAAAACACCTACTTTTTCATTAAAATATGTCAAAATATATGTTTATTCAGAAATATTCGAATACATATAGAGATCTTTTTTGGCAAAATATGTAGTGAAATACGAGTTATATGCATTTATAACAAAATATGCGATTTCAAATTTTGTATTTAGGGTCAGGAAGACTTTAAACAGAAAGAAAAATATTCAACCCTTTGAAAAATTTGTCATTTTCCTAATCTCACTGAACATTTTGATAAGAGTCGGCAATTGAGAAAATGAAAAGAAAAGAAGGTTTCAAAGTACAAGATAATTGGGCCAGTAATTTTTATAATTTCCAACTAATCAAAACTCGTTTGGGCTCATCGGAAAATGACTAAAAATTTTAAATTAACTGAAACTTTTTTTTTTCTCAATTGCCGAATCTTGCCAAAATGACGTAGGAGAATTGAAAAAGTTGGATTTTTCAAAAAGACAATAACATATGCACCTCCTACACTTTTCTTTGAACTAGGTTTGCACTAAATTCAAAAGAAGGTCAATACTTTGCACTATGTTCCAAAAGAACACAATTTAGGAACTAGAGTAAGAACTATTGTACTTTTTTGGCCGAAAGAACAGACTTACATCCATTGTTAAAAAATAAAATCTTTGAAATCCATTAAAATAAAACTTACAAACGCCATTATAGTTGCGTCAGAATATTCGAATATCATTGTAACTTACAAATTTCAGCCATAAAACTTGAAAAAAAAAAAAACTGATAAAAAAATATTGATATTTTAGAAGAAAATATCGATACGTATTGATATTTTTTGCATCCCTCTCAAGTTAGAGTATAAAAATTGACTTTTTCATAATTTTCTTCAACTCATCATGAGCAGTTCTCCAAAAATAAGGATAAATAAAATTTCAAATTGGAAAATACACATTGAAAACAATATTACAGCGTTTGAAATTCTGCTAAACAATTTGACTAAAATTATTCAGTATCGATGAATTATAAGCAGAATGTGAAGGTCATGGAAACAAACGCATGTCTTTTTTGAAGTGAATTATTTCAGGCTTATTTTCTTATCAACTTACATCATCATCATGCGTACCTTCTCAGTTTTAAACATTAAGAAGAGGCACAGTACATTCAATTTTGATCCCAAGAAACCATTCAAGGAGGGAAGGGTCTTTTGGGCCTATATTAGCACATTGTCAGTATTAAACCTATGCGTATGGGATTGGAAAAAATCCGGTAACCATAGTGTTTTGACAATTCAGTAAATGTGAAAGAAAATATACGAACTGAAATAAACAATAAATTCAATTGTTGAATATAGAATTTGGACTGAGAATGGAAACACAACTTTTATGTCATAGCTTGATGGAGGCAGAAAAATTGAGGGGACAATAATTATTGCATAAAAATATAATACGCTGTATTCACTGAACTTGCATTGGAGAATTTGTGTCTAAACACGGACACTAATCAATTTAGATTCCAGTATCTATTGTGAAGGTTGGAGGAAGTTCGATTTTGAAAAATTTCTCTTTTAAAATACCTAGACTTACACTGTCGAAAGCTTCTACTTTCTTCCTGTGTGAGTGTCACTCGTTTAATCGTTACTCAGGTGCAGTAAAGAACAACAGTAAATAAGTTGTGGAAATGGTTTTCCATAGTTTTTCCAAAGTTTTATCAGATTTTGTTGCTGCTAATATCAACTTGGAGCACTGATTAAATTTTAATTTGAGGGTGATATTTGAGAAACAGAATTGAGTTCTATCCCTTCCTTTTATAAAATTCAGTAACTAAATGAAAAATGCTGAGATTCTCTCAGACAGATTTTCCAAAAAATTTTAGGCCAAAAAAAATGCTTTCGAAGACGTTTTTGATACTTCTTGTCGCGAAAAAAATAAAACGAGGTAAAATAATTATTTATACATGAAGAATAGGTGATAAGAACAATTAGGCCATTAGTATAATTGCTCGTTTTAACGAGTAATGAGAAAATTAATCATTATTTTTAGGTATTTATTGGGAAGAGTACTTGAAATGTGCAACAAACGTCCCAGCACTATCATGAAGTCACTTCGTAATTACCGAGATAGGTACCTAATGCTCATTATACTTATGTTAGACACGAAAAATGATCGATTACATTGTAATTATATATATATTTTGATTTCGTACTGACTAATTTTTTCTACTTTCGTTTATTTTTTGAAAAAACTGCTCGCCATATTGTTCTTCACTGCTTCCAGTACGTAGTATACATTTTATGAAAAAGTAGAAAATCCAACAGCTGGAAAAATTTGCAAACGTCAGCTGGTAATATAAAAACAAAAGGAATTACGACTTGGTGAAAATAAAAAAATTTTATGGCAATTGCAAAAGTCCAGAAATTCTTTTGGTTCATTTTAAGAAAACAAAATATTCGAATCTTTTTCACAAATTTTCACGTAATCTACAATTTTGGTCTACATCCATTCTATTATAGTGAAAATAATTTGAATTAAAATTTTATCCTTTTCAACGATTTACCAGTGTAATTACTGAAAGAATGACTTGTTTAATTTTTTTTGTCATTTTCGAATGTAATTGCGTGAAAAATTTATTATTATAAACATCATCATCCAAAAAATTTTTTTGAAAACTTCCTTTTAAATCAGTATTTGAATAGAGTATAGAATCTGTCTAGGTGACCACATTTTTCATTAATGGCTATTTGTTGATTTTTCACTTGTCACTATAATTATGTATGTGCCAAGTGAATCACTCTCGAAGATAGCACAATCATAAGTTATTAGAAAATTGGAAAAGTGAATGAATGAATAAAGTTTTGTCACGTACGTACGGAGTGAAAAATGAGGGATGTTTGTCCTAAGTAAACAAAGTTCTTGAGACGTTTGATTTTAAATTACGTTAATGAATTTTTCGTAATATCTACTGAAATTAAAAACACTTTGCGGCCAAGAATCTTCAGACTACACCACGAATTATTGGAATTATTTTTGATAATTTTAAAAACAGACGTGAAAATCAGAAACCTATTCAAAAATTTTGATTTTACATTTTTCTAAAAACTTCGTTTCAGAATATTAAGTTTTTGCCATGACTTGTACCTAGAAAGTTACGAAAAATATTTCTAAATTGATTATTTTCCGCATAGAATTCTGAAATATGAAGAAATTTTGGGTCGGAGGTTTATGAAGCTGATAAAAAATCTTTCCATTTTAATCAGAATACGATAAAAATACGTGTCAACAAAAACGAACTTATTGTTTAGGGAAAATAGCGAAAAAATTCTCCTAAACCAATTGAGGAATTGTAATTAGGTAGGTACCTAGCTATGTAATTGGCATAATTCCTCTTTTTATAGGTACGTGCATTCCATCATGTCGGCTAATTTGTTAAAAGGACGCGAGTTTTCAAATAGATCAATAAATATATTAATGTAAGCATTCTAAGAACATGCATTCATCTTTCGAAAAATTAACTGCGAATGGTTTCGTAATAGTGATCAAAGAGCGGCGATTATTTATAGATTACATACACGAAAATTTCAAACATCTATGGATGCAAAAAATTCTCTCATAAACTTCCGTGTACCTATGTTATGTGCTTTAATTTAGTGTAGTAAACGCTTACTTCGAATAATTTTTATTGGAATTTCGGTTCTTGATAAGTGCCCGGAGAAACTACTCAAACACAAAAGATTATCATATATCAGGTTGCGGTGGGGAAGAGGATCAACCAACGAAAAGTCATGTCAATGATCTAATAATAAATAAATTTAGGTTAAAAACGAATTTTTGAAAGATAAGCTTTTATTTTTTCTTAGCTTTAGCTTCATGCGAAATAAACATTATTTCGTTGCGGAAGGTTAGGTTAGCTGCAGTATTGATATATTTGAAAATCACAGTAGTAAGTAGAATAAAAGCTTATAAAAACATAATAATTGGCTAAATATAAATAAAAAATCTTCTTTGATGGATGCTTAAGTTGTGATATGTGGATATGAAACTATGTAAATAAGAAACCAGGTCTATCTCATTTTTGACTTGCCTGAATTAATCCATCTCATAATGAATATTAACTAGCTAGAATACCGATCCATTCGATTTATTCTCAAACAGCGGTATCGGTTAACTATAATTAACATTAAAATTGTTTAACTTGACGGTGCTGCGGTACGTTTTAAAACACTTTCCGATATTAAAAATCGACAACGTGCGCGCGCAAAGACATACTGCTATAGGCATTAAAAAAAATAAAAGACTAACAAAAAATCAGTGAAGAATTCAAGAAAGCAAAAATAATGAAAAACTGAAGGTACACAAAATCCACACAAAAACCATTGATTTGAATTGATAACTAACTTTGAAAAAAACAGGTTCTGAACTGAAATTTTCGAACTTAATTACAGCTCTTATCATAGAGCGTTCGAAGTGAAACTCGGCAGAAATCACATAAGAATAGGCACCTATATGAGGTTAAAATTTTGTGAGAATCTGTCAAGTGGGAAAGGCGTGATGGTGTGACAAAAAAAACAAATTCAATTTAGAATACTTATTAGAAGAAAAAGATAATTGTAGAGGATAGACAGATGTGTAGAAACATGTGTGATAGTTTACAGAATTGCTTGATTCCTAAAAGACAAAGGCAGCTATTTTACTTTCTTTGTTTTGTTGTTTTTTTAAACTAATTCATTTTGGCCGGGTAAAGTTCGGCCAACAATTATTATGAAAAATCTAGAAAAATTCTATAATAATACAAGAATCGTAATTGAAGCAAATTTTATAAGAAAAATCTTTAATTTAATTTTTTCTTCATTATATATCCGATTATACTTAATACTGCTATGCTAGACGTTATACTTATCCAACAATCCTGAAAATGCATAATCATTTTTAATGTACTAAGAACTTCATCGTTTAGGCGAATTCTGTCAATTTTTCGTTTGAAAACTAATCATATCAGAATCGAAGACGTAGAGAGAAACAATTTAAATAATCAAGCCTTTCCACGACAAAATTCTAATGAAAATTACGCACGTTTGTCATAGTTCAGTAGTATTAATATTATTACATTACGCAGGCGAGCCAAAAGTTTTCATATTCTTGCGAATGACTATGAAAATTGAATCATTTCCACAGCTACTCTCGAACATTCGGAAGAATATCTGATCCAAGCTCTTCACTCAATTTTCTACCCGTTTCAGTTCTCTTCTCTTCCTACCCCACAGACTTTATTCATTTTAACGATCTTCTCAATCATTAGCCTATGCATCTTTTACCCGTCCCACGCCTCCATTATATTATCTATGTTTCGATCTCGTTTATTCCCCAGCTTTTGGTTTCTCTTTCCTCTTCCAATAGCAAACTCTTTCTTCTTTGACCGTGCCTTTAATTTCTCAATTCTAAACTTTTCCGGCAATTCCTTCTTCCTTAACTACCAGGCCTCAACGAGAAATTTAATAGACAGCCACCAAAAAATATTTGGAATTCCATCGAAAATGAAACATAATTGAAAGCTTGACAAACAGGAGGAAACAAAAGTTGTTGAGTGCGTGAAAAGGTGAAGTAGAGACATAATTTAGGTCAGTAGTTGGCAAGTATTGCATGTTAATGAAAGGAGAAATATAAGAGGGAACCTTGTAAATGAATAGGTTTGCAGGCAGTTGGGTAAATAACTTTGTGTGTTTCTGATGGAAATTGGAAATGGATCAGAAGCCGAAAATGAAAATGAAAGTAGCACAAACTAGAAAGAATTGAATAATCAAGAAAATAAGTACGTACGTAAGCCGAAGAATAGGATACAGGCATTGGGCACATACTTGTGTGCACAATACTTAATATTGGTGAGGATAGGAAGATGTGGCAGAGGGTAATTTGTAGATTAGGTGCGATGGTGGGCAAAGAAGTGATTGGGGAAATGGTGAATGAGAAATGGTCGGCTGGAACGATGGCGGAACAGATGGACAAATGATGGGATGAGTAAGCTGACTTCCAGCATTACAAAGCTTTCAGATATAGTCGCACTTAGTAAAATCTTGAGTAAGTAAGCTTATCGATGCATTTTAGAAATATTTTTCTTTATTTTACTTCCCAAAATAACATTCTCATCTCAAAGTTAATCAGTCATCCAGTTTTATTAATGTATAATTCAATAAAAGTTTACTGTCATCTGTCTCATCTTCATTAACGATGACAAATCGGCTAAAAACTCAATGCGGAGAGCAAAAGATTCAAGTTGAATCGTGTCTGTTTTCACACGTCATGCCTAAAATTGTGGAGTAGCTGTACAATTTTTTTAAACATTGATGAGACAAATACCACTAAATTTTTTTTAGTATTCATTTCGAGTTCATTTTTCTCGTTAATTACGTGTCGCTTTACGTTGAAATTTTCTTTCTTTAGAACTAACATAATTTTAATTTTTAATTTTTAACTTCTTTTTTAAAACCGTAGGTCGGTACATAACATTAACAGCCAAAAATCTTCGCAGTTTCTTGATATCCGTACTTATATAATGCAAAAGTCTCCATGAAATGACGTTACGAGTCACTTTTTTTTTTTTTTTTTAATGTAGGTTGACAGTATCAATTTAATTTGTAATAAAAACTCATTAACCATTACCCACTCAATGGAGTCCCAATAAGTTATGGCTCATCACTTTACCATATGGCATGCAGTGTTTTTCATGTTACTGCAGTATTTTGATTCTGATGGAAAACTAGTGTGCATCCTACTTTTGCATTGTGTAATTGTTGACATCATTCATATACTCTAAAATTCGTGAAATATTTTTACAGTGTTTCTCCACTTTTCTTCGTTAGTTCAGGTCGGTAATTTTTATTCTCCTTCACAGTCGAAGAATTTTTTCAATTTTTGTACACGATAGTCGAGCGGAAAACGTTATCTCTAATTTTCATGCAAATGTAAAAATTCTCAATTGCGGTTGTACGTTATTAGGTCGACACTCTACTTCAAGAGTAATTAATACAGACATAAAAATGCATAACACAGCACTATGTAACCTGACATGGCCAACTGAAAAATGCGAATTTTCTTGAATATTGGAAACTAAACTGAAAAAGTTTGACGAACTTCATCCAAAAATGACTATAAAAATTTCAATATATGTGATGCTTTATGATTGAATAGGCAGTTAGCTTCGATAGAAGCCAAATAAATGCAATTTTACACTCGGTTAATTAGGCTGGGTTTCCTTCATTCTTATAGCAACTGTTTTCCAAATCGAAAAAAATTTCATAGTCGTATTTTTAACCATTTGAATTTTGCTTTATACTTCACGCCTATAGTTTTGGATAGGATGAATTTAGGAAATAAACTTAGGAACATAACGTTTGTAGGTAGTATTATAAGTCACAGGACTTGTTATTAGTATTCTGGTGAAATGCTATTTTCGACTATTATTTCATAGCTATAGCTCATATTTTTTCCGAAATAAATCTTACTCTCCAGGAAAGGTTGCTCAATCAGTATCGATATTTTTTCAGCTGAGTCAGGAACGTAGTTAGGGGGAGATAGGGGAGAATATCAAACAGAAAAGTTTTGAGCAGTAGGAAACATTGTCGTAATTGCTCATTAGTTGATAAAATTGTACCAACTGAGCACGATAATGGCTATAACTTGAAACTTTAGCAGTTTCATTCGGAAGTTTTCCTCTTATCCCACCCTCAAAAGAGGTCATTCGCTATCTACGCTTCAATGCTAAGATAATAGGTTCACCATGTAAGCGGAGCATCAATTCTCTCGTCCTGTTGCATCAAATTAATAGGAATAGTTTTGAGAATACGACCAAAACAAATACGACGATCTCAAAAAACGTTGAATGAAAACGTGTTTATAATATTATTTTATCTCAAATCCAAATTCTCCATGTATCTGCCAATGGGTCTATAAATCGTAACTTACATACCTACATTGCGCTTTCCTATTCAAAGTTTCATTTAGTTTTTCTCTCAGGACCTCTTTTCCGCCTCCGAGCCTCTTATTTTAATTGTTTCTATCACTTCAAAACTAATTTCTATGCTTTCTGTGATGTTCGGTTTGAATTTTTTGAAAATTTGTTTCAGTAGACTCCATCTCAGCCTCAAGCAGCTCAAATCGAAGCGGCATTCTTGTATTTTAAGTTGTTTCCAATTTTTAGCTGGTTTTCATAATATCTGCTATTGTTTATTTTCAGAAAAGGACGAATTTAAATTTTGATTAGGTATTTTCATTAATCTCCTCGTTGTTTCGGCTGTGTCCTTCCAAATTCGAAAGATTTTCAACTCATTTCAAATAAATACCATTTAGGCTTAACGGCGCCATCATTTTTTGAGGTAGTAAGTCTGAATTTTTCTTTTTACTATTTTATTTGAGCATCTTTTTGGTTCTTTGGTGGCTCATATTGAGTACAATCCCAATATTAAATCATGTTTGATTGTGCTGAGCTTAAATCTTGAATTATATTTTTCATCTAACTTGCTATCGACACTGTATCCTTGAAAGGATGTTGTCATTTTTCAGCTGCATTACATGAAAACAGTTCTCGTCTACTCAGTTTTGCAAAATGGTGCGTTCCAGTTTTTTTTTTGTTGTTTATTAATTCGGTTTAAGAATCTGATGGAACATATACCCTGAATGAAAGATAGGGAATCATTTCGATGCTTCCGTAATAATGGAAAATGAAAGCAAGAAGAAATAAGGAAAATAATAACTTAATTAGTAGGTAGTATTTATAATCATAGTTTCATTCTCCAGTAAAATCCAGTAAAACGACTGTCGAGACTCGGAAATAACTTATCATTTCAACTGACACTG
Source organism: Ericerus pela (assembly GCA_011428145.1). Taxonomy (NCBI): domain Eukaryota; kingdom Metazoa; phylum Arthropoda; class Insecta; order Hemiptera; family Coccidae; genus Ericerus; species Ericerus pela. Next base: position 711,469 of record WOFM01000392.1, read on the forward strand.
AAAAGTGTACAGGTACAGATATAATATAGAAAATTGTTGGGATGATTGTTTTTTGATTATTTTTTCATCAATTATTTCAATTTTTTGGCTAAAAAACCATAAAAAATCGATTTGAAAATAAAAAGAAAACACAAAAATTAAAACTTTTGTTGGCTGGAAATAGACATAAGTACTCGTAAAAAATATTAAGCCTATGTCGATTTGAAGTTTATTTGGCATCATTTTTTAGTCACTTTTCAAGCCGACTAAAAATTATTGCCTTTTTACTGCCATTTTGTATCGATTTTTTAGTCTACTTAAAATCGACTTAAAGTCGATATCTAGATCAGTCGAGATGGTTTATCGAGAATGCGAAAATGTTAGTCATCAATATTCTGTAACTTCCTCTCTTTGTCAATTTCTTTCTTTTTTTCCAGCACTGTTTTAAGTCGAACATAGGTATGCAATATGGCATGTTTTCTTTGGCAAACATCGATCAAACGCTGGGCGTTATCACGTAGGTGACCAATAAATTTTAATTTGGTAATGTTTGTGCATGTTGTTCGACATATTTCACGGTTATTCGAACACGTTTCTCTCGGTGCTGCCTTTCGTCTTCTTTTTTCTCCGGTAATTTATGGAGTTTGAAAAAACCACCGTTTGTTCTCTCCAAATCAAAACAAGCGCTACGTGGCTTCAATCCAAAAAGCCTCCCAAAAAATACACCTTATATTTACCATAAGTTTATAGACTTTTATGCCTTTCGAAACCATACCAGTATTAGTCGTTATAATTTTCCGATAAACGTATTACATTAGACTTAGATATATTTTTTTCAATCTCTCGAATTCTTAATGAAATTGTTTTCCATCCCCAATCGGATGATGTGCGACTTGTCGACGTTTCATCCAGAATAATATGAGGCTTGGAATTTTGGACGATCGTATTTTGATGTTTTGGCAAGGATCGTAAAATCCTTGCATACGTTATGGTTATTTTTAAATGAAACGAATTCTCTCTCTTTGTGAAACGATCAAACAATTATTGTCCTAGTTACTACTGAACACGCTGATGCTATTATCAACCCATGGGATCGTTTTATACATTTTGAATCGTTCTGGGAGATGTTCACGGAAAATGAATCACCAGAGTGAATTGGTCGTTCGCGGCGAACTGGTTTTCAGGCGAAGTTGTGCCAACCTCAGATTTTTTTAAAGGATAGTTGACGGAGTATTTTTTTTTTTTTATTAGTTTTTAGGATTTTTGCACGATGTAAAAAAACCCTATTAAAATCACCATTACTGGCTGTTGGAGAAAAAACGTTTTTTATTCGATCTCAAAATAAATGAATTAGGTTTGCAAGTTGGTGTAAGAAATGGTAAATCAGTTGCTTGAAATAATCGATTAATAAAACGGTTTTCGAATAATTGTGCATCCTGTATGAAGCAAAAACCCTACTGCAACATCCTTTTATCGATGGAGCTTTTTTTTTTAAATTTTTTCTGCTGATAAACTTTTGTTTATTTTTTTTTTTTACTGAAACATAAATTTCTATTTTTTTTATTTGATAATTTATTTTAGGTCAGTTGAGGGAGTATTTTTTTATCAGTATTACTATTTTCGGGTAACTTCTTTTTTGAAGTAAATATATTTTTTGTTTCTTTATTTTCTTTTCATTTGATTCTGTTCAATTTATTTTGAATCTTTTCTTTTCCTCCTGATAAATTTATTTGGAGAATATATTATTTTGTTGACTATTTGAAAAAAAATTGTTTTAATTATTTTTTTGTTCTCATTAAATCAGTTTGGAAAATTTTATTTGAATCGTTCTATATTGGTTTAAATTCAGTTACAATTTTTTTGTGAAATGGTTTTTCTACATCTGAAAAATTTATTTATTGAGGTTTCGATGATTTTTCTTTCAATGAATCTTTATGTTCTTTTAAATTTGTCCAGAAAACTTATTTCAACTTTTTGATGTTGAAAGTTTATGGGAAGAATTTGTCTTTGATTTGTTTTTCATATTGAATCTTTATTAAGTTAATGTTGGAATGAATAATTAGTTTTGATGTATTTTCATCTCCTCTTTTTTCGTTAAATATATCTGAAGAGAATTTACATTGTATCTGTTTTTGTGTAATATTTTTATTTATTTATTTATTTTTTTTATTTATTTATTTATTTATTTATTTATTTATTTTTTTAAAGAAAATGTTTAAAGCTACATTTTACATTTTGTGGTACCAACAAATTCGTTGTCTACTCATTACCTATTGATAATATTTAATTTCCATGTTCCATCGCATATAATACCAGTACATGTTATTTCTAATTAAAATTCTATCACCATCTCCGTGGATATCTCTCTTATGAACATGAAACTTGCACCATTCGTTTTTTCAGAAAATTTTTATTCGGAAAGTTGTTCCCAACGCTATGCGAAAATTACGGAAACTTTTTTATATGAGTACAAAAAAACAATTCGCGGGTATTTTCATATGAGGCCGTTACAAAGCGAACACCCTGTGTATATTAATTTATTTTCTTGTTCCCACATTAGAGGTCGCAATTTTTTTTCGATAGTCACGAAATTTAGTATGAACATTAGTACTAAGTCAAAGACCAGATCTATTGATTTTGATTTGGATGACCTTATGGTACATCCGGGAGGTCTGGAAAGTCCAATTATATTGGATTTTTGAATTTTGCCTGTTTACCAGTAGCTCTAAAATACGTAATTTTTAAGAAATAGTCGCAATGATTATAAATCCTTCGTTTTGATTATTCTTTTTTATTTGTGGAGGCTCCATTTTTCGGTGAAGGTCTTTCGTATAGATACTCACTTCCGCAGCTACATACCCCCACCCCCTTAATCAAGGGGCCTAATTAAATAGGTACATGCAATTTCTCAACAACAATTAAATAATCTCATTTTTCCAGTACATTTTGGTTGTCCTTCAAATATGTATAATCGCCGTATTGAATTCTTTTTTTCATCTTCACCGTACAAATTCCTGTACCGTGAAGAATGTTCACAGTTATGATCATTAATAAACGTCGTCATTGTTATTTACGGTGCATACCGCAAAGAAGAAGCAAACCTTACCGGATTTAATGAAAAAAAAAAAGAGATTTTTTTCAATCTTTATATTTAGTCGTTCAAATCGTGATTTACTTTCGTAATGTGGCGAACGTATTATGATGAAATTTTTGTTGTCACCACAATCTAATGGTTTTAAATTTCGATTATACGCCGACAGCTTTGTAAAGAGCTATTTCATAAATTCCATACCTATAAAAAACTACGAATTCAAATTAGCTCAACAATCCTAACATCTACATAAGACATATACCGGAATACAAGTGAAAAATGATAAATTTTATGGACACGTAAACAAGCACTAGTAGTATTTTAAAAGAAGATTTAAATTTCTTTTCCTTATAAGTTAAATTATGTGAGGTCGTCGTGTTATACCGGCTGATAGGTAGTTGATGTGGATAGAAGGAATTTCTTGCATCAGCAGCTATTATACTTATAATCTGAACTTACGGAAATTAGCTAGGTATGTGACGGCACGGTGCCTAATAAGTCAAAGGTTTTGCTAACACATCATTGATAGAATTAGATTTTTCAAAAGCCAAACAGAAAACAGTGCTATCAGCATAATGGAAATTTACATTTTCACAAGGGACTGAAGTGGATGAACGCAGTCATTCGTAATTTTTCTATTTGACTTGAAAATTTACTGCAAAAATTCGTCAGCATATGCGTTGACTTGGCGTTTTTTGGGGGGCCTTTCCCAAAAAAATTCTAAATTTTGGTACCTAATAAATTATATACGTTTTTTTCACATTATTGTTGTACGTTATGGGACTATAAAAAGGGGGTCATGATAACTTTTTTATAAAGCCCATTAGAGAATGATAAGTACATCATAGGGTAAGTTTCTGAAGCGCTGAGTTCACATTTTCACTCCATTTTGGATTAAACTAGCAATTGTTCAACTTTTTAGACCACTGAAATATTGGGTTAAGATAATTATTTAATAGATTATTGCATGATATGCGGTGGGATATGTTTTTGGCAGTAATAAATTCAAATTTTCAGCCTAATCTTGGAATGAACCAATTTGTGGGAATTAGTCTACTTGTAAGTGGTTATATGTACTTGCAAAACATTGCAAGTATGACATAATGTACGAATTGTGACGAATCAATTAATCGCATCTCGAATAATTTCACAATCCATCTTATGAGTGCACTTGTAGTATTTTACAAGTAGCCATAGCAATGGTAAAATATGTTGCAATTAGTCATCACACATACATACGTAATTCTTACGTATGTATCTATGTGTGTGTGTAAGGAGCCAGTATATAAGCTCGCTAAACTGGCTACAAAATCGCCATTGTTCACCGAAGTCTTGGCTCCCCCATACCTTGTGTAAGATATAAAGTAAACACGTAAAACTGCAGAAAATTCTCTGTTATTGGAATATCTTCCACGACGTAAGGTATTCCGCACCAATTTTTGGACATTAACTAAGAATCAAATAAAAGGGGTTGAAACAAGGAAACGTATCAAACACAGACAAAACATAATCAAGCAGGCGAAGCTGCGAGTAACAGCTAGCAAGATTGTAATTTCATTTTTCATTCACCTAAATTCTGCAACGGCATAGACCATAATAAAAATTTCAAAATTAGATAATTGTTCTTGTCCGTTCCGACAAAATAATTTTGATATTTTTGTGACCATACACATTTTATCAGCGACTACTTTTATTGATACACATCCGACTACATGAATCAAATGTTACTGCAGTGTAAAGTAAAATACGTTGATGAGAGCCGGAAAAAGAACTGTCTTTACATGTGCGCCTTCTTCATATTCAAAAGCGAGTGGAAACAAATGGGTAAATTAAATTCATAAATAATTATTATTTATTTATCGTCGCTGCATGCGCTTCCTCTCGATAAAAATGAGGCACGTTCTGAACCAGCCACGGTTTCGGAGTAGCATGAAATGGAAACGAAACGAAACAGAAAAAAAAAATTAAAAGAAAAAAGATGTGAAAAAAAAAAATCAAATTTACTCTTTTTTGTTGTTCAAAACTTTGTATGAAAATTTAGAATTTATAACCGTCTGACGGATTTAATTAAGTGTTTTTCTTCACTTTTCAATGGAAATGTATGCGTTATTCATGAAACGTATCAACTCATTTTTAGTGTATACCTACGTAGGTATGTAATAATAATTATTAATTAGCACTTCTCGATGGGTCCAAAAGTACTGATACCACTTTTATTATTTGGGCTAAATCATAAATTTGCATTAATAATACAATTTCGCGTAAAATTTTTGATCTGTACCGGCTCATTTCAAGAGAATATTTTTCAATGTCTTGTGCTGAAGGGCGAATAAGAATGCAGATCACGCGTAATTGCTGTAATAAAACGAAATCGTATAAAAATTGTGCAAATTGACTGTATAATCGGATGACAAAGTTAGAAAATATATGGAAGGCAGCTCTGCGAGTAGGTATAGTGATTTGAGTTTTTCATTGTTTCCTTTTTTATTCAGAGGCACCAAACATTAAGAGAATAATTTTGATATTCATTAATGCCAGAAAAAAGTAGGTACAAGTAATTTTATGACGAAAAAAAAACTGTCGAATCATTTTCTATTTTTGGCGAGATATAATGATCAGTAATTTAAATATCTCAATTTTATGGTATGTGTAAGGTCATTTTTGAAATACTTAGTACGCCTAGTTTTTTTTCGATACGTATATTGCTCTACTCTTATTGGTGAATAATATAAAATATTTTTCATCATACGCATTTATTACATCTTTTGAATTAATTTTTCCACATTAGTCTTTTAGGTTATTTTTTGAAAATATTATTTTTATGTTTTGTAAGTACTTTTTTACTGTTTTGGAACGAATAATTTGAGATATTCCTCTGTAGACAAGTACAAAACCATTGTCAGTAGTGGAGCTATGGAGAACCTTGTGAGGCCATGTCCCCCAAAAATAAAATTCAGTCCTCTCTAGCTCCTTTCAAAAAAAACTTACAATATCACTGATCATCACTGGTATCAATTCCACCATATAACAATATCCCAGCTGCTTTTCCATTTCAAATATCAATCTTTGATCTGCTCACTAAATTTTAGGAAGTTGTACACTGAACTTGTTCTCGTTGTACTGTTTGGTATTTATTGTTCAATTTTCTGGAGAAAGCAGTTCTATCAACAAGGGCGTGTTTAACTGTGGTCCTGAGGGTCCGAAACACTACCTTTAGGTCCGAAAAAAAAAATATCGACCTAAAGTAATAATGTGTCTATGAGGAAATGGTATTATTATGGAGGAGGGGGTCGGAAGGGAAGGTTGTGATGATGAGGCTCTCCCCTTACAATCAAGCTATATACGCCCTTCTCCATCAAATATGTAAGTACTTTCTGCTTGCTCCTAGGGATGCCAGCTTCACTTACCGATTAATGGGAGAAGGGATTTTTGTTGTCATAAAATATTTTCAAGACAAAAAAAATTTTAATTTCAATAATCTCCAATTTCGAAGAAATCTTTAGCAAGAAGATCAGAGATGAAGTTGAAGGGGGTTTGGTGGCTAAGTCACTCAAAACCAACTGAAGTTTCCCAGAAAAATGAAAAATATTTAGGCTACTGTTTTCAGAAAAACAATAAAATAATTCAATTTATTTTCATTCGATGAAAAAATGACAGGGATTTGAGTTTCCTGGAAGTTTCATCCAAACTTTTCCTTTGAAAAAAAATTTTTCAATTCCAATCGGGGGTTCTAATCCTCCGTAATCCCCTGGTTACGCCAAACTGAATTTATTTTAGAAAACATTAATGGTAAAAATTTCAGAACCAAGACTAAGACCAAGAACTGCACCAAGGGCCAGTTGCACAATAGAGAGATAAACCTGAATAAAATTTAACTGTAGTTCAGGCTCGTGTACAAAAACCAGCTAACTGCTACTAATCAGTTGAAAAAGAAATGGTCACTGGCTCCGGTGAACTGCGAGTTAACTACCAAGTAGTAGTTGACGAGTTGTTGAACAACTAGCTCTTGAGCTTAGGTATATAAAACTTTGGAGTAAGTCCAGACATAATCTAGGGGTTGGAGTCAATTCGCTACTGTACAACTGGCTTTAAAAGTATTAATACCATACCGAGTACGAAGACCAAGGTTGCAAAACTAAGACTAAGAGTACAACTACTTCCCTCATCACGAACAGGACAATAATTCATTCATAATATTTAATATTACACGTTTGGATGCTCGTATTTGGCTTCGTCTTCAAGAACGATCATTTACTTCGTAAAATTAAATAATACACCTTTTTCTTTTTTCTTTTTTTTACCCACATCGAAGAATTTTAATCGCATTACACACCCACTCAGAAAATATTCGCTATCCTCCGTAGTTCTATACATTACTCTCCGTTTCCCTCTCATCGATTAGCATAACAAAATACCGAACGTTTATCGTACGTGCGTATGTTAAAAGTCAAAACAAAAAAAAAAAACAAAAACAAAAAAAAAGACACTTTATCATTGTAAAAGATGCTTTCAATAAATTAATTTAAAAAGTAACAACAACAACAACAACAACACAACTACCTTAGGCTATTGTTTCGGTAAAATTATTACGAACCCCAACTCCCTTTCTAATCATAATGGACCCGCTCTGATCTGTCCAACTGATAATTCCGAATGTCAATTTAACAAATGCATTGTGGGGTCTTTTAGACACGAATTTGTGGCGAATTGGCTGTTAATTTAGGATGGTCGTAATACCGGAATAATATCCTATACTCGAGGGGGAAAAATAAATGAAAATTATTCTCATGAACTGTCTTTGTTTTTTTTTTCTTTTGTTTTCGGTTTATTAGGCGTGGCAAAATTTGTATCGGAGGTTCTTGAAATAACGAGCAGTTTTACATAAACCTATTGAATATAAGGTACCTACGTCAAGCAATCTTTGTGATTCGCTGTGTTTCGATATTTTGTGGTGGAAAAGTTTCAAAATCCCTAACTACGTGTATTCTACTCGGAAAAGAGTGTGGAACTGATGCACCAAACTGTCACTGAACTAAAACCGTTGAGCTGAACAGAGAACTAACTTTTAACAGAACAAATTTCAAGTGGTCGTGGAATACACCTACGGTCAACCAATAGCCTAGACATTTTATTTGTTTTTTCAACTTCTGATTTTTTTTTTTAAATACTTACATCGAATTTTCTACTCATAAAATGGATTTCGTAGTCGAACATCAAATTTTAGTTGAAAACGTACATTTTCCAAAATGAAAATTAGTACCTAGACGAAGAAGCCATTTTCCAACATCAAATTTTATGTTACTGAAGGAGGATAAATCATCTTTAATGATTCCTTTTGAAATGTTTTATTTTCATTGCCTCACGTTTTCTGTCAATTTTAATGTTGTAATAATATTTAAACCAGTTTGCAGTTCTTTGTTTTTTGTTTGTTTGTTTTTTTTTTTGTTTGAAACCCTTTGAAAATGAAGAATGATTTCATTAAATTCGTTTTTCGATGTTTTACTTCAGTCGTCTAAGACAAGATTTTTGAAATATTTCACCGCACATTATTTTTTTCAGACCCCAAGTTTTTGATTATAAAAATGACGAAAATTGATACGATATAAAGTTTACTCAAATACTTTAGATTCGTATTTCCGGCTTAAACTACCTCTCAGCTCGTAAAAAAGAAATGTAGAGAACAGGAAGAATTTGAAGAATCTCGAAAAAGTAGAGAATTTTAATTGAAAAATAAGTCCACTTAAAAAATAAATGAGTAGGGAAAAATAAAAGAAACCCTCCTAAATACGTATAATAACTCTTTAATAAACATGATTCGAAAAAAATCATTCTTTGAGCTTAATTTTAATACTTTTATGCCAAAAAATTAACAAAATTGAAAAAGCCTTAATTGACGAGGGTCTGAAAATCAGATACTAAGCTCAAAAAATAAAAAAAATTTCTTAAACTATAATTATCTGATTTTCTACATTCTCTGTACTCGATTTTAATATTCAAAGAATGATAATATTCTTACCGTTCTTGTTATGTGTCAAGTTCACAATATTATACACTTGAAATTTTTATTGTATGAACATTTTAAAAAGAGTTAGATTATTATTAGGTAAATTTTTTGTTTGTAAAGGACCTTTCTCTTTTAACTTTAGGTACTTAATATTTAATGTTTCAGATAACCTTCAACTTTATCAGTCTCATCAATTATATCCGTTAAAAGCAACAATTTTCTCAAATAAAATAAAGTCATGAATACCTTTAATTCTTGTAGATAAATAACTTCTGGTTTTTGTAAACAATTTTAGACTTGCTTATTTTAAGGTACTTACTTACATACCAAGTGATATTGTTTACAAGGATACTTCGTTTCAAATTTTTCCCCTTTTTTTTTAAATTTACTTATTGTAATTATCGAACTCATACAATGAATTTTAGGACAAAAATAATTCAATTAATATTTTTCCAATTTAGGCTGAAAATTTTTTCTGATGCTTAATTGTAGCTGCCAAAATGGATTTAAACATGACCGGTATTAAAGAATGGCGAGAACCACTTTTAGAGTAAAAACAAAAAAAAAATTAATGACTGATATCGAACGGTCTTACAATTGCGAGGTTGAGCACCTAACTACTACACCCTGAAATTCATGAAAAAACTCTAACTTCAACTTTCCTCCCTTTTATAAGCGCCACCTACCACTGCTATGACATAGGTACTTTTAATAGATCGAAATATCGTAATCTCAGATCATTAGATCACTTCCAAAAAATGATCTAATTTTGAGATCTAGATTTCCATTTTTCAGATATTTTAGATCTTTAAATCTTCAAATTAGATGATTTGTAATAACTTAAGTTCTCAAATCAGATACACAAATCGTATAGTAATAAAAATTAATTAATAAATTACTCAGACTTATTATTCTTCTTATAATTTTGTTCTTTTTTTCTCATTTTTCAATTCTTACATGGCGGAAAGAAGTGTTGAGGAGGAAATTGGGAAGCGATCTGAAAAATCAGGAAACGATCTAATTAATTAGATCGCGATCTAGATCACCTTTATTGATCGATCGCCCCAAACTGGGCTATGTTAACGCATTTCATCGGTGTTGTGTTTCTCTCAAAATTTAACTGGGCCTATTCGGATGTCATTATTATTTTTGATAAAAATTTTATGACAACAGAATCATCTATTATGATAGTAGTATGAACTTTTTGGCCACCTATTATGGGTTTTTATTTAAAATTATTTTTCATAAAGCCTAGGTAAGTATACGTGTAACATATATTTTTGTCTATTTTTAACTACAAACAATATTCGTTAACACTGTTTCGAATACCAAAACTACAGGTACTCGATGATAACCTAAACATCCCATTACACTATTCGTAAACAATATACAATTCACCCATCTGAAACATTACGATTAGTGAAATCCTGTCGCCACTTGTAGAGACCTAAAAACACCTGTCCCTCAATATTATTGCGAATCAACAAATCATTATTGTAACAATCTCTACTTCACTTAGTCTATTCACCATATTCAGTCACCTACACCATTTACCCCAAACGGGTATATAAACCCTGGTAACGATACAATCGATGCTCAGTTTAGTTCATTATATTTTCTAAAGTATTTCGTGTACTTCTTATCCCAATATATATTTAATATTTTGTATTAAATTGTTTAAATTCATAGTAAAGTGTTTGAAATAATAATTGTGTTTGATATTTTAGTCTCATACAAAGTTAAGGTTTACAATAATCTGTGCACAACTAAATTCAATATTTTAAATTATAAAGAAATATTTAAATAATATTTCTTTGTATGGTGTAACACTGAAAGTTGTTCTAAATTGGTACTTTACGACATATTTTGGCCGTTACAATACGTACATTTTTCAAGGTTGTAAATAAAGAGGTTCTGGGGGGTCTGAATCTCCAGGAGTTCCGAAAGAAAGTATGTCATGAATAATAATGGGCATTCGTTGGTGTGACAGGGTGCCGGAAGAGATCGATGAAGCTGTCGAGAAGATGTGGAACCCTCTCCTTGCGATTTGGCAATCTACGACCTTCTATGTGTTCGGTGAAATTGAAGCAAAAATTTTAGTATAAAGTTCACGAACTCGAAAGTAAAGAAATATTTACGAATTTTAGCCAAAAATAATGAAACTTTTCGACATTTCAATGTCCGCACCCGGTTCTTTTATGGCTCAAATTTTATTTCAGAGTAAAAAATAATCATATATAGGTACTAATGTTCGGTAAAACCCAACTTATTCGTACATTCTCACACAACAAAAACAAAATATGTAATAACTCTTATTCTTCTTTTTCAGTGTTAATGTCGACACGATAAAATAGTAATAACTAAATTTTAACGATAAAATTATGTTTACCAGTATTTGCTGACCTTGATGGTACAGTTTGTGGGTAACAACCGAGGGCGACACTATGCACTTTGCACTCTTCATAATAATTTTTGAGCTCATCGTCATAAAATATTTTTAACACAAGATTATTACGTTTTCATCTAAACGTGTGAAGAATGCAACAGGACTTCATCTGTTCCGATTATACAAGGAGTGGATTATTGCAAACATTGCATAATTGACATTGGCCTGTTTTTAGCAAGTCTTTTCGAAGTTTTGTTCATTTTATTGCCGTACGTTCGGCGACTTATAAATTTGAAACGGTATTATGATAAGAAAATCCAACGAGAGGTATTTAAACAACATTTTTCAGCTGATTCTGTGGAACTTAATTTAGCAAGGCTCATCTCGATGAAGATGCAAGCTGGCCTACGTCCAATAACATACTATCGGACGTTTGCATCGAAAGTACTCCATGTCTTCGTGCGATTGAAAACATTTCTTCGTATTCTTTGCTTCAGTATTCGGACACCCTACTCGCATGTTGCAGTAAAGACGTACATTTTTAATTTTGGCAATATAGTGAACCATGCACTGCGACCACTTTCTCTCCTGGGCTAACAATAGATGATATAATACATACATCTATATGTCGTAAACTTTAAACAGTACCTATTTTCTTTTGAACATCAAAATTATAATGTTCGAATTTCTCGTAAAAAGAAAAAGGTTAGTCTGCTAAATGAATTTTTTATTCCAAAGTTTCGCGCAGGTTGTTAATTGAATTTATTGCTATAACGAGAGAACGTTAATAAATGAAAGCCGGAGAAAAAAAAAAAAAAAAAAGAAAAAAAAAGAAGTTGCTGCTGAAAGACAGGATTTCAAAAAATTACGACGTCACATTTTTTTGCGATGATTGAGCATTATAGGTGTTCACTCGTTTGGTTGTTGATTTTTGTTTTGTTTTCTAAACGGTTTGTCATCGACAATTAACAATTGTTTAATTTTGCACCATTGTGCTTTTAGACTAAATAATTATTGTTTATGGATTAGAATAGAGGGAGGAAGATGACGAGAAAATCTATTCCATGTATACTATAGTGAGTCAATCTTTTACGTTTTAATTATCAAACATTCCGAGTTTGAAAATCGTATAGACGGTCGTGTCATCTGGAATTGTTGGAAGGTAAATACAAACTCTCACTAATTAATGCAAAAACGAAATCAAAACAAATGTAAAATTTCTTCATTTAAATAAATCTATACTATTTACGTTTTTGAAATATTTTAACGGCATGAATCAACAAATCATTGAGATTCTCACAATCTATGTGCGGCTCAAGACAAAAATGAAGGATGGTCGAAATTCGTCATTAGCTCGAATGTACCACAAGTCAACATTGACACGATAAATTATTTCGTCCCATACCATTTTGAATTTGGTAGAATTAATTTTACCTATCCTGAGAGTATAAACCCATTGGTATCCACAAGGATTTATTAAATTCTTCGATGACTTCAAGAGGCAATGCTGTGCAGCGTCTTCCTCCGCCATCAGTTTGGACAAGGTTCTACTTATTGCACGTATGCATCATGTGTTGTCCATGCATACACGAAAAATTGTTTCCAGGCCAACCGGAAAAAATTTCTGATTTTAAAAATTAATGTAAATTCACTTTTATTTTTATTCTATTTTTACATTTTTACATTAACGTTAAAAAGCGTTCATACAAAATTGGTCGCCTCTATACAGACTCTAAAATACGTTTCCTATTCTGATATCAGGGATTCGTACTCTTTATATTTACATTTCTGATAAAAATAACTCACGAGAAGAAGGCAAATGAGGCGTCTACAAATATAATGCATATAAACGGCTATAGTATATTTCGCTCCAATATAAGAATATTATTAAAAGAACGTAAAGAACAGGACTAAAATGAGCTTTTTAAGTAGGTTTTCTTTAGAAAATCTACTTATTACGATTGATGCGGTATTAACCCCCAGAATTGGGAGTGGGCGCATTTTTCATTTCGTGACCTCAAGAAAATTTTGGCTCCGATAACTCAAATTCATAAATAATATATATATATATAGATAGATAGATAGATAGATAAATAGATGTAAGTCTATTTCTTGTTCTCACGGTACAGGTCGCAATTTTTGTCCGATAATCCACGAAATTTGGTAAGAATATTTTTACTGAGCCAAGAACCAGACTTTCTGTTTTTAGTGCTGATCGGCTCGACGGTACTTCCGGTACCACCATTTTTGTTTTTATTTTGTCTATAAAATTCTCAATTTTACATCAATAGTCACGAATTTTGGAATAAATATTTATTTAATTCATTATAGCACGCTACTAATTTTGGGCCGGATCGGCCGGACGGTACTACCGGTACCGCTATTTTTGTTTTTATATCGGTCATAAAATACGGAATTTTGGAACCATATGTATGAAATATGAAATAATTATTCATTATAATTTATTGCAGCATGCTACCAATTTTGGTGCGGATCGACCGGACGGTACTTCCAGTAAAGCATTTCTTTCCTCTTTTTCTTCCTAATTTGCATGAATTTTCTTTTTACCAAAATTAACTACATGTTCAAATTTTCTTTTTTTTAATTTCATAAATTTGGTTTTATTGTAAATTATATGATTATGTAGGTACCATACTCTATCATATGAATTAATTTTTCATTTTTTCAAGAAGTAATGCTTTTAAATTTCACACTGTCTAATATTCTGTCAGCAGCTAACACATTTCATGCAGTCATAATATACAATTAATGTGACCATCAAAATTCTTGATTCTTTTTCTCGAAAACCTACTTTTTCTAGCGAGGCTTGCTGCGCAAGAGTTTTTATTATTCATTATTATTTATTATTATTATTATTATTTATTATTATTATTATTATTATTATTATTATTATTATTATTCATTATTATTTATTATTATTATTATTATTATTATTATTTTTATTTTTATTAAACGTTAAGAAATTGGTGATGAGAAACAAAATTAGTAATTCTATCACGTTTTTTTGTTCTAACTGCCAACTGGATAGAATACTGCAGGGAGACATCACAGGATATGAAGGAAAAAAAAAATTAAAATATACAATATATAGACCTTCTAGAGTGGTACCATCTAACTGCTTTTTTTATCACCGCGTTTATTTTCCTTGATGAGAAAGGATGGGAGATGTATACGTACTACGCACAGCCTGCACAAAACATCATTGATAAAAATAGTTAACTGTTTAAAGCGCCTGAATCGAATTAATTAATTACACTTGTATGTGCGACCGATGCAAGTTGTCCCCGCATTCATTCTAAATACATTACTTATTTATAAAAATACGTCATAAAATCGAATTAAAAACATATCTACGCAAATGGGAGTTTAAAGTTATAAAATAATTATTGCGATACGTTCATAATTACTGTTGGTTTTTACACACGAACACATCTTTTGAAATATATTTGCGTTGATAATACTGTAGGTATATTATGACTTATGGCCTCGATAATCATTTGAGACGAGCCTAGAATGAGCTGTATGATGATTCATTTCATTTACATCGAACAGAATGTGGTTCAAACTGAAACATATCAAAACTGATTTTTTTTTTTTTTTTCGGTTCAGTCTAAAAGGATATCTACTCAACTCTTTGATATTGTGGTCGACGTGTGACGAATTCGAGACTGGCCACTCGCCACATACTTAACCAAAGATAGCAGTGTCTTCGTTTCTGTTCTATTGATGCTTCAGTATGTGATTGAAAAATTAATGCTAGGTAAACTATTGGCCGCCGGATCTTAACCATACCTCTTCAGCCCACATCGACCAATACTTAACAAAATGGCCTTAGAGAGAATGGCATCGCAGCCAAAGTGCATTAAAAAAAAAAAAAAAATTATCTTATAGTGAACTAGAAGGTAAAAAATTGCATCCCGAGTTCCTATACGGATGTGAGCTACTATAATTATAGGCAACTTTTAATCAGTGATGGTGTAGCTGTGCGAACATGTTCACCACTTTTTAACATGTGGGTTATTGATTCGTTTTCCTACACCAGCAGATCCACATGGGTACTCCTTTGTGATTTGAACGTGAAATCTACCCCATATGAGTTGGCAAATTCCCCCCTCTAGAGTGGATAGCACTGCAGCATTCTGTATTATTTTTCGGTGTTTCCTCACTAATAACTTGTATGTTGGTGCCTCTATGTGCATTATGTAACACTTGAATTTTCAGTTGCAAGTACTAGGGGGAGTGTGTGGAAAAGTGAACTCCAATGGAGGTAGTGCAATCATGTGAACATGTTCACTGCTTTTTGACCTATGGGTTGACAGTTTGATTCCCCTTGCCAGCAGACCGACAATACTTTTTTATATTACACTTTTACTATAATTAAGATGGCACTGCAAATATGCTGTGAAAAGGTGTTAATGGAAATACTGGTTATAAAATATTGGTGATAATCGAATTTTTTTTTGTAAATTTAAAGATAAATGGCATCTACATAAATCTGAGAAAAATTATTGCCATCATTGCATTGCAAATACCTTAATTTCAGCAACATGCTTTAAGGTAGGTATTCCTTGTCGATTCTAAGGCTCGGCCAAGTATGAGGACTGTCACAGACATCAGAAAAACTAAACTAAGTACCATACTGTCTGTGGGAACCACCATACCTTGCCTAATAAAAAATACATTCGCCAGTTATAATCGGCGGTGAGATGACCATGCGGTTAAGTTCACTACTTTTAAACTGGCAAATGTGTAGGTCCCAGGTTCGATTCCACAAACTGACAAAACCTACACTGTCTTATGTTCATTTTATTTTACATTGTTTGAAAATCATGAAAATATAAAGAAAACTTAGTTTCACAGAAGTGAGTGACATCCTCAACCTACAGCAGATGGTTCAAGTCAACTATGAATATGAGCCTAATATAAATGAAAAAATTGAGAACTTCATAGGTTATACTTATTTTTTGTTTTATCTACTGTGTATTTTACACAATAATGTAGGCAAAACAATACAATACAGTGACGGATACGGCCTGATAATAATAATATTCCCTATGTAAAATTACCCCTAATAATTTTTGCTTGCCCTCGGACGCATTATTTATTGTAAAAATAAATACGTAATAATATCAAAATATTAAAATTAAAATAAAATTCGCCGTGAGCGCCTAGATTAGGCTAACTGTATCAGCCTAGGTTTGTTCATGATGAACAAACTTTCTCCCACCATTTTAAAATGTGTTTTTATTTTCTCCCTCTACTAAACAACCTTGGTTGTCTAATACAATAGATAAAAGTGTTTGTACCTGGTACACTTTTCCCTTTCTTTTTTTTTTTTTGATCCACTGACAAATTCTAAGACTGAATTGTAATTTTTCTCTCACCTGTTCGATCAACCAGCATTTGTTATTCAACGCATACACACGTATTATTTTTCTTCATGATTTTATTTCATGTTTTTACATTTTATTAATACAATATATGTTTTTATATAATGGTTTGATTTTTTCCCTGGCATGGCCAGACCTTGACAAAAACCTTGGTAATGTAAGACTTAACTAATATTTGAGCACCACCTCGAGTGCATGGCTAAAGTTTAGTATTTTTCGAATATCTTACACGGTATAAAATAAGTAAAATGCAATCGCCTGGCTATTTGTCTGGGCTTATAGGGATTTTTGAGGATGTCAGATGTAGTTGACAGTCTACCAGCTTGGCAATTTAGCAGAATGGGTTCGGAAAGTATGGGTGTGTATTGGGGGGTTTTAGCCTACCGGGGTCGCATACCACTACAGTATACACCGCTTAATATCATCAAAGATAATAGAATCAACGGCTTTATTGAATCAGAATATCTGGGTATCAATCAGCCATATCCTAATGGATTGAAAACAATTTGTTTATTAGAATCAACATTTTGCGTTAATTTGAACTGAATTACAATTGGTACACCTTTCTGAAGAATTAAAACCACTAAATTTTTAACTATTTTTTTCTCCTGATACACCTTCTCAAAAAATCCAAAACACAGAATACAGTAATATAATAGTTTTCTTTTACAAAAATTCCTGTTAATTTTCAGCTCCAAATTTTATCCAATTAATAACATTTCGCCTAAAAGAATCAGTTGCTTATTAGGATCATTTGTCTTGGTCCCAAAGTGATTCTAATAAGTGGCGTCTACAGTATTTGTATATTATGCGAGATGAATTACATTTTTCGATACTTTTAATCCTTATCTTTATTTAACACTCAGAATCAGAAAATCTCAAGAGTTTACACACCCTAATGTTAACTTTTTTTCTTTCAAATGCAATGCTTCAAAAATGCAAAAATGTAAATTAAGAACCAAAAATCTGGTTATACGTGCTGGATGAGCACAGATGAAATAGTATACGAGTCAAAAGTTGAACATAGAAATTTCTACAACTTTCATAAGTTTAATTTTCATATTCTCATAGTCCATTTAATGCTGAATACTTGTACTTAAGTTTAGACAGAAAACAGAGGTAGTGGTACCTAATAAATAATTCAGCATACCTACGTATGTTTCTTCTTCAAAATAATTTGGATGCGAAAGGTTATAATGATCAAAATTAAGAAATGTTAACCTCTACATCAACATATATAAAAGACGTAACCCTTTTGTGGGGACAATACTTGTATGAGGTAATAGGGGCTCGCACCCCTCGATGACAGTTGCCGCCCAAAGGCTGGCAATAATCGTCTCTATGACGTTAAACAAATTTACACTTGTGCGTTTGTATGTTTGTACCTGTACGTACGTACAGGTAAGATACATTGCACGAGCCAAGATCAATTACCTGATAACGATCTCGGTGATGTCACGGCCCAGTACCAAACGCGCTGCGTCGTTTCTTATCACCTCGATGCCGACAAGAAACGACGTAACGCATGACATAATTACGTACATGTACGTATGCATGTGTGTCTGTGTGCGTGTACCAAATCTGTATATAAACTCTCAGAACCGGCTCAAAAATTGCCAGTGTTTGCCGAGGATTTGGCTCTCCCATACTTAATTGTATGAAGTGGCAGAACACGCAAATACTGTTGAAAACCTTCTAGTGTGAATATCTCTCAAGACAAGGTATTCCACACCTTTAAATTTTGAATAATTTGTAGGTAAGTATTAATTAAGTATAAAACATTGATAAATTGACTTCATCACGTTTCTGAAATTAAAACTATAATGTAGATACTTCTTGTACAATATTTTTGTATAAAGAGAATGACGCACTGTAAAATTTTTGTTTCGAGTAAGTTGTGATTGCAGAATTTTGTTGATAACTCAGTGTACAGCGTCAACGACTCATTTAGGTTACATTAAACAGATTAACAAAACATTGCTAATTTCCAGAATGTATTTTCCATTCTCGCCTTTTTATTTGTTTACCCTGACGAACATAAGTTTGGGTATTATAGTTTTTCATCTGTTAAGTTTGAGGACTAAGTGGATTCTTCCATAAACTAGTTGAAAAAAAGACAAAATAATTGTCGGTTACCGACTTATAAATACATTTTAATCTGGCTGCATAGGTATTCTTAGCTCAGGTGAATAAATAAAAAATGTACGAAAGTTTTTTGGC
Source organism: Ericerus pela (assembly GCA_011428145.1). Lineage (NCBI taxonomy): Eukaryota > Metazoa > Arthropoda > Insecta > Hemiptera > Coccidae > Ericerus > Ericerus pela. Next base: position 730,560 of record WOFM01000392.1, read on the forward strand.
GTAAATCTTGCAATAAATTCGTCGATAATAGTAAAGTTTTGATTTCCATGATTAACCTGCACTAACGGATGGCAATGTAATTTTTTATTTTATTTAACGAATTTTAAAATTCAATTCGTAGACTAATTATATGCGATGCACTCCGTGGTATAGATGAATAGCTGTAACTTTCGTTACTTAGCAGGTTGTTATCGAAAATGTGCTGAATGCGTGAACAATTTTACGATTAAAAGTTGAAAAAAAAAAAAAAAAAAAACTCGTTACGCTTATCATTTTTGCATATAAATATTCTGAAATTATTACCGACCATAATTTGTTGAAGTGCAGCACCGGTAATACACTGCACTTGGTTAAAACAATTACGAGACTAATTTCCACTTAATTCCTCCGTCAGTTTTCAACTACAATAAGAAAAAAATTAATCAAAAAACAACTGCCAAAGACACGTTGTGAATAACGAACTAAATATCGGACTTTTTTTTCCTTTTTTTTTTTTTACATTTATTTCACGCTGCCAAAGCGCGTGGAATTTCGCACTTTACACGATTTCAATGTGGAAAAAACTACAAAATTGTTCGGATGACCTACGGAAAACAAAATCGCACCGGATAACAGTAAATTTATGTCCCTATGCGTGGTTCTTTTTTCTTTTCGGACATAATTAATTAATTTTTTATTCTGTTAATTGGCGTGGGGAAGGGATAACGGCTGGTGGTTAGATTGATGATATAAATTCGCTGAAGTAAACGTTCGAACGATATGAAAAAGTAAACCCAATTATAGTTGCGTCCCTCCAACATATTTTAGAGATGCGTTTTTCTTTTCTTTTTCTTTTTTTTTTCTTTTTTTCAACTTGCTTGTTTTCGTCGTTTAGAAGTACCTATGCCGTATTCGCAGATTTTATTTTTACTCTGCTGGGCGTGGTTAACGGCTGACAGGTTAAAAAAAAAAAAAAAAAAAAAAAAGAATTAAGTCTTCCTTTTCAATAAAAAAAATTATATGCAAGCAATGCGGGAAGAACAAGGCCAATTTTAGGGTGGGAGTAATTTAAAACACAATTATTCGGTTTTTCAAATTTTATGTCAATGAAACATGTAAAAACTTTTTACCCACTGCCTTAAAAATTCATGAATTTTAAAATGTGATTTTTTCCATAGCAAGAAGAAATCATAAAACCGGGCCTGAGGAAGAATTGATTTATTTATTTATTTAATTATTCGGTGTGAATAATTTATAATTTTATTTTTTACTTTCATCAGGAAATCATTCGGTTGAGATTCATTATTGAATGCTCATTTTCGGAGAAAACCCAATTCAAAAAGGGGTTCTACTTCTTTCTTTTTCATATTGTATTGTATGCATTGTATGCTTAATATGTATGTCTAATATAGGTACGAGCGTGGAAAATGCTTATATATTTAATGAAATATTGGTAATTGACCTATGGAGGTTTATGGTTCCTACCCATTAATTACTCGAAGCATTGTGGGTACTTACTCTGATTTGAGCGTAAATTCGTGTAATTTTTATAAATTTTCTTTCAACTTGACTCACATTCTGGATGTATACGTATCTTCCAAGACCCGTAAATATCTCAGGAATTGCTTAACCGGTTGGTATGAAATTTGAGGAATACGTTTATCTCAACTCGCCTGTGGTAAATCACTATCACTATAATAAACGTACAAACCGCTAATTATTTCACGAAATTATTTCCCGCCAATTATTCCTTCGATACACGTGCGCCACTACCCACACAGTTACACACAGACATGAAAAAAAAAAAATTTGTTGTCTCCTTCGAAACAATGAATTCTACAGTGTTACCAGAAATTCAGAGCCGGCACAAGCCAAAGCACTGCGAAGCGGCGCTTCAGGGCTTGTTTTATATGAACATAGGTACAATAAAACGTGTGTACACAGCAAAGATTTCAAATTTAATTTGGTTGTTCCCCAATATATTATCATGTATGGTTTGATGGATCGGTTAATCAACGTGAACTTTGACGTGTACATTTGTCTTAATTCATCGGAATTTCTCGCCAACATGTATTGATATGTTTGCAATTTATATCGATACTTTTGCGATTGTTAGTTTGTAGAAAGATTATCATTTTCTTTCACGGGGACGAAAATGAAGAAAGAAGAATAGCAAGGAGAGAGAAAACAAAAAAAAAACGAGTGAGAGATAAAACTGAATATTATGTTCAAGTAATTATTTACAAGTACCATGTTGACAGAGACAATTCAATCACATTTTGGTAAATAAATGTTATAAATTTAAAGATAGTTTGAAAAAAAAAAAAAAAAAAAAATCAAAAAAAAATGGAAAGGTATAGATAGCCTTTTTTTTTAATCGCCTATTTACAACGTAAATATAAAGAGTAGCGATTATTCAAATTTTTTCAAAATCAAAAACGATAAAAATAAATAAATGAACAAAAAATTTGCTCAAAAATATAAATTGTCGTGTTTTTTAAAAAATATAAAAATACATACTTTGTTGCCAAAGTTTAGGAATTGAGCTGAGGTACCAAAACTCAATATTTAATTATCAACGTACCTATAATTTGAATTTGGGAAAAATCATAAAAATTCGAGAATTAATTTAGTATGGTGCCTATCATTTTAAATTTCTGTCAGCTGAATCAATTCTCGAAATTTTATGATTTTTCCTAAAATTCAAATTATTAGTAATTTGACAATTGAGTATGAATCCAAATATCTCATGAAAAAAATTTTAAGTATAAGAATTTTTCTTTTCTGAATTTAGGAAATACTTACAATTTTTGTTTATTTCAACTTTTTGAGAATTTCAGTTGGCTTACCTACATATATTTTATCAGGAATCCAGTTTTTCAACTTTGTGAAATGGTAAATTTATCGCGCATTATTTCAAGGTTTTAAAACTAAAATTAAAGACGTGCGTGATTTCCTGAATTCTTAAAACAAATACTTCGAAAAGAAAAAAATACCGTGTTTAACAATTATTTACTAAAATTCATTATTTTAACATCGCATAGGTACTGAGAAGGTTGCTTTGAATAATGAGAATGAATAGATAGCTTAGTTTACAGTTTAAGTAGTAAATTACGAACTATTTAAAATAAGAAAAGCTTCATCAAACCGAATATAAAAAAAAATTATTTTATTCTCAGAACTGATTCACTGGGCCTGCCATGCAGATAATTAAATTATAGGTTGAGCCATAGTGGCATAGTTGGGAACACTCAGTTTTCATGGATTTTTAACCGACTTCGAAAAAAGTAGGAGATTATCAATTCAATCCATACCTATAGGTATATAATATATATATATATATATATTTGTTTTTTTATTTTTTCTCCAGCATAAACTTCTTAACTTAGACATCGATTTTTCGATGGCTGTTCCATTCAATTTTTTTTAGAATCATTGAGCTTTTGAATCATCTTTAAATAAAAAACTGTCAGTTTTAAAGAAACTAATATTGTCGCCAACGTTAGAAGTAAAAAATCATCTGAAAAATTTTTTCGTAACATACTTTAAAAAAATAAATAAAAATTCTCTTATAAGAGAAAAATAATTCTCTTAAAATTTCTCCGCCAATATCTAGGCTATATGACATAAAATGAAACGAAAAAGAATTATGATGAATCGAGAACTTTTTTCAAAAAGTAAAACTAACATCATAAAAAAAAAATTAAAAAAAATCATTAAAAAATTTGCTGAAAAGAGAAAAATAATTCTTTTTAAATTTCTCCAGTAAAATCTAGGTCTAGGGACTTGAATTATTGAAGTTGTTAGATACCGGAGGATGGTATACATAGTTGAATGAACAATTAACACCAAAGATTATAATTATAATAAAAACAATACATACAGCACCATAAAAAAGACTTTATTGTTAAAATAACAAGAATAGTGTTATTACAAACTCACAAGAAAAAAGAGATTATAAGAATGAATTACAAAGAAGAGAAACATAACAATATATTATGATTGAGCTGTCTGAACGAAACAGTGTTGCCAACTAGTACTCAACCAATAGTTAAGTTCCAACAAAAGTCCGTGCTAATTAAAAAGTTTTGTCATAAAAATTTAACGAAATTGACGTGAGTATATAAAACCTACATAGTAAAAGAAAACAGCGCCGATTTTCGATAATTCCAGTCCTTACACCTCGATTTAACTGGAGAAATTTTAAAAGGATTATTTTTCTCCTTTTAGCGAATTTTTATTTTTATTTTTTTTAAGTCGGTTAAATTTTTTTAAAATTATTAGTCAAGAAAAGTTTGTTCTATAGGTAGGCTACCTACCTACGCTAAACATATTTATAATTTCTTTCCTTTTTTTTTCTCTCTTTTTCGTTATAATTTGCACAAAAATAAAAAATGTTTGATTTTGCGGGAATTTTTCACGGTAATTAGTATAAGACTGCATTATGGAGGAAGATATATAATCTTTCATTCACGGATCTTGTATTCAAAATCATTCCGTCAAAATTAGGCTGTCCTGAATAAAGGTGTGGCTCACTTCAAGGTGCCCTTATATGTTTTTTGGCTGGAAATCAGACGACGAGACTGCATGGCATAGAAAATTAATAAAAGCAACGATGTTAATTTTGTTTCTCCCATTTTTACCAATTCTCATCGTACAGTAACAATGTCAAGAAACACTAGGCTACGATATAATTAATTCGAGACGAGCAAGACTTGCCCAATAATTTTGCCCATAAGTAGTTAACCGCTTTCGGCGACTGTAATCATATACACCAAAGATATACCTACACGTGTATGTGTACCCAAGTCACGATTTCCAATCCTATCGCCATTATACGTGTATACGAACTTTTTCCGCATAAAAGACTTCAGATGAGTTCCGTAAACGCTAATTTTTAGCTGGTGTTCAGTCATTGGAAAATTTATATTTTATTCCATGCTACACTTGAGACAGACAGGTACCAAAAATCGGTACCACTGCTGCCTGAAACTGGATCCACAAAACCTTTTCCACCTCGTTGCATGCTTGCAAGGTTGAAACCGTATTTTTCGAAACAAATCCAACGAAATTGTAAGCCTATCTATTTGGAATAAAAGTTTTGTATTTTTGAAAATTTTTTTGTGTTCCACTTGTCGATATGCGTACGCGTGAATGAATGTGCGAGTTGAATGAAACGATAAACAGCCACATTTTCTTCAAGTAGAATTCGAACGACCCCGGGAAACGGAACCGTATAGCTTTGTGATATCGTTCATTTGTAGGCCTATATACGAAAGCTTTATAAGGTAAAAACGAGGATTGTCTTCGATACCGTTCGGTATTATAAGGTCAAGTTTATCTAACTACATCGTGACTTAAAGATTTCTGAATGGCAAAGTAGAACGACCACCTATAAATCGAAAATTTTTCTTCACCCCGCTCCGAACTTCCGCAAGTTTCTTTCTCTTATTCAACTAATTTGAATGAAATTCGACTTGAAAATACTGAATTATCTATACGACGGCGGTGGGTAGTATACTATAACCTACAAATAACTGGTCTGTTTCAGACTTTCGACTGTTTTAATAGTTGGTCTTTGACGATAATATTTTGTTGAAACGATTATTTTGTAATTACAGCCAACTCTCAATTACTTTTTTCGTCGATGTGCTAGGCAATTATTGCGTCAAGCAGCAATGAACGCAGCTATTAACTGAATTCTAATTCTGGAATTTCAGACTTCAAGTTCGACTGAATTTTTATGCAGTTTCTCTCCTCATAAATTTGGGAAGAATGAACTTTCAAAATGACGTAGGTGAAGAATGTTTCATTCTCCGGCTTCGTTTGCAATTTCGGCCAAAGTGTGTAGAATGCGATTCCAAATCAGTTTTTCACTTATATCATTGTCAATATTAATTATATGGCAAAAACAACTTAATAAAAAACGTTCAGCAATAAGTTTAAAAAAGTTCAAAAAAGTATTCCGATTCACGTATAATGCACTAAAAATGTATAAACAGTGGATGAAGATTGCAGCTTTTTCTATTGAGTTATTTCATGAGATATACCTACCATGGTGCATTGCTGCTAATTGCTAGAAAGTATAACACAGTAGAACAAAATAGGGTGGACAAATATTAATCAACATTTTCCCAGTTTCGGACACGTTGTATGCGAAAATTGCTAATCACTTTTTCGGTAGAAAATTAAGAGTTCAATATTTTTTTACTCAACTATTTTCGCGATAAAATCTATATTGACGAAAACATACGCTAAGAACCGATTTAGGTTCACACTTTGAATATTCATTTGGCAATGTCGTTCGATGGGGGAGTGCTTTTCTCTGCGTTATTTCGAAAATTCGTCCCTATTCGTTTACGAAAAGATAAAATTCTATAGAATGTTTGTAGAATAAACGCACGTTTTTATGCTACAGTTCGTATCATTATTTTCCTACAGTTTTTTCCACTGCCAGCAGCTGTTCGCCAGTTTATCTTTTTTATCAACATGTGTCACATCCGTCAAAGTTGCAGACACGAAATTCGGTCTGCATTTCATTTATGACGCTGTATTCAAATTACGTAACTAAATTAAATTTCAACTCGCATGCGCGAAGGCATGTCAGGGGAGTTGAGCCGGTAAAATAGGAACAATATGGAAATTTCTTTTAATGGGTACCCAAAATTAAACAGCCGAAATTTAAAAAGAGTATCTGATCAGTCGATCTAAATGATTCCCATCCTCCTTCTGGGATAAGCGCCTCACATGTCAGCGACTTTTCAATCCCTCATTAATAATATTTTTGTGCGTCCCTTCCGTCTTATTACCTGCCTGATTATCTTCTCGCTTCGAGACATTACAATTTTCTATAATATGATTGCTATCATACAGGGGCGCGACCACGATTTATTCAAAGGGTGCCAAACAAATCTGACTTTTTTTTATAGTCATTTTTGAAAATTTGTGAAATTTAACATCAATGGAACCCGCTATCGCACATTTACTACTAAATTTTTTACAAATTTTTGAAAGTGACCAGCAAAACAAAAGGTCATGAGGGCAACCGCCACCTTTGCCCCTTTAGCAACGCCCTTATAATCAAATCATAAATCACATTTTCAAAAATTCGCTTCTTCCTCATGAACTGACCTCACCTTCTGTGCTCGCATGTTGAAAACCACTGATCGGTACCTTCTCTTTAATAAAACTTAACTAAACAGAAAAATTCAACCTAATGAAGATCAATCTACAGAACAACCGGGTATAGCTCAATCTTAAGAGGAAGTCCACATCTTCACAACATTTCCTTCCAACCCCCTCCCTCGCAAGGGCTTTTCGAGTGGAGATCCTGTAACTGATGACTTTTTTTTTGGCTTGTTCATTTATCAATTTTTTGCAAGTTGGCAATTTTCTTAGAGAAAAATTGGCTTGAATGGGAATCTTAAATGGGAATGGGAATTTTAACCCCCCCTGTCTGAACTACTTCAAGAGTCACTGCTCACTCGAAACAACATTTCCACTAAGAAATACACACCGTTTTTTAATTTTTCAGAGATAAGGAGGGTCCAAAACTCCAAGACGCTCTTATATATGCTACGAGACAAAATATCCAGCAATAGAGTCTCGAATGGTCGCGCAACTAATGTGGTAGTTTCAAGCAAAATGCTAACATACTGAATTCAGGTTACGAGTAGGTTGTTTTTTTGTTTCAATGAATTTTACGTTGCTGGAGTTTTTATTTTCAAAATGGTAACTTCATCGTTCGCCAGTATTAGTTGTTTATTTAAGGTATAATAATGGTAGTTAATTGGTACACCACTAATAACCACAAAGTCTGAAATACATTGTGGGGACATTACTCGTATGAGGTTATAGGGGCTGACGACAGTCGCCGCCCAAAGGCTGGCAATAATCGTCTCTATGACGTTAAACCAATTTACACTGGTGCGTTTGTATGTTCGTACCTGTACGTACGTACAGGTAAGATACATCGTACGAGTCGAGATCAATTACCTGATAACGATCTCGGTAATGTCACGACTCGGTACCAAACGCACTGCGTCGTTTCTTATCACCTCAACAGAGACAAGAAATGACGTAACGCATGACATAATTACGTATACATACGTATGCATGTGTGTCTGTGTGCGTGTGCCAAAATCGGTATATAAACTCTCAAAACCGGCTCAAAAATCGCCAGTGTTCGCCGAGGATTTGGCTCTCCCATACTTAACCGTATGAAGTGGCAGAACACGCAAATACTGTTGAAGACCTTCTAGTGTGAATATCTCTCACAACAAGGTATTCCACAGACATATTTGGTGATTTGAGTCTTCATACGAAAAAAGCCTCGTTCATTTTAATAACAATAATACCTAATATAAATGTGGCACTTTTTCACATTTTCTTTTACTAGCAGTGTTGATCGTTGGAAAAAACTAATAAAACTCAGGATGAGTAAAAGCGAAACCAGGACCATACGATAATCTTGGTCTCAGTTTAGTATTGTAAATTTTGAATATTGGTCTTCGTTTTGAACAGTCAAATCTTAGCTTTAGATTCAGTCTTGCTGACAAGATGTTTATTGTTATCGATGGTTAAGTTAAACTTCACACGCATGTCCTCCGAAAATATGAAAGAAAAAAATTGAAAATTATTCAAATCGAAAAATTACGAACGATTTATAGTACTGGATTTTATTTTTCACGTTTTGGGTTTGAAAGAACAATTATTTTAATCATCATTAAAATCCAAAACGATCGATTTATATGAAAAAGACAATTCTTCCGAGTTTTATATCACAGAAATGGTTCAAACATTTTTACGTCATAATCTCATTGAGTCCATTACTCAGCTTCACTCAAGTTTATTTGGTATTGGAGGTTTTGAGTAACAATTGTACGGAAGTAAATCACCATAAATAAAATTATTTGACACTCTAACCTTATTTTCACAATTAAGAAATCTGCAGCAGGGTGGGGGACAAGGTAACCATGTCGATTTTGAATATTATACACACCTTTGTACTGAAATGTAGCCGACCATTGAAAAAATGATTTGTTGCTTCACTCGAATTTGACCTTACAAATCTTATTCCAATAGCAGTGTATTCGGTACCCAGTCATATAGTAGTATTCGGTACTGCTCTGTACGTAGATGGGGATGAGATGGTGATGAGATGGAATAAGGATTATTGATCTCATTTTCACTTGGATTTCTTTGAAGTGAAATAAAACTGTAAGCTATCCACAAAAGTCTGTCTTTTTCTGTACAATATCAATAATCTACCAACCCAGACTCTGTTATAACAACACAACCTCAATCGTTAACATTCTTGAAATTTCATACTGCATTCTCATCATCTCCACAGTCTACAAACGTCTCGTATTCGAATCGAAAGAACTTAAAAATAAACAATTCCACGTACTGTGCGGCTTTCCTTATTCGTATGCAAAACTACAATCCAACAAGTGTACTTTACGACAATTTTCGTAGCGTTTTCATGTACATGAGCCTAAGCCTGCTACTCTCATCGAATGATGTAGTACTACCTATAACCCACTCGAGTCTCCACTGTTTACACGGTAGCCTATTCGAAATTTACGCATTCCGTATTATTTTTATTTCTTCGTAAACATTGTTTCTGTCTTTCTCAGCTGTAACCATGTTCAACATTTTCAACAATTAAATTTCACGTTTCCATACGGGTGTTAGCGATCATGATTATTTTTTTTATTATTTTTTTTTTTTCCACTGCCTGTTTATTTCTGGTAGCATGTTGTTCGCTCTAAATGTGTCTGTACAAATGTTTATGCGTATGCTCGTACGTAACGACGTATACACGGCAAACTACCAGATCTTCTGTGAACATTTTTCAGATATTAGTAGTCCTAAATCTAAACTTAAAAATGATTCGAAATTTATTTTGGCTGATAATTTTTCGTAAAATAAATTAATATGATTTTTTTTTTTGTTTTTTTTTTTTTTTCCAGAGTAAAGATGTTCTGGAACTGAGGCTGCTGGAACTTGTACCCGATCTTACTTTATTAGGTGAAACATTCGAAGAAGCTTCGGAACTTGAAATCGCACACAATCATGTCTTGCAGCAACTACAGGTTTGAATTTATTAACGCCATTCAGTACGTGCTATATTAAAAAAATGCAACGCGGCAGTATTTTATACACTATACCTATACATATAATTCTTTAAAATGTTATGGCATATTATAAATAAACCATAAAAACGAAGTTGTTGAGTAGGGTACTTTCGCTGCACATGCCACTCGTTATTATTGTAATTGCGAAATAATTCGTAAAATTTTTGTCGGATATCAGCCAACTCGATTCGACTAATTAATCGTTAGTTATTTTTAGGTACACACACTCTCTCTCTCTCTCTCTCTCTCTCTCTCTCTCTCTCTCTCTCTCTCTCTCTCTCTTTCACACTCCCTTTGATTCTCGGTGGTAATAAAACAGTTTGATGATTTTTACAAAAATGTACAGAAGCCCAGTCCAAACCGGTTAAGTTTGCCATTTTATGCGGTTAATGTTGCATCTGGAAATTAAAAGAAACTCTATGATATTTGGTTGCATTGGAGTCGACGCCAACCATCATTAAATTTAGAAAATCGTGTAATTCAGTTTACATAAATTAACCCAAAAACGTACTACTTTATAACACTTGGCCACAAGTAAAAAATGATTTGATTTTCCGAAGACCAGAACAGGCACTTATATTTCAGTAGAGAAAAAAATTTATATTTTGTTCATAATTTATTTTTTATTAATGGTCATACGGCTTTTAAAGATTAAGATAGGTATTCGCTTCCCAAGGATTAGGCCTACGATGAATATTTAAGGATGTTTTCTTTTTTGCAGAATTTTTTGCTTGCATTTTAAACGTTCATCAGTTTCGTACCCGAAACAACCGTAGATTTGTATTCTTACTGCATATTAGGAATAGTTATGCAATAGCGAGTTAAACTGGAGTTATCCAACCACTTATTTAAGCTTTAAAAATCATTTGTGCTTTTTGATTAATAACATCCTTTATCTCGAATAAGTTGATGCTGATTCTTTTTATTGTTCAACTACGAACCTATGTTTCTTAATGTCATTAATTTTCACTGCATTATTCTCATGTCGAGCACTTGCAAACAATGTTTACCTATTTTTTTACTCATCAAATGCTAGACTTGTCACTTGTAAGAACTTAGTCGGTCAGAATACAGAAAAAGTAGGTTATTTTTACGTTTGAAACTTCAAATTTGAAAAATTATTACGAAAATTGTTTGTAGCCCGGAGAAAAAAAATTGTATAGCATGTAGTAACTATGGTCAGGAACATTAGACGCAGATGAGAGTTTTAGTAACATTTTACTCACGAAAATTTGTCCTTTCGGAACACTGTTTGGCGTGATCCTCTAAACATCGTATTAAAAATCCCAACCCCCATCTCTCAAGATAATTTTTTTACGAGGGTTTGAACCATTTAAAAATACGTTTTTAGAGAAAATCTCAAAAATATTATAGGACGTACGCAAAACTTTTTCAGACAAAACATTTTTCTGACTCAATTTACTAAAAATTTAACTCTTACACACTTCTTCATCGAGTCAATTTTAGGATACCAAATTAAGGTACCTTAAAGTAAAGTACATTCGCTGACTTTTTAAAATAATGATTAGGGAAACACTCTCGACAATATTCCGATAAAATAAATTTATTTATAAATTTTGCCAAGTCTAATAGTCCCGACTAGGACAATAATATTACACCAATATTAAAGAAAACCGACAATTTCATTTTTTATGATAAAATTTATGGAAAGACGTGCTGGTTGCCTATATTAAGTGCCTGAAATATTTGCCAAATTTATAAAATAGAAAAAATAATTTTTCAAATTTCTTCTATGGTAAAATACCACGAAAAAATAAACCATAGTAAATTTAACGCAGATTCAACAACTAATCTAATCTTATCAGAATATTATTTGTTTCCTTTGTTCTTCGAAGAATTTTAAGCATTGTAAAAAGTAACGATATAATATTTTTATTAATAAAAGCATACGCAGTAAAATTACACGTTGATAACGCCTAATAACTATTGTTATTTTAGTATCTGAGAGCACGAATTAAATTTCATACGGAGTTCAATTTCTGATTGTCATTGACAGTTAGGGTATTTATAAATTCGATCAGATCATTTAATACCTACCTACCAAATGAACGTATCATAAAATGACTTTCATTAAGTAGGCCTATTCATCGCTGTTAATATTTATACCATATATCCAATTCTTTGTATTTCAAACATAAATTTCAAACATTTTTGGATTAATGCAGGTGAAAATCTTCAAACTTTTCTATTCGATTCCATCCATTTTTTTTCCATTTTTTTGGCGAGTTTATATTTTATAATGTAACGAAATACACTTTTTCTTCGCATTTCAGAACAAACAGAGTCCTGTCGAGGAGCTTCTCAAAAAAGCCGATCAAGTTATTGCCAACCAAAAACCGCAAGCTGAAGTTTACGCAGCCATGGCAGACTCTTTGGGCTTGGCTTGGAAAGATATTAACGCTCATCTTATGCTCAGGAAGCATATTTTACATTTAAATGTCGCTTATCACAGGTAAAGTATCCGAATAAAATTGTATCCAATTTTGTCGCCTACTCGATATCAAAGAGAAAGAAAGACTTAGAAGGGAGGAAAAGGGAAAAAAAAAAACAGGAAAAAACTTCTGGGCCAGCATCTATCGCCACAACAGTCTCATTGTTATGCACGTCGTATATTTTCTTTTCATCTAATGAATACAACTGCAACTCTCTCAATGGACGAGAAAGTGAAATAAAAATGGAAATGGCTCGAATGCTACTGCAACTAGGAAATAGTTTTCTGGTAAATCGGTTTTGACCTTTTTGAGTTTACATCAATTTACAACACAGTCCTACGGAGAGGAGAGCAATGATGAACTTTCAAACTATGTCAAAGTTGGTTTTAGAGTGTTTATATGTTAATTTAATAGTGAAAACAAAAATCGAAATAGCATTTTTTTCGTTAGAATTACAATCAATTTTGGAAATTACTAATCTATTATTCCATACAGAGAAACACCTATAAAATTATTACAATTTTCAACGTTCATTTTATACTGAACTGTATGACGATACAAGGTAGTTTATTCCTCACACACAGCCCCTTTTTAAATTCTTAGGTTTTTCCATTTTTCAGTTTGAAACAAGTCGTCCGAAGTAACTCCCGTTAATTTGTAGCATAGATAAATTTCGAATTTATCATTAGAAATTATTAGCAACCTTTGAAAATACTCGACGTTACTCCATTTTTATGCATAAGAACTCCCATTTTTGGTTTCTTTTGATTTTAAAACTGGAAGAAATTTCATAAAGGTTGGACCGATCAAACATCAAAATCAGTTGAGTACTAACGAAGATATGACGGACAAAATAGTATCGCTAAATTAAAAAATTTCCAAAAGGAAAAACGTAGTTTAAAGAAATTTTTTACAAATTTCTTGATTTTGAGTGATATTTCGACCGTTAAAATTTTCGTCAACAGGCACTCGTCTGATTTTTTACTCCGCAAAAAATTGCTAAAAATAACATTTTTCCACTACCTATGTAAATTTCCTGACTTAGGCCTGGTGATATTCCGACAATCATGTCCATCATATTTTCGCCAATACTCAACTGACTTGCTCAGTCAAATCTTTAAGAAATTTCCTCCCTATCTAAAGAAAAAAATTGGGGTTCTCATTTTTAAAAAAACGAAGTAAGGTCCAGTTTTTGGTATTTGCAAAGTTTGCAAATAATTTCGAATAATAAATTCGAAATCTACGATAAAGACTGAGGCAAGTAACCTTGGCCGGATTTTTTCTATCTTCAAAGACAAAGGAAAAAGAGGGGGTGAACATAAAGAAAAGAAGGAAAAACTACTTAACCATTGGCTGATGTAATATTTCAGTAGGTAATCGAATAAGTGTTTCAGATGAGAAAGAAAAATTTATGAAAAAATTACAAAAACATAAAATTTGAACAATTTTCCTCATTAATTTTCCATCAAAGACCAAAACTGAAGTAAATCGGAAGACCCAAATTTTCGCAAGTTACAATGCCAGGAGAACTTTGGGCAACCCGCACATCTAACACCCATCGTTTTCATTATGCATTGATGTACAAAAGACAAAAACAAGAGAGAGCAAAAAAACAATGACTTCGCTACCGAATAATGTAGGTAAAAGAATAAGTAATAGGCGACTTAAAACCTGTAAAACGAAAATTTAGATGCTATACAAATACTACCTACACCTCCATTTTATACAAAATTTTGAGTAGAAGCAGATATCACTTGGTTGTGTTAGCGTAGCTTTATTAGCCAGTAAACGTAGTAGGTTGTAGGTCGAATCAAAATATTTCAGTAAAGAGCAGCATTGACAGCATTAATTAGGAACTAATTTCAATCGAAGAAGCTCCCAAAATGCCGGACCGGTTTTACTCCGGAGTCTACACGGGCTTAAGCCCGAAGAGGCAAAATTTGCAGCTAAAAAAACAAAAAATATGCGATACCCAATCATGCGCCATAATTTACCTTATGTAGTGGTGCCATTCTATTAACTGTCAAATATAACCAACCTTTTTCAATTTTTTTTTTTTTTTAATTTTTATAACAAGTTTTCTTTTTATTTTCATCAATTCGATTCACATTATACATTCTTAAATAAAAATAATACCTTTAATTGTTTTTACGAATATCAACTTTTTTTTTATGTCGTGCTAGTCAGAGAGGCTGGGGTGAAAATTTTCTAACCTGGAAAAAGTTTAACGCTATAAACAGAATAGAGGGCATAACTGCACAAAGAAGGTGTCATAAGAGTTTCAAATTTCCATTAAAATTATTCACTGTAGTGCTGGTTCATATTTTTCGAGCTGTAAGTACCGCTGGTTGAGTTTTTATTCGTTGTCAGGTCTCACCATCGGCTAAAACAGTCCGGAGAAGGTTTTCCTGTTGACATACTTCCCTCAACCGTCGAAAATCCACTGCTAAGAATGACAGAGGTGTTAACCTAACGCTCATTTCTCTCCTCTAATAACGATTGGCAAATTGGTTTCACTTAAAATATGACATGACGATAGGACCGATAGTGGACTATGTTTTTGAAAAAATTTCCTTTTAATATTTGCCTTCGGGGCGAAGGGAGACGTGATTTTGTGGGTGTATTGCATGGTTGTAAATATAACCCTAAAACGAAAGAAGTCATTTAGAACATTTTTTTGGTATTACAGTATACTTATCTCTATTATACAGGGTGGACATTTCATACCTGCCTCATATGAAAATGCACACAAATTTTATTTTCGTAACTTAAATTACTCATTGTAGTCGATGGTGCAAACCGTATGAAAAGTAAATAAAATATTGACATCAAAATGATCATTGCCTTTATGGTATATTTTTTACAGATTATTGCACTATAGCATCATGATTATTTTCTCTTAATGCATGAGGCTGGGTGGTTCTTTAAAAAAATGCAAGGTCGGTTTTAAGGTGGAAATTAAGGATCAGTATAATTCTCTCACAGCGAAAAAAAAGATTAATTTAAAACACAATTATTAGGTTTTTCAAATTTTACCTATGAAATATATTGGACCATTATTAATATCGGGGGCAGGTGAATGACAAATAGTTTACACCAAAGAATAAATAGTATGAAACACCAGTTAATTAAAACACAAAAGTACTACACCAGTTAAAATATGTATCAAACAAAACTGACAAAAGAGACTTCTACAATGAAGAGATCATTACTCGCAATAATTAACAGACAAATTTGCCATAACTGTAACAATGACCAGTACGTATTATTCATTAAATGTAGCCAACTGAGGTGCTCGAACAATTATATTCCAATAAAATATCTAAACAATTGTTCAACACTCTCATAAAAATTCACGAATATTATAAAATAGGATTTAATTTCCCCCACAAGAAGAAATCCTGAAACCGGACCTGAAACAAAGAGTTTAAGTATATTGTGTGGCTTTGACGAATAGACTTTTTCAAAAAACTGACCCCCCAGTGAAACTATCTGACAGCATCATTTGCAAGGTTAGAGTATTAATTTCGCAATAATTTTATGCGATTTAGGATCATTAAGAAGAAAACTTTTTCAATGCTGGAAAATGTAAAAAAAAAACTATGAAATCAACGATCGCCATGAAGGAAATTTTTTCTACTGTACAAAAAAAACAATTGAATCATAGGTACTTATGTTTAGCATTACTGGACAGAATAACCACCATTGACTTTGCTCATAAAATTTCGAAGTTCATAATTATGACGTCACTGGGCGCTCCAGGTATTTGCTGTCACTTCCTCTGGCCTACCCTGTCACAGTCGAGCCCATTACACGCTCCCTGCTCATCACCGTCCATTTTAACATACCCAGATCCCGGTGGAGTGAGAAAAAGAAAAAGGCACCAGAAATGTTACACCCTTGAGCGGAAAAGTGCTCAGCAAAATTGGTCCACCTATCACATGTCTCTGTCGTAATCTTCGCAATATATTTACAATCGATCGCAAAATTTCACTAAGACAAGACTAAAAATTAGAAAATAATTATTCATACCGCCCATACTACCGCCTAAAACCTAATTTGAAATTTATGATTAAAGTACGTTTTCTCTCAGTCGTCTGCTACATAAAAAATTAACGTTTAAATCAAATTTCGCCTTTGTTACAGCAAAGCAGAAGCCTGCGTAGAGCGTATGAAAACTTTAGAAATGCTGTGTCTGTCACCAATTCCCTCCAGCGAAGAAATGGTCAAAGAAAATCTAGCCTATTTGCAAGAAGTGAAAAAATCGATGCTCGAATGCTTGATGGCGGCGTTGAAATCTGGTCAGAGTTTGTTGGCTGCATTAAACGAAATCGTCACAGACGAGACGATCGATTCGAGACCGAATCACTATAAAAGGGCTGCTCGAAGCGGTACGATTGAACTTTTTTGAAATAGCCTACACAATAATTACGTACAGTCGGCGTACGACTTTTAGACAATGTCATATTTTTCTACTCCCTTCTTCACGTACTGCTGTAGATGTACGTACATTATTATTATTACGTTATTACGCATCATCCTTTTATTTTTCTCTTCTCTTTTCTAATCAGCTGTGGCTCAAGTCGAACAATGGCTGGAGGAACTGCATAACCGAAGGCGTTTGCTGGACGTCACGTGGCAACGTCGTAAACTGAATTTGGAAAAGCATCGAACGTTGTCCATACTAAAATGTGATTTAGAATTATTGGAGGCTTTGATACGAGAACGATACGAGTTATTGTCTCGATGTTGTGACGAATTAGGCGACTCGGCCTCCAGCGCCCAATTTCTACTCGAACAGCACCACCAGCTTGTTCCGGAGGCCACGGTAAACACGTGTACCTGATAATAACAATAATAATAAAAAACAACAGCAACGACAACAACAACAACAACAACAGAAATTTATCATTCTTTTTTTGGGATTTATGACGCAGGCCATTTGAAACTTGTTTTATGATTTCTTTCTTGTTTGAACGTTGGTATTTGGAAACGTAGGTATATTTTTATGGCTTTACAGCTCGTCGTACTCAATATAAGTATTAACTTATGCGTTTAACATTAATTTCAATGCCAAAAAAAAAAAAAAAAAAATGAGGGTTAAAAGTATTAATACCAAATTTTTTTGGGGATATTTTACAGTCTGCATACACATATATTCGTCAAAAAACTTTGATACATGATTAGTATTTACTGCTGCACATAGTATTAGATAGGATTAACACTTTCCAAAAACTGGTTTACAAAATACATTTTTAATGCCCATCGTGAAACTATGCCTCAATGACGGGCTGCAAAAACCTTTTTTGGTAATAAAAATCGAGACGAAATATTTCACGGAAAAAATGCTGTATACCGATCCACGTTGTTTTTTAATAGTGGGCATTGATCGATTATTAAAAACGATTGTTGAAGATTTATGGTAAAGTTGCGACTTATTTTTTTCTTACTTCTTTACCATCTTTTTTTCCACGGCTATACGTACTGTATGGATCGTAATAATTTGGCTGCTGTTTTCTAATGTGTTTGAGTTCAGAATTTTAATCGCATTTTAATTTTTTTATTTATTTCTCACTTTTTCTTTTTTTTTTCCTCTTGCAGAATCTCCAGGAGGAAGGCCTTCGTATGCTGAAAGCAAGCGAAAGGTTACCATCATCTAGTCATAAATTTTCGGAAGAGTCGAATAAGGTGTCTTATAATGTATTGAATTTAGCTAACGAGTATTTGCAAGCTGTGAACGACCGCGAAGATATGCTAAGAAGAGCCATTCAGTTTTTCAACTCCGTCAAAAGTGTAAGCATTTTTTTTTTTCTTCAAAGAGTATTCTTCAAGGTAACCAGTGGAAACAGTGAG
Organism: Ericerus pela; assembly: GCA_011428145.1. Taxonomy (NCBI): domain Eukaryota; kingdom Metazoa; phylum Arthropoda; class Insecta; order Hemiptera; family Coccidae; genus Ericerus; species Ericerus pela. The sequence continues at coordinate 748,984 of WOFM01000392.1, forward strand.
CCAGTCGAGAGCAGATTAGATAGCTCCATTGTACGGAAGAAAATCTAAAAAACATTTACTTTGCCATCTCCTCTGACTCTTTACCTCAGCCAAACGATTTTAAACTGTTCTTTGATTTCGGGTTTTTTTTTTTTTGGGAGGAAAGAAGATTCTGGAGACTCTGGATCCTCGGAACACCTATATCTATGCCCTTGAAGCCGATAATCCATGTAAGAAAAAGTTTCTCTGCGATTTTAATTGTATTTTCCTCATAGACGGATTTTGCGGGGGTGATAGGGGTGCAATGCACCTCCATGAATCCTTCTTGTCTCCTCCGATAAAACTAAAAGAAAGTCTCTAGTCTTCCTTTTTCATTCTCCATGGCAATCCCCATGCAGCATGCTCCATAAACAATTGAAATAATTAGACAAATGTGATGTACCTGAACATCCAACTGTAGGTTTGTTTTATTTTTGACAAAAAAATGATACTGGTTTCACACCAAAGGAAGCTATTCCGCGTGCATTCATCTTGCAAGTGTGGAATAGCACTTCTTACTTTTGATCTGGTGTCAACACCAGTTGGAAAATAAGACAAACCTTGTGTTGTTGAATGATTACCACAGATATTTACAGTATATATGTAAGCTCTTTAGAAAATAATGAAGAATCATGTAGACACATCTTTCATCTTTCCATACTTAAAATCCATCAATAGATGAATATAATACAAATCTAATATATATATGAGAGATCTCTGCAACTCACTATATCAGCGAGTGCGAAACACAGACAGAAACTGTGGTTATTTTAAGAATGTGAATACATATTCTTACATCCTCATTCTTCGAGGGGGAGCCGCACTAGGGAAAGAACTGAGCTGATTGTTTACTAATTAGCATTCCGTCTTCCTCAAGATCATCCCACTAGCTTGGCATGTATTGATGGATTTGTAAGCTCTTTAGAAAATAATGAAGAATCATGTAGACACATCTTTCATCTTTCCATACTTAAAATCCATCAATAGATGAATATAATACAAATCTAATATATATATGAGAGATCTCTGCAACTCACTATATCAGCGAGTGCGAAACACAGACAGAAACTGTGGTTATTTTAAGAATGTGAATACATATTCTTACATATATAACCTAGATAACTAACTTGCCACTTTCACTATGTTGAACATTCACGCTAATGTAGTGTTGAGATATTGCATCAATCCCCTGACCTGTTGGCTATTTTCAAATAAGTTCTGTATGTTTATTAACGTTTGTTCTAATTTCATATTTGGTATGGATGTTCTATTAGTCTTTCAGACTGAAACCAGGATCACAAAAAATAATTTATACAGGACAAAAAAATTAATTTTCTTGTAATTTTTAATGAGGTATTTTGTATTTAAACATTAGATAGAATGTGTAAAGTGTGTTATAAATGGGTACACTTGTTTGTGTAATGTGCCAACAGCTTTCATTTACTTTGGTGCGATGTGGTAAGAGGAAGCAAAGGTGGCTGAAAACAGGTAAATTAGGTATCTAGGTTATATAATTAGAGTGCAGATATCCGTGATGATTACTGATTAGTTCTTGGGTTCTTCTGATAAGTTTCTTATCACCCATAAATGGTAATTTCTTTTTATTAACTATTCATTTTTGGTTTTTCATTTCATTTGTCAAGTTAAGTAATTATTAAATAACATTCTTTCAGTTAATTTGCGAATGGATTGATCAAAAATATTGTTTTTGCTTTCTTCAAAAATTCGATTAAACCAAAATATTGCGAATAAGTTAAAAAAATTTTTTCCCAAATATCCCCAAAAAATTTAATTAAAATCCGCCTAACATTTTTCTCCATTTATATTTGTATTAGTTACCATGAAATCAAAAATAATTTCTAGCTCATCGAAACAAAACTAACTATGCCTGTGCGAATTATTTGCATAGATAACATTGATACCAATTGATCTGTTCATTCATTCTGGCGCTATCAATGTGAGCCCGCCTTTGGTCTTTACCACCACCCCATCTAAGTTCTAGAAAATATTAATGGTATTCGGGCAGTATGCGAATAAAGCCTTTTCTATTAACCCTTTTTTCATAAAAATCCGTGCATCGGTTTGACATAAAGGTGAAAATGTTTAGCTGTTGTAACCTCACTGTAATAATCAATGGCGTTTGGGAAGGGGTATTTTGACGAAAGTGTTTCAAGTAAAAGCAAGCATAATTAATGATTATTTTTTGAGGACATATAGAATAATCAAAAATTTTCGGGGGCGATGTATTCCAAAACCCCAATTTCTACGCCACTGGTAATAATTGTGGTATGCGACCCTGGGTGGATTATCCCAGCCCAATACATAAACCAGCATAATTTCCCATTATAAAAAAAACCACTCCATTGAGTGTTCCACAAGCATCTCCACCAACAGAATTTGGTGAAGATGCGAGTTAAGGGCCCCAAGACCTGCTCAGCTAGCCAGGTGATCGATTGAACCGCTTTATACCATGCAACAGGAAAGATGAAAAAAGGTGAATAAAAGAAATTTACCTCATAGCTGAGTATCCGAGAAGGCGTCTTTTTCGAAAAGAGCAGCCTGAGTTTGCCTCAATTAATTGCCTCGAGCGGGCCCGATGCCCGCGAATATAAAATTAAACCATTATAAAAAAATAAAAATGTATTAAAAATTTAAAGTCTTTACAAAAAATGTAGACGAAAAAATATAATTCGACCTCAATAGTCGACGACAAAACGAAGGATGAAATCTAGTAGAGTTCATAATAAAATATTGAAGTACAGAAAAAACATAATATGGAACAAAATGGCAGGGGATTTTCCGACAACCGAGGTTGTATGAAGTCATTGCCACCACTTAAAAATAAAGATGGTGGTAATGAAAAGATCGAAAGTGTGAGAGAGGGAAAAAATGTTTAGGCTACGTAGCTAGGCTAAGAGTTTAGCCTAGCTGAAGACGCTCACGGCGTTTAGCGTGTAGATTTTAATTTTAATTTTATTTTATTTATTATTATTAGGGAAAAAAAATACGAAAATTATTAAATTTTGGGTTTAGGGGATGGCCGCATTCCACATAATATAGGTATATGATAATATATATGACGATGATGCTGATAATGATATAGTAGCATTTTTAGGAGAAATTTGACGTACGAACTACCACCTTGACTTGAGACCAAATGTCATTTTTCTCTAGATTACAGATAATATTTAATACATAACTTGAGGGTGAATTTGGAAAAAGATAGTTTAATCTAAAGGTATAAAAAGAGAACTATCAAGAATTTATTTAACAATATAAATTGATACAAATTTTCGGAATCACACGAATATAAATTCGGACAAAAATTTTTGAAATGATACTAAAAAAAAAAATAAATAAATAAAACTTCAGAAAACTAATCGAAAAAATAATCATCCAAGATAAAAGATATTTGAATAACCATTAAAGTAATAAAAAATCATTAATAATGATTGATAGCCATGCAGAAAGATATAAACACCAATAATTTTCAAAATTTGTTGAAACATTTTTTTTCTGAATAATTACGATTTTTAAAAACTGATTAAATCGCTTAAAAATTATTGCGAGACGTAGATATTTGAAAACACCCATAATATGGAACGAGGGAAAACAATCAAAACTTTTTCTAAAAATAGTAAATAATCTTTAAAATTATTAAAAAATGATAAAATCAATAAAAAATGCCGGTTATCGATGATTTATTACTCACATCCTACCTTCACTGAGGCAAATTTTCAAAGGACCAGTGAAAAAGTTCGGAGCCCAGATTTGAAATACAATCAAGACCAATTATATTTTGATTTTAGAACGAATGTTTCGAGTGGAAGCACAAACATATTGATACAATTATATCGAAGTGTATTCGAGGTGGTGGGTTTAAGGCATCTTCACTTGAATGTATCGTTTTCATCGCGAAATTAAACTCACTGTACTAAAACAGATCATATTTTATTCATTCAAATATGAAGGAGAAAAAATCCTTTCAATTGTTTCAAATCATACACATACAATATATATTGGAAGAATTTAAAAAAATATTTTTAAAACGATTTTAGTTTATTTTAAATTTTTACAATGGGTACCTAGTTAGGTAACTAAACGAATAAACTTCTGGGACATAAGGAAGAGCATCAAATGTTCAGTCCGAAAATTTATTTTTTCTCAAACTATACTAACATATGACGTTTCGATGATCGAAAGTGTGGTTCCTTTAGTTAAAAAGCAACAACTTACCATTTTTTTTTTAAATTTCATTTAACACGTGTTCTTCAGCGAATTGATTCCTTTGAGACTTTAATACCTTAAAATTCTTTTAAGTATAAGTACGACATATTATGATTAGATTTTCTGTAAAAAAAATACTTCGTCATCGCAGATTACTTTTTTACTCTTCACGGCGAAATAAAATTCTGGATCATTCGCTCGATCCAAAACAATAATGAAAATTGAAATGAGTTCAACTGCGTAACTTACGTAATGAACATGAAACAGTTAAAAAATAAAATTAACGCGACCATAAGGCGAAAATATTAAGTCTAGTAATTCGATGAGTCATAAGGTTCTTCGAAAAGAATAAAGAATCAAGATTTATGAAGAGTTTTAATTTTGATTCTAATGAAAGAGAGAGAAAAAAAATGCCATAGGTATTTACTAAGAAAATTACCATTTTTGGTTACATTTTGAGGTTCGCAGCAAAATTATTAACTCGGTCAAATACAAACAGCCAGACAAGTCGATGTATATTTTTTAGAAATAAGACGAATAGTGTATTCGGCCCAAGGGCTCCAAAGCCGAATATCGAATATTCGGTGCATAACTTGGCCGAAAAGCCGAATATACTCGGCCATAGGTATATCAATGTGTGCGGGAAAACCTCTTTACAAGATTTTTGAATTAGATAAAAAAAAAAATGGTATTTCAGCGAATTAAAATGCCATAAGTAATTAATACCTACATAAATACACGGTAGATAACGTTATAAACGTGTGTTTTTTTGGAGATCCAGTTTGAAATTCTTAATGGCTCATTATTTGGATCCATTCGTGGTCCCATATACCTGGGTACATTAGAGGCTTGAAATAAAGATTTTCTCACATATCCGAATAAATTTTGACCCACTATATGGATTAGCAATTCAAATTCTTTTTAATTTTTTTAATGGCCTAAGAAATCCTTTCATGATCCTGAGTTGTTTTTCCATGCATTAGCTAAAATACCTTTATTCGGTACCATAAGAACTTCACAAAACCGACAGGTATTTATTTTGGTCATCATAATGCCGAAGGATCCTCATTAGTTATTAACATACTTTGGTCGGAATCTTACACTGCAGATGGTTTACGTATATCTATAATTCTTAGGGCGATTACTTCTCTCACTACCCCCTATAACAAAACTAACGAAGTCCAAAAAAATCATTTTTGCGTTATACATACCGAAATTTTTCTCGTGTTGCCCTTGGTCATGTAGTGCTGTTATCCCAAGTTCATATTGCTTAGAAATTTAGATAAACGCTAGATGCATACTATCTTATGTCTTCGGATGAAAGAATTAGTTAGTGCAGAGATAACTTAACTCCACTTTTTTATAATATATTTCATGCAGAACTATCTCAAATCCAAGATAAGCTGCTTTGTTTTCTGGGATGAAAGTATAAGTTCGTGCAAAAGTAAACTAACTCCACTTTTTTAAAATAACTTATTAGTACAGAACTATCTCAAGTCCAAGATAAGCTATTTTTGTACTCATCTTTGCATTCAATTTTTAGTGTAAAAGTGACTTAAGTGGGACTTGAGATACTTCTGGGTGATATTTCTGATCAAAACTGTATCTCAAGTCCCTTAATTCGGAGAAAAATAATAGAATTTCAATTTTTTCGTAAAAAATGTCTTTTCATAGTTCCTCTTATTAGTTCACTATAATCAGTTCCACAAACCATTGCGATTAAAAGGACAAATTTAAAAATTTTGGACGTTCTTTTCACTACCCTGGAAAATAGCGTTTTTGGACTTAGAATAGTTTCGTTCCAGGGTGATATTTAACCAACATTTAAACAATAACCAAATCATAAACATATGAAAGAGCAGTTATGTTCGTTGAATAGCTAGAATTTAATTGCAAATTTTTATATTTCGTTTGTGCTATGTTTGATTTTGCATTAGAAAACAATTTTAAAAACTGGAAATGCGAATTGTTGCGAGTATTCATTATTCGGCCAAATACCCAATAGTTGCCGAATATTCGTTCCATCTCTTATATTTTTTCATGAAAATAAAATTAATTTTTCACAATTCTTAGTTCGTTAATAATCATTTAGATAGTAGCATGTTGTTGTAAGGGCGAAAAAAGTGGTGGCAATGGAGACACTTGTTCCTCTTTATGGAAAATAAGTTAAACAATTTCTTGTTTTGATGTAAAGGTAACCAGCCCACCGTTTAATTTTACCCCAAAGGGCGTATATTAAGGGTGTCCTGATGGTCTGAACGCCCATCATCCTATATAAAAGGCTCAGTTTTTAAAAACTGTGTATTTTTATCGGTTTTAGTGATTTTTTGTTATTGTAGGGATCAGAAGAAACCACTAAGAATGTGTGGACCCTTCTTAGGATGGAGCTACAAAAACGTTGACAAAAATAAAAGAGTGAATGTATAAGTGGGTGGAGTCTGAAATCCCGGTCGAGAAGATGAGTACCCTTACGATCGAGTTATCTGCGACCCTGCCAGTTTTCCACCATTAATACCCCAGTGATACCCCAGCTATCTTGATTTGAAAAAAATTTCTTTATACGACCAGCTAAATGTGGAACTGCCTTTTAAACACGTTGTAGGCAATTTGTATTTCATCTAAGCGAACGTAATGGGCTACTAGAAATATAATAGGTCAAAATATTTTTTGGTACTTTATCCAAGTAGCCTACATATACTCGATATTCTCCCTTTTGATATTTTTCACTAAAAAATTGAAGAATCCTGATTTTCAAGAAAATTATACCCTCATATTTTTCCTTCATCAAAATTAAAATTAGTTGATAAATTTGTTTAATCATAATAAAAATAGTGTCTATTGATTAAAAACAAAAAAATCATAATCTTCAGAGAAAATCTGATCCTATTCATTACCCAGTTTGAAAAACAGATTCTCCAGGAAAAAAAAAAAAAACTCGGAATCCTTTGACTTTATTAATTATACTAAAGATAATAAGTCTTATATTCACTTATAAAATAATAATATATATATATATATTTTTTTTTTCACATAATAACTTTTTGTTCCACTTGGGCAGTATTCAGACGTTTTATATTAGTATAATTTGTTTTCACGTCCAACTTAATTGAGTCTATCTACATTCATGCATATTATAAGAACCGTTCTTGTCGTAATTAGCGAATATTTTTAGAACAATTTTCATCGGTTTTTAGAGTAACGTATGGAGTTTTTTGTTTTTTTTTTCTGTTTAATGACTTTCTGCCCTTCTTCTTTTACGCATCAGTCAGAGTAAAATCAGATTTATTTTGTTCGTATAACGACATTTGAAATCGTGTATCCTCCCTTCGTAATTTTCCAGTCATAAAAGAGCGAAGAGTATTAACTCGGGAGAATTCTACGCCAGATGTGTGAACCAAATTTGTTTCGACCTAATTATTAAAGCATGCTACGAACTAACTGTACAGAGTTAATGCGCAGACTTTACAAAAATTACATCGCGAATACAGTAATTTTACTCTATAATGCCCGCAGGTAATGATGAAATTAGAAGAAATGAATTACCAATTGAAAAATGTAAATAACGCTTCGGAGCGAGTGATTATAATGAATATGACCGAAGAAATTACCAAAACTACAATTAACGAAGGTCATTATTTACTTGAGAAAGCTCCAGGAGCCAAGGTATACTATTGTTTTGTTTTGATTTTTTCCTTTATTGTTGATACAGTTTTTGTGTGCCAGTAAGCTGATGGGTCGCCTTTGCTACAAATTAATGAATTTCTTTTCTTTTTTTTTTTTTTCTTTTTTTTTTTATAAAGCATGTCAAACGTGCGCTCGAGGAAATTGAAAACTTTAGATTGCATTTGATCGCGCAGTGCACCAAAGAGAATGAAGAAAATTACGAAACGTCACAAATGATCAACAGCTTCTATGAGAAAAATAATCAAGTCTGTATTCATTCGGCCTTTCATTATTCATAATTGAAAAACATCGGCTAGAACAATTTATTTGATTAAAATTATGCGATATATTAATATTCTATTATTTTAGATCTTTTCGTGGTTGGTTACCGTCGTTGAGTCAACATTGCAGAGTCATCGCGATATGGGTAATGGATTGGAATCAGCCCAAAGTAATTTACAATACCATCAGAAATTGTACACTGAATTAAAGGTTAGCTCAACAAAAGAAGTAATTATCGTATTGATTGTACCTATTTTTATTTACGAAATGAATAGGTTATGGCACTTATTAGATGGGAAGCGAAATGAGAAAATTAAACGATTGATAACGACTGAAATTTTTATTTTAAGCATTAGTTTAGAATTTTGGAGTGAGAAAGAATGGTAATTTTTCTTAAAGAAGCATAATCGTTATTTATGGTTAAATGACTCATCAAGTTTTTATTAAAATGCTCATGGAGCATAAGTGGATCCATGGTAGCTAAGGGGTTCGGTGGATTTGTGGGGAAAGGTGATTAAAAACGAAAAGTTAAAATGGTAGACTTAGATACTACATTCAGGAAACAACAACATAATGTTAATACAAAAAATGATCAGCGAATGTTGACTGTTGTTATCTGAGATTGAAAATTATATGCATCAATTTGCATATCGACCAAAATAATCACACTCTACAGCAAAATGATGCAGAATATGGGTTTATGATCATTTATGGTTGCGAAGTATCTGCAGAAGGCTATTGAGGTCAACAATTTTTTTTTTTTTCATTCTTAAGATATTGAGAATATATTTTATGTAGGTATTAAGGAGAGTTACCTATATTGAATTTAGAAAAAACTGATTGCAATGATATTAAGTTGAAACATGAAAGTAGGTAGGTACTTCGAATATCTAGGTAGGAATGTAAAGGATTTCTAAAAAACTGTACAATGTGAAGGTGTTCACTTGATGACTGCACTATAGGAAAATACAGGAGAATTTTATTTTTGTAACTTAAAAAATTCCAGTTTTGTTTAAGAGCGACAAAAAATAAAAATTTAACGAGAAATTGAATGATGAAAATTTTAAGGTCGTATTGTCAACGTTAAGGAAAATATTAGCAAAATTTTTGATGCGTACCTATTCTCAATTTTTAAAGGAAGCCTGAAAAAATTTTTCACTATTAACAGGTATTTTTCTGTCACCTAAGGATATTTTAAATCAGTCTCCCTGGAATCCGACCGGAACCTAGAGAAATTCATAGGTAAATCTAAAGAAGATCAAAAAGTATGGTTGATCACATTCTCGAGAAGAATTAAGAGGATATAAGATAATAAACAGAGATTTCAACTATTCTAGGGGTCTGATGGAGATGGTTAGTTGTTATGATTTCTAAAGTTCCTTTACGCAATTCCAATCTGAAACCGGCCTTTTCAAATGTTTTCCGTTTCCATGTTCTACCCCCTTTTCTACAAATATTGTTGTATGAAATTGAAACTCTTACCATTCGACTTCTTATTTAATTTCGATTTCAAAGAGCAACTCGAATTACTTTGAAAATTTTCAAAACATGGTGTCAAATCCTTATTCTAATTTTTTATGTCTATACCCATATTACCCTCTCCCTCATAACTAAAATCGACAACAATTACATGTAAGAGTTGACCAGTGAGTTTTTTCAGACAAAAAGGTCCACGGGTTCTGTATTCACCTCTTGGATCCACCTCCGATAATGATTATAGACAGGAACAACGAAAGTGATCAGTGTACCGGATCAAATGATTTTAAATTGACCATATGTTGCCCACGGATCAAAAACAGGAAAATCCCTGAAAATATCCATCAGAAATTACTAATCCAGTTATTATTTTGTTCACATGATACAATTCCATTATTCTTGAGATGGATTTTTTACAATGATCCAACACAATATCTGGTATTATTATGGATTCCATAGGTCAGTAGTTCCCATAATTTTAAATACTCGCAGACTCCCTAGAGCAGAGATCCATGTTTTTAGTGTCAAATCATAAGTCAGATTGCTTTTTATGAGTTGCCTAGATAGAAAAAGTTGTCCTCCAACTAACCATCCAAATAAATTTCAGGTAACTTTAATAGTTGAGTAGATATTGACGGGAGACAAAAGTTATTTTGAAAAATCACCCAGATACATTTACACACGTGAATTATTTTCTTCAATTGTATCATTTTTTTAAATTTAGAAAGAAAATAAATAAATTTGTCAACACAGTAGCTGAAAGGGGTTTGAATATTTTTTTTCTTAAAAAATTGAGTGATTTGTCATTGTCTGTAATTTTTTAGACGCTTTATTCAAATTTAAAATCCACTTTTGGATTAAACCACTCATTGACCCCCCGGTGACCCTAAAAAAAGTTGTTTATGACCTCATATTTTATTGAGTGATATACATATATCCACAGATACGTATTTTTAATTAAGTGTAAAATTTCATTTCTAATATGTGTTCTTGGCTCTTTATCTTTTAGCAGAGGGAGAAGTTGTACTAGAAAACGCATTTTGTTTCAGTTATGGTTCTGGGGTTCGTTTGTGACCCTTGAATCAGACCAAGTTAACTAAGATACATAATACATATAAGGTTAATATTTTAGTAGGAACTCGTAAAAGTAACAGACAGTACATTCGGTGTTCTTTCTTTTCATCCATGTACAACAATAAAAACGCTCACGTGAAACATTTTAAAACACTAAAGTATGAAAAGTTGTATAGGCATAAAATGAAGGGACTATCATGAAATCTTTCTCACTGGTTGTGTTAAGAGGAAGTGTTTCCTTAGTCGTACAAGGTTGTATCCATATTGCAGGTTTTAGGAAGTACTCGAGAATCATTCTGTATATTATGCGATACTATGACGAAATTTATAGACAAATTAGAGGGGGTAGTTCTTCATGGATCGGAACGAAATTTTTCTTTTGCATACTTTCAGTTCATAACTCCGTCATGTTCAAAGAGGGGTCGATCCATCCCTTTGTTACCGAAAGACGGCTGTTCATAGTTTTCGAAAATGAAACCTATAATGAACGCAAACCGCAATACACAATTTGAAATTCTGTCTATTACAGGCAAAATCTACACTTTTCCGATTGTTGTGCCATCGAAAGTTTAAAAATTAAATATATTTTTTCTCGCATCACTTCAGTCATTTGCCCATTTAAGTGATTTCTGTAGGTATTTTACTTCACTTATATGTATATGTATAGCCTGATGCGTTTGGAAATGTTTAGCCAAAAATGTTACTCTTTTTTTGTACACTTATTCTATCGTCTGTTTTTACAGAGTAAGAAAGCAGACCTAAACGCAATGGCCGAAATTATTCCTTCGGAAATGTACAAACGTCTGTCACAAAGCACCGGCGAAGATGTCACCAATAAGCTGAAAGCCATTACCAAGCATTACCACTATTTGAAAAAGATTCTCGAAGAAAAAATAAAATCGTCGCAGAAATACGTAGAATTTCACGCTTTGGCGGCGAACGCGGTTCACGAGTTGGACTTTTTTGCCAAATTACAATCGACTATCGAATCGAACGAAATGAACAAATTTGGACAGATACCCTGGATGAAAATAAAGCAAACTGACGAACGACTAGTCCGTTCGGCTGAAGAATTTCTGTTTAATTTGTCCCAGGTGAGTAGACAAGAAATTTTTTTTTTGTTTTTTTTTTTAAGTCAAATTTCCTTACTATTAGTAGTGAACTCGTATGACCTTCAAACGAAGATCCGACGATAAAAAGCCGTTACCTTCTAAAAAATCAGAGGTAGTGGAAGGAGCCAATATTAAGGTCTAATACTGGGGACTGAAGAGTGAAGCATTTACTTGATTCTTTTTAATATAGAAAAAATGAAGAAAGGGATTTGGGTTCACTCTCCATATAATAAAAATAAAATATAGGGGTTTTGGTGGGAAAGCTCCCAATAAAAAAAGGGGTTTTGGATTGTTTTTCCTTTTTTTATTCAACCCATTCCTCGACCCCAGGGGCTTCAAAAAGGGGCCAAATTTTTCATTTGGCATATTTTGTTGTGTAGTATATCAGCGGGTACGTTTCTCAGGGCGCTGATTTCATATTTGATATTTATTTTTTCATTCAACCTATTCCTCGACCACTGGGGGCTTCATGAGAAAGTATTCTCACCAGAAGGTAAATTCAACAGAATTTAAGCACTGGCGATTTTAGAGCCAGTTTTGGTGGTTTATATATGGCTTATTTACACGCACACAAACACACATACGTAAGGAAATACGTACGTTGGTGAGAATGGCCCATCCCCTATCGAGATAAGAGATGGTTGGCCAGATTCTATTGTGTCATGATTTGGTACTCGTACGTTACCTGCATGTACTTGCAGGTAATTACGATTGAACGTAATTTGTGTATTTAACGTCATGAGGATGAATATTTGCCTGCCCTTTGGGGCGGCAACTATCATTGAAGGGTCTGAGCCCCTATCCCTCATACAGGTGAGTCCCCACAGCTACTCCCCCCAGTTTTTGCGCCGCAAAAATGATCAAAATGCGCAGGCCTGGGGGGATGTGCAAGTTTTAGTGCCGTTTCTGATTGGTCTCCCATTTTGCCAGCACACTTCCCACCACAGCCCCGACACATTTGTACGACTACTTACAGGTGTCTATCCAGGCCTGGTAATTGGCGCGGCTTCCTTCTCCCCTATACCTCAGGGGTTGATTTTTGGGGTAGGCGTAAAGGTGATGCTGAGAGTGAGGGGGCAGCGGACGTCTAAACTGAGGTTGTCTTAGCAACGGGGAATTTGAATTCCCCGATGCCAAGGCAGCCATCTTTGCCTTTCTGTTGGCTGCCCTCTCTGCTGTGCAGAGAAACTTCATTGGCTCCCAAATCTCCACTGGTTTCAGCTCCGGCTTCAGGGGTTATGTTGTCGGAGTTGATTCCGGCAAGGATCAGGGAGGAGAGATGATTGGCGGGAGGGGATTGGACATTTCCACAAGGATATTTTCGACTAGTGGAGCTGTGTCCATCAACAGCTCCTCTTCGATCCGCTCCAACTCTGTTTTCTGTTTGGGAAGTTGCTGAGTTTTTGGAGACTCAGCGGTTTTCCAAACAGTCTGGGAGTTGGTAGATTTCAGGAAGGTTGTTGGTAGCGACATTAGGACAGGAGGATTTAAAGGAGAATGGAGAGTAAAAATATCGTTTTTGAAAACACGTCTAAGTTCAAAGACAGTTTTGAAACGGGTGAATTTACTGCAGTTTTTGATTTACCATTACACTTCCGTTTTTACTTTTTTGTATCTTCTTATCAAGACATAGAGGGGATAGCGCTTAAAATTCTCGGCCGTATGCAAGTTTTCTGGTTAAGTTCTGATCGGTTTAAGCAAAGTTATGCCTGAAATAAACTCAGAATATATTTTTCAAATTTTTATTAAAAAGGAATCTCCGTTTGTGACTTCGCATATTTTGATGTCTGATATATCAGTTGATATGTTTTTTGGGGCTCTGATTTCGTATTTAACGTGAATTTTTTCATTCAACCCATTCCCCTACCACAGGGGGCTAGAAAATAAGGCCAAATTTAGACTTGCCATATTTTGTTGTGTAATATATCAGCCGGTATGTTTTTCAAGGCGCTGATATAATATTTGAAGTTTATTTTTGCATTCAACCTATTTCTCAACCGCCAGGAGCATCAAAAGAAAGCTAAATTTTAACCTCTTATATTTTGTTGTGTGATAGGTACATCGGATGATGTGTTTCTTGGAGTATTGACTTCCAGTTTGACATTAATTTTTTCATTCAACTAGTTTTTTAGCCCCCAGGTGCTTCGTAGGGAGCCAAAATTTTTATTTCACATATTTTGTTGTGTGCATCTTGGAGTACAGATTTCTAATTTGTTATTCATTTTAAATTTGCGTGAATTCAGGGGTAGTTCTGTAATATCTCGCAATAAGTTTCACTTCTACCGCATGTCTCATGATACTCAATTTTTTTTCTATCCATCATCATTATTATTCGAAATACTAAAGAAATGCTGCAATTTACATGAATTGAATGACCACTAATCGTTTAAAGTTAAAACGAATTGCTTATGTAATTTTGTGTAACCTCCAAACCGAGGTTACAGCTTATACAAATTGCCATTAACTCTTATACATTTTGAGGTAGCGTTTAAATTCGCAAACAAATAGTTTGTTCATTCCAATGCATTTGAGAAAAACGAGGAAGGTGTCGAGATCATTTAATTAATAGCGTTGGACTAAGGCCAGTTTGTGGCATATTAACAGTAGTTTTTCTACTAGAAAAAAAAAGTCTTGAAACAAACGCGACTATACGATTCGACAAGACAGCTGCGCTTTATTAAAAGAAAGCATAGTACACATTGATTAAAAAAAAAATTTTAAAAATAGAAACTTTCGCCAATTTTTATTTTTTGACTTTCTGCAACGTCGATGGCTGGTGTGGTGTTTTGGTAAAAAATACCCACTCGTATGTTTTATTCGGATTACGAGACACACTCGCATTAATTAAGGTTGTACCAAAACATGCGAAATAATGTGTAGAAATTCTATTCCCATTTCATCGATGAGATATTTATCTGTATTTTAGTAACCCATTTAACAGTAGATACGTTATTGGAGGTATAAAATTTGTAAATTTATATACCTATATATATAAAAAAAAAAGTGCTATTGATGTGCATGCTCGCCGATTGCGTTTGTTTTTGGTTTCAAAACCAATTGAAAATTAAAGTTTTCTCAATAACTGATTAAACTGCTGACAAACAAAACAGAACCAGAAGTTACTGAAAACCAGCTACTCAAGTAGATGAAAATCTATTCGTCAGAGGAAAACGGTACTTAAAATAGTACTATCTGCACTCACCACCTAAAGGCTATGGAACTGAAAATGAAAAAATAAAATAAATATTTTAATAATTAATTAAATACATCTAAACAAAAATATAACGTAATAATTATAGATTCAGAAATAAAACCATTATAAAAGAATAACGAGGCTAGAGATGAACAATAGAACATAACATCTTGGATTGATTTGAAAAAATTCAGAGAATACCTACATCGGAAGTTCATAAAGACGTAATCATTTGGTTTTGGTTTCAAAGAATAATCCGCCAAAGCCTCCGTCCATTTGAACAATTCACGTCGACCTACAGGCTAAAATTTAGTGGAATTCCCTCCTTAATACCCAAAAAATAGATAAAAATAAAGATAAATTATCTTAACAACTAATGAATAACCCAAAATGAGGAAAAATCTCTATTTCTTACTTTCAGGAATTTATCTAGATTTTTTAAATTCATTTAAAGGGTTCTGGTATCGTCCATTTTGCCCCGCAAAAAGAGGTATTCGATGTTGAAAGGAGAACGAATTAATTATTTTCAAGTTACATGTGGACGCATCAAATGGACTAACCCGGAGATACTGTCATTTTGGGTTGGGAATGAGATAGCACTGTCCTTAGACCTCTGATCTTACAATTTTGTGGTCAACAACCTGGCCACTACGTCACCAAAATTTCATACATTGGATAAAGAAAACGGAGTTTTTGAGTATTTTATCCCATTTTAGACTTATTGTCTACCTTTTCTCGCAAAGAAGGTTAGTTAAGATCATTGATTTTTATAGCTTACTCACAAATTTCAGAACAAAATTCCCAATTTTTGAAACTTTAGTTTGTACCAGTCATTTGGTTTTCAACTTTCGATAGAAGTAGGCTGCACGTTGAGATAGGTTTTTCAGTTGGTTAACTGGATTCGTCACGTGGGCCATTTCAGGTAAAACATCGAATAATCAAAACTATTTCCTTTCGTTGCTCGACTGTTTTAATCTGAAGCGAAACACTAAAAAAATTTTAACTGGGTCAAGAGCGTAGCCAGCATAGGGCAGAAGGGCATTGCCCCACCCTGAATTTTCAAAAAAAAAAGAAAAAAAGGCCATCTAAAAAAGAAAAAAATGTGGATATTTTCTTTATCCTTAATATCGATGTTATGATATGTAGAAATGAAGAAATAATGAAAAAAAGTTAGGCCATCCACCATGACTTTTAAATGAGTTTTCAAAGAAAATCTACTTATTTTTGATTAAGCAAATTAAAATTTTTATTTAATAAAAGTTAGCCACAGGTAATATTTTTTTCTTCAAAATATTATGAATTTCTTTACGTTAATTTCATTAGAAAATTTAAGAAAATTTTCAGACTGCTTTTTGTATCGTCATTAAAATCGACTGTGACTAGATTTTCGAGTTAGTTTGTTACCACGCAACTAGGGGGACCAAGGGGTACTCATTCCCAGGTGGTTGAGTTTTGGGAGTGGAAAAATTACACATAGTAATTAATTTTTAAACTATTTATATAATAATTACAGTGTGGGCCAAGGGCTCATGTATCCACCAAAGTCCCCATCTCCCCAAAACACAAAAACAGCCCTTTATACATGAATGTTCCAGAACCCAGAATACAACAAAAACATTTTTTGATTGCTCAGCTCGCGAAATAATTATTTTGTCACCCAACAAAACCCCTCTAGATGTAAATCCTGAGTACAGTCCTGTTGCTGTTGAGGGCGGCATATTGACCAGTCCCGATGTGGCAAATTCATAGTTATATCATTGCCTGTCAACCCCCCTAGCTGGTTTTTACTTTGATAAAATTTTGTTTTGCTCCCTTGGAAAATTTTTTTGCTACACCCTTCTCTGGGTGGCTATTTTTACCACTTCATAACCCAAAAATAAGCATAGCGGGAAAAGAAAAGAAAAAGCAGTTTCAAAAATACATTTACACGAGCGTTAAAACTAAATTACGAACAAAAACTACTGATTGAGTGTTATGGGTGTTTCACCACTGGATGTTGGTATACTTTTTCCTACAATAGTAATCTTTTAAAAAATCTATATTTTGGTCACTCAAATAAATGATAAAAATGCTCCATTCCCACTGATTCTTTGGTAGGAAGCTTGAACGCATGATTATTTCTATTTTTTTCAATAGTCCTGGATAACGAAGATATAGGTATGTACGGGATAAAAATATCTACTTACTCGCATACTAAAATATTTGCATAATATTTGTAACAAAAAAGTTTCCATTAATTTTGCGAAGTTAAGATTCCTATGGGATAAGGAATGGTTTTTTTTTGGAAAATTATAATAATCCATGTTAGTTTCCGATTATTGGAAAGATAAAATTGAAAATAAACATAAAAATGACCAAAGAAATTTGTACACTGAGATTTGCCATCAATGTGTCATCCATACATCACATTTTACGCCATTTCATACATGGTGTTCCCAGTAATGGAAATTAAACATCAGAGAAAAAAATGAAAAAAATGTAACGGTTATTTATCGTAACAGAATATTTAAAATACACTAGCTGATAAAAGAGTGAATTAAACAGTAAGTTTATAAAACATTGGAGAACATAAAAGTAATAAGTAGTAACAAAACATCAAGAGATTTAAGAATTATAACAGAACTAAGAGAATGAATTAAGAATTAGAACAGAATTAAAAGAATTAATTAAGAATGAATTTAGAAGTACAAAACACGAGATTATATGGTAATTGATTTGTAAGACTAAAAGGAAGGTTTGAGCGATTTTACAGTGTTGGAAAAAGGTTTCAATCATATTAATTAACAAAAATGTATGTATACATGAAATATGACCGATGGTCTTATAAGAATATAACATAAGGTGGGTGTTCACAAATAATTTAGCAGAAATTAAGATATATGCAAGATTGCAAAAATATTATAAATAAGAAATGAGTTCATAGGACTGTGTAAACAAAATAACAGTTTATGTAGAAACATGATGTCATCAAGCAAGTCAAGACTTATTTGAATGACGTAAGTATTTATGAATGGAATAAGAATAGAAAATAGATTGAGAGTAATGATGATGATGATATTAAATGTACGAATTTAAGAAAGTATTATGTACGATATTTTCGTTACAAAAACGGTACTGCTATTAAGTATTCATTTACTGTCTTCTCATTAATTTATTTCACATTATTTCGTTAACTAATTACGCTGGAAAAAGGCTTAGTTCGAACCTAATTTTTAAGGATTACTGATTTTTGCCGCCCCCCCCCCCCAAAAAAAAAGGAAAAAAAAACTTCAAATCAAAAATTACGTCTCACTCTCCTTTATAAGACTGGCGTCATTTCTTCTCTACAAAATTCATATTAATTATCGCACTAATCTCTTAAGTTTTCTTCAGGTGATTTCCTACATTTGTTCGTTTATTAACCCATGGTTTTTGTGCCAACTTTTGTAAAGTTAAATCTTTTTACCCTTTTCAAAGCCAAAAAAAAAAAATTCTTATTATGATCTACACCAATCGCCGTATTTTTGTTTATAGTTGAAGGGTAAAAAACAAATTTACTCTTGTTATATTCAACATTAAGAAAAAAATGAAAGTTATAAATTTTTAAATTGTAATTTCTATCGTAAAAAAAAAAAATAACGTTGGGTGGGGAAAAACAAAATTTATAACCGAATTAAGCCATAAAGAGTGTTCAATGACACAGTTTCATACACGTACAACAAAGTGAATCACATATTTATTTGTTAATGCAATAAAAAAATAAAAAATTTTATACCAATATAATAAGTAGTTTTGCAGCAAACACCCAAAAGTGGGTAGAGCCTATCAATTTTAAAACATGTAGGCAGACTATCAATTGACAACAATAATAAAACATCAGAAGAACCGAAACAACTTTTGCCTCGATGTTTTAAGTCAGACAAAAGTAAAAAAAAAAAAACCAGGAAGAAATCGACCTATTATAAAGGGTGGGTTTAGAAAATTTTAAATTTAAATAAATAATGTATTTCAGCATGAACGTGTGTCGCCAGTTCAATATCGAAAGAAAAACAAATTATTATTTCATTATTTGTATCTACCTATCTTCGTATACCATACAGGATACATTGTTTAGTAAGTTATATACATGTGAAGGTCTGAGAGTATTATTTCTTATTTCTCTAAAAGTGAAATGACAGACACGAATACATTATTTCGTCCACAGCTCATTCAAAACCCGGACTGCATTAACGTTTTACCTGTTAATGTATTTTTTTGTTGGTTTTTTTTTCCCACCAAGACAACGTTTTTCGAACGAATGTCTCCGAAATTCTGGCGAGTTCAAAAACAGTGATTTGTGTGCATCCTCTCATTCTAAAAACTGTTGTTAATGAACTTGAAAAACGTTTTTTCTTATGTACGTTCATATAAATGCCAAAATCAATATATGACGCACACTACTCAACGTGACAGTAACACACAGCCTATCGTCATTCCATTTCATTTTTTGTGGTTTCGAAAAAGAAGATTAATCTCGCTAATTTACCAGCATTCCAAAAATGTTACGAATTATTCAGAATAATAAAGCCGAGGGAGGTGATAGAAAAAATTTGTAAAATCTCGTCCACTTGGCTGCTGCAGGTAGGAAAAAAAATCGTTTTCAACGCATTCACGAAATTTTTGACGGAATTTAGTCGATTGATTTTTATTTTCATTCGTGTCTGGCGGTATATTTATTTACACCTGTGCCAATTCAGGGGTACACACTTCGAAAGTCAATGGCCAATACTTACACCTATATTACACATACAATTACGTACGTATAGTTATATTTCAAATTTCATGGCTATACACGCGATAACCACGCGATCATCGTCATCGTCGTCATTTATCGAGACGATTACAATTTATTTAAAATTCGTAAATAGATGGTAATGGATGAAGGGTTATATTATTGGCTCGTGACCAAATGCTATTTTTTGTTTAAGACACAAGATTCTTATCTGGATGCGAAACGAGCTCAATTATGCGTCGAGACCGTTCTCGAACATTTCGCCAATCGAAAAAGTGACATCGAGGCAAAGTTGAACGTTTGGAAAAGAGTCGAACTCGATAAAAAAAGCAACCAGTCTCTGTGGATCAAAAATATGGTGGACAGTGAAAATGTAAGTCGATTTGTTTTTTCTGCCATTTCCATCGAACAGCAAATAGACTACTTATTGGCACGCGCGTGTTTTTTGTTTTTGTTTTTTTTTGTTTTTTGATTTTTTTTTTGAAAGTAATACCATAAAGTATCTTTTTAAATATAATTTTAATGTTTATCGACATCGTGTTGGCATATTAAAACGATTTTTCAGGTCATATCAATGAAATTTTTGGTGGTATCACTTGTGGATAATTTTTTCACATTTTTTCGATACGTCTTTTATGTGAACAATAACAAATGGAGCCATAAAAAACAGTCTTTTAATCAGAATAGAGGCTTATAATTGTTCATTACCGGTTTGTTTGTTTTTATTTTTGAAGGGGGGGGGGGTTGCTTGACTGGGTTGAAAGATGTTTTTAAATCTAAAGTTTTTTGTCACCCCTACTCCATCCCTGCCAACACAATTCTTCTGAATTAATTTGAAATTACCTAAGTATGTGAAGAAATTTTACGTGTCCAAAATTTAAATGATTTTCCAGACTGTTGTGTAAAATTAGTGTGTTCACATTTTAAAGAACTGAATTTTTTTGACGTTTCAGCTTGACTATTATTTCTGGTTGACAGGGAATTATCCGTTTTCGAAAATATGCTGTCACTAATAATACGTAGTTAGGCTTGTACATACATATTGAAATGCACACAAATACAGCTGATCAAACGTTTAAAATTGTGCATAAAAAACTAGCATTGAAGGCAGTTTTTACTTCATTTAATCTGCGTGAAAAGTATTAGTATCGAGTTTAATTTACGAATAGATACGAATCGAGACAAATTTTTCGTAGCTTTGTGGTTAAACTTTTTTTTTGGATCACTCTTACTCTTTTCGTGGAAAAGAAAGAACAAAACAAATTAACATATTTCTGAAAACATTCACCTCCTATAGGGCGCTACCGACGATTGCGTATAAATTGAAAGTCGCAAATAACGGGGACGGGTTTAGGGATCTGGAATACCCCTTATTACTGTCGATAAAAAGCTCGATGTAGAAAAAGTTAACGTTTTTGGGCGGTTGTGTTGTTGGGGCGTTGGGCAATAAGTTCCAAAAAAGTTTGTCGATAATATGTGGATCCTTTTTTCTTTCGATGGAGCTATGTAGTATCTACGCCCTTGATTCAGAGCATGTTCTCCTAATTTCCGGAAGAAATTCGAAATTTTCTAGTATGAGAAAGTCCCACCAACAGGTTTTCAATTTATGTACCAGTTTCCTCAATCAAAACTTTGCCATATTGTTTCAAAGGATTTCATTTTTTTATGAATTTTCGGAAGAAATTTTCCAAAACAAAAAAGAAAAAAGTTTTAATCAGAGCTGCATTTGGAAAAAGGTGCAAAAGACCTTCACAAACATACTCGGCATAGAGCTCTTTAAATTTTGAAGAATTGACAAATAATTCAACAAATGGATAAAATTTTGGATTTTATTTAAGAAAATATTTTGTTTCTCATGTTTCAATGGATTTATTTATCATTGAAACGAAAACTTGGAAAAAATCTCAAATAAAAGGTTATAAAAATTGTGAAAAATTGAAGAAAATTTTCGAATTTTTCAAAAAATTTAGAAACGATAACGTATCAGTGTATCAAACTTATTCCAACAAAAGATGATGTCCTGTGAGTAGAATGACTCGATGTAAAAAATATTTATAGGTGGCATAACAGTTCCCTCTGTCCCCTTACTCGCATTTGTTTATTTTAAATTGATGTTGATTTCATTATAAAAATTCGAAGAAAATTTGAAAATTTTGTTACACTAACATTACGATTGACTCTCAGCTACCAAAATATAATTTTCGGAACCATATTATTCGATTCCTGAAAGAACAAATATTAGGTCTGTTCGATATGCAAAAAAGTGCGAAACTTTAACATTTCTTCGGGCAGTTTAGTTTATAAAAGTACGGAACTGTTCCTCTGAAAAGATTGATCGAATTTTCGAGGGTAGAACTAATTCGAAATCAACTTTTTTTCCTTAAAAGTGCTTAATTTCCCGACACCACTCAGTGAGTAAATTCAGACGAAAAGTTCTCCTATATAGATACAATCGCATCACATACCCTGTGCATGCTATCATTGTCCTTTTTATCAAAAAACTTTTTTAAGTTGTTCTAATTAAGATATCAATATTTTTAGTCTTTCCCCTTCGCAGACCTGTCTGAAAACTAAAAACAACAGGGTTGAACTGATAAGGAACTTTCAACATAATTTGTCCCAAACTAGAACTTTAAGTAAACATATTTTTTAAGTCACCTAAATTCTTTAAAGAAGACTACAAAAAAAAAAAAAATAAATAAATAAAGAACTCGAGTCGTGGGAAGTAAATTTTTATATGGTAGGCATTGTATTGACTACTCATCAATTTGGTGTGCTTCTTGGAAGAGTGTATTGAACGTATTCAAATAGATTATCAAAATTGGGTACATAGCTACATACCTACTTATAAACAAAGTTCCATAATGTAATTTACAGCCGCTATTAGTGCTTTCATGTCGGTAATATTTACATTGAAGAGCATGTGTGACGATCCCTGTTGCCAAATCGTGTTGATGCCAATTATTACAGTCAACTTCAGTTAATTTTTTATAACACGTCCTACGTTTTCTTCTTAATGATTATAATATGCATATTTTCTTCTTTTTCGAAAAAAAAAAAAAAATTAAATAAATAAAAATAGTATTATTTGTTTGTATTTTCTCCCCTTAAATAGGTAACTCACGTGATTCTTTCACAAATTCAAAATTTGCCTAATAATTTCTTCTATAATTTTTTTAAAATTTCATTTTGTAGACAATTGACTGGGTTGTAAAACTTGAGTCCCAATTGTATCCTGTACTGAATACAGAGACAACCCTTACTGATATCCAGATAGAGCAAGTTAACGATAAAATTAATAATATTATTCCGGAAATCAAACGAGCCCAACAAGAAATTCAATTACGTATTAAAACGGCAAAAGACTTAATAGCCGAAGGTAATTATCAAAAATTTGATTAAGTTGTAGCTAAGTAGATTCTTAACTTTTCATTTACCTAATAAGATAATTTTTTTTTCACTAACAAAAAAGGAAATTTGGAAAACAATGAAGAAGTCCCACCCAAGTTGAATGAATTACATAATAATATTTGTTCCATCATCGTAGAATACTCGATATTAGTTGAAATGTTTTCATCGTTTTTAAAAAACGTAAAAAAGGTTAGCTCTTCCTTACGTTTAATGTTCAGCTTACTATCACATATTAGTCCAAACTTCTGAGAATCAATTTCGAAATACTTTCTATTGTTGTAGTTGGAGAAAAAAATCAACGATTTGACAGTCACCAGCGAGAAAATGACCGAGCCCAGTGTCCAGCAAGTTAATGATGTGAGGATGAAGCACACTGTGGCTAGCAAATCATTTCACGATCTGTGGGATATTACATACTCGGAAAGTCGAAGTTTGATTGAAAAAATTAAGGAACAGGTACATAATTATATGTATAACTTAGACCTAGTTTGATATAATTTACCTTACTTATTTACAACTGACCGTATTGTTGAATTTGGTTCATCTACTTTAAGAGTTCTATTGGTCCTCCTCCAGATAAATTTACAATTTCATCGTATAAAATCGATTGTCATTTTCTTTGAAAAAACTGTAGGCTAGCTTTTAGGCTAGAAATAATTAATGCAAATTATTTTTTGCAGGAAGGTACATCAACAAGTTTAGCCGATTTCGTTAAAAAATGAGGCAATCAAAATAATGCATATTTTATTTTTTAGCTTGGTTTATTTCAAAAACGCAATTCAGTGTAGCCCCATCAATTTAAGAAAATAGGTACGGAAAATGTTGTCAATCAATGAAGTTTTTCATAAATGATCATAAAGTCAGAATTAAAATGAAAAAAATTCACCTTGCATTCAAAATCATTAATACCAAAAAATACGAAAAAAATTCGAGTAACAATGAGATAGTACAGTTTTCGAATCGGTTTCTTCATAGAACTGGATAAATAACTAATTCATTAGAAATGGACACTTCTAAGAATTTCCTACATACACTTTATTGTGCAAAAAACGTTAAAAACTTGAAAATTTTTCTGAAAAAATAAATAAATAAAAAAATAAATGAGAGGCTATTTCTTTAAAGCAATTGCTTCAATCATCGAAATGAACAGACTCCAGATAAGATTTTTGAGCTTTAGTAATAAAATTTACGGAGCAGAGGTCATGGCAAGTTTGTAAAAAATTGAAATTTCCCATAAGAAAATAATAAAAATTCTGAGACTATTCAACATGCGATAAATCTGTGGTGCTCGGTAATGCCTGTTGAAAAGTGTAAGTCAAAAATGATTCTCAGCTTGTGGTAAATGTAGTATCGAATCGAAACGCCAGAAAAAAAAAAAAAAAAAAAAAAAAAGATAAAAAAAGATAAAAAAGATAAAAATGAAAAGAAAAAAATCCAGATAAAAACTGTCTAAATTTGTTGAACAGCAAAAAAAAATCTCAACTCAAAATTATAGGCATTTTCTCCCACTAAAACAAAATGACTCTCTGGATCCGCTTCTTAGCAATTTATGTTGGTGTCTTGAAGACCACAATATTTAATAGAAATAAAATACATAAGTCAAATCAATGTTGTGTAGTTGTTCATTCTCGTAAATTGATGATTTCATATTAATGATTTGACTTTTTATTTTTCAAATTCCATTTGATAAAACTGTCGCCAGAATGTATTATTTGCTATATATAAGCTCAAAATTGCCATTTTCGATTTCCACTGTCAATACTACTAGGCATCATATAATTATGCAGACTGAAGCATCATTAGTTTCTTTTTTTTTGTATTTGGGGCTTAAATAAAGCACTTGTAGTTTAATATTTATTTCACTCTAGTTCATCATACTATTCTTTGGCATGTTTACAAATTATAAGAACAAAAAAAGATTGAAGTGAATCACCTCAGTTACAACTATAAGAATCCAAAATAGTCGCCAAGAAAATGTAAAAATTACTCTTCATTATGATACGATTTAATGCAATGTGGATTCATGGGAGGAGGACTTTATAGCGTTTAATCATATTAAGTTCCACGAGGTGTTTATTTGAATTGATAATGGAGTGGAATTTGAATAAATTCAATTTCATCTACACGTTAAAAAAAGGAATAGAGTCTGGGAAACAATCGACTACCAATGAGTGGCAAAAATTGCTATAAGTCATATGCGAGAGCTGTAACTGCACGAGTTGACCATTAGTACCCTCTGTCTACGCTGAGATATACCTGATGTCATGAACCATAACCATACTTCCCTGCACAATCACATTTTTTATTTACTCTATGAAATAACCTAAATTGATTCTTATCATGGTACAGTTACATGCATCTATACCTACCTTTTCTTCTCCCTCCAACCAACTCCATTTTCTATAGCTGATTATGATGTCTGGTAAATCTTGGCATAGAGTATACTGTGAAAACAAATTTTGAACCTATGATATTTTTTGTAGAAAATATTCCTGTGGGGACTTGCTGTAGTGGGTAGAAGCTTGTAATTAATAGTTTAAGGTCCAGCGGACCATATAAAGTTGGTTAGAGTCATACGCCTGTTCTTGCATGCCTCGTAACTCACAACTGCCTTGCTTCAATACCAGTATCCCCATGTTGACCTATAAGGTGCGCAGTGAAGAGGGACTCTGTGGGCAGAGCCGTGACACTGGGGGCAGTGGTTGCAGGAAGCCTTTGGAGGCTACCATTGAGATACACCTGTAATCTGAAAATAAATTAGATATGGCAAGTACACATAATATTTTATTTTAAAAAAATACAAAAATACAAAATGTAATGTTTTTCACAATGCTAAAATGTGTGTGTATATATTTTATGTATATATATATATACATTTTTGAGAAACATCGTTTCTGGCAATTGCTGAATGTCTTAGCAAGAGAAAGTAGAAGTTTTGGTGGCCATAGATAACGGATTCTGGAAGGAAGAGTTAGGGAATCAGCATATTGCAAACATTGTTAGTGTTTTATATGAGTATACTCTGTCACCTATCATCCATGATCCTCCATGAGGTAGCTTGACAACAATAGTGGGGGCCAAAAAATCAGAAGTATACCTTTTCTACCAGTATAGTATTCAATTATGGCATGCCCTAAGGACGATAAGAGGTTAATAAACCTGGGTCTACAAGTGTTATGTCAGAGGTTCATCTTAAGCAAGAATAAAGGTAAAATATTTCTCATTAGTATTATTTCTTGATTTAAGCTCCAGAGGAGCTAGAAATTTCAGCAGTTGGGAAGTCTCTTTTTTGCTTGAAAATTCTATTTTCAAATGTCTGATGTCTCCACCATGCAATTTTTTTAGATCAGTGATCCTAGAAAGTTTTTAAACTGCAGGTTTTGACATATAATCCAACACATGAACTATGTCATTAATCAGTGGTTGGTAAGATACCATTTGAAGTGCATTAGGTAAGGTAGAAGATGGCCTATCTCTAAAATAGATTAATTACTCTCTTTTCCAAGATAACCACAGTTTTATAATATAATCTTAGTCAAGTTTTCAAATATAAAATAGCTGTTTAGCTGTAGGAGTTGAGTCCTTTAATATTTGATCAGGTCCTAAGTTCGCATGTAGAAAATGCACGTGCTTTTGCCAGTATGAAATGCCATTGTATGCCTTTCATATCCAGACTGTCCTTTATGTCCAAGTCTTTAGAGAAAGTGGTCTAGTCATCAGGTAAATATGCTAAAAGCAATTGAAATTGCACAACATTATCAGAGAGGGTTCCCTCAGATATTCCTTTATTAGCAAAGAATATCTGAAATGCTATTTCAGTCGTGGTTAAGGATGATACAAAAAAGAGATATACAGCTCTGGTAGAGAGGCACATAAATATCAGCACCCATTTTTTATGAATAGGGGAAGTTGGCATTGCCAATTGGTTTTTCCTCTTAGGTAAATATTTGTCAAATACAGGAAAAGGTACAAATATGTCTACATCTGTACAAGTAAAAGGGTGGTTAAAGGTATTAACCTTAAATCTAGCAAAGATGTATACATCAGCTGCTTAAATGGTATCATTTCAGATTTTTTACACAACATACATGATTTTTTCAAGATTTTTAGGAGCACTTTTAGTGCTTTAGAAACAAAATAATGCCAATGGAAGTACGCTAAGGTGAACTTAATACCCATGTGTACATTGGTTAGATGTGTATGCATTAAAAAAAGCTCAGTCATGTATGACTTAGGATGCAATAATATAGTTAAAAGCATATCTTTTGCATAAGGAATTTCTGGTACATGGTTTACTGTATGCAGAATTCCTGAAAGATTAAAATAAATATGAAATTTTTCATAACAAACTTGTTTAGGTGGATTATCCATTAAGAGCACTTCAAATATTTTAGAAAAATACTTTTTCTGCCCTGCGTAAATAAAGCTTAGGTGGACCCTGTGGGAGGAGCTACGACACCAGTCACACCTTGTCCATTTATACAAAATATAACTTTCATCTGTAGTTGGTGATAGAATGACTGTTTGGTCAAGTTCACTCCTTTTGGCTGGCAAATATGTAAGATGCTGGTTTGAATCCCCAAATCAGTAGACCTACATGTGGTGACCCTTGACTTGTGCTGAACATGCACACACTCTATCTGTGCAATGGAACTCACAACTTTCCTTCTCTCTGTAAGTTACCAATAAATAGTACCCTGTATTTGGGAAACTGTGTGCCTATATGTAGTGTAAGTCTGTGCATATAAATGTAGGTGGTGTGTTGTTCACATCAAACATACCACAACACCTAAAAATCCATCATAATTATATCATTCGACTCCTCTGAATTTCTATAGATGGTGAGTATGTGGAGACCTGCTGCACCCTGTCCATATAAAAACTATATTTATCAGCTACAGTCGATGGTGTAATGGCTGTGTGGTAAAATTAACTATTTTTTGCTAGAAAATATGTAGGATTCTGGTTTGAATTGCTAAGCTGGCAGTCTTATAATTCCAAAAGAAGGTTATTATTGTGCTTGATCAATTTTTTTGACTTCTTCGCCGTTGACTTACGATAATCAAACCTTCATTATCAATAGAACTGAATAATATAATAATTACACTTAAGTATCAGTAACTAGTGAAGAAATAAACAAAGAAGTAGTTCAGAAAAAAATCATTTCCACACAAGAGAAAAAATGTAACTTTTCTCCACAATTTAGAATCGATTTGGAAATCTCTCACTTTGCCAACCAAAACTGGTTCAATAATAACTTCTTTTTGGGGTACAAACTATGAAAATACGTATTTCTAGACATACCGAGCTACCATTTTTTACCAATTTTGAATGTAAAAACCAAGTTTTTGGGGTCAACATAATCCCATTTGAGAATGATTTATACTATTAATATACCTACATAGTATTTGATTAATATGCAAATTGTTTACACAGGAACCTGGAAAATATGCCAATAGAGACATCGAAACGATGAACGATTTACTCGAAAGTACTAAATTGGAATGGGAAAACTTATCCAACAAACTGGAGCAGTCGCTGAAACGGTGGCAGATTTTGAAACAATTCGACCAAGATTTAGAAAGCATTAATACGAGTATCAAAGAGTTGTCAGAAGAACTGCACTCATTACAGCATCAGTACAGGCAGAGTTTATCAGCAGCCAAATCATCTTCGCTTGCATTCCAGTATTTTGAGAAAACTATTCAGGTAATAAGTCAAAAAATAATTACTATTCTTCGTACTTAAATTGTTACAAACTTCGAATAGTTATAGTTAAACAAGAAGCTATACGTATATTAGCTTAATGAAATAATAAATATATTATTTTTTATAAATTCAATAAGTGTTCCAAGAAAAGAAAAAAATTCTTCGTAAAGAATAGGTGCGTACCACCACCAATAAAATGTTCTGTCGTATGACTCAAATTTTTTTTTCTATTTTTTTTTATAATCTACTTTAAAATTTATTAATTTGACTATAACTTTTTTTTTTTTTTACTCGGTTGGATAAGGATAAGAATAATTTAAATTCCTGCCAATTTTTTAATTTGCCTTTTTTTATGAGCCCAGAAAATGGACTGATACGTGTCTTAATAGCTTTGTTTGGATGCGTATACAACCATTTTAGACATGTGTTTTTGTGACCAACGAATTTATTTGTCATATTTTTCTTTAAGCTGACATATTTGATTTTATCTCTGAAAAAAAAAAAAAAAAAAAATCCACTAATATAATTCGTCTTAGTTCGACCGTTCCTGCCTCTTCACTCTTAATTAAATGCAATTTTCGCGAAACAAAAATGAATTTTAATATAATTTTTCTTAATTTAATCATACGTGGATTGTATTTGATGTTGGCCTAGAAATGCTGCTGAAACTGGAGCACCAAAATATAAGTATACACATTCATCACATTCATTCTATAAATATAGTGCACGAATGCGTTTATGTAATAGTGATTCATTTTTTCATCTGCATACGAATATGATGATGTTCGTCCGTAAGAGTTTCTTCTTTCATTGTTTCATGTTTCATCCGTGGCATTTCGGTGCCAAGGGTAAAAAACACTTTTGTACGTTTATTAACATCCTACACAGAGTGCAATTGAAATTCTTAAAAGATCAGTAAAACGTGTCTGGATTTCTTTTCGAGTGCCCAATTACATTTTTATATCATCTTAAATATGTAATTCAGAAATCAGTAAAACGAATAAGAATTCCGAATGCATTGTGCAGTATAATATAATGAAATGCGAAAACTTTCCTGTATGAAACTCCCAACCTTGCAAGTATTGCACCGTTTCACCAACTGCAGTCTATATTTTTGGTTCCGAAAATAAAACCTTTCGTATTTGCATGTGCGAACATTACTGTGCAGAGGGGAATTGAAAATGGAGTTAATTGCGCCTAAAACACTTCATACCCTGGTACACAGACCTGTAGGCATATAAGTTATACCTAAAGAATATGAACATAAAAATATCGAATAACTTTTCTTTTTTTCACTCTTTACTTGTCAGATTTTAGAGGTAAAAATAGAATCGTTCATAAATACGGCTGGAGAAGTATTCCAGGTAAGCGAGTCGAAAACAAAAGAAATTGAAAATCAGCTGGACCAGTTGAAAGATCGATGGAATAAATTTTGCGCCCAAGTATCAGAAACAAGGCACATGATTGATTTGAGTATTCAGTACTTCACCCTCATCGAAGAAGTAAGTATTCGACTAAAGTAGAGAGAGTCGATAGTATCCCTATAAATAGCTCCCTCATTCGCAGGAAGTACGAGAAACTATTCAACCATTCTCTCTGGTTTAAGCGGTAATCTCAACTTTGGTACCGTTTCCTTAATGTTTAGAGAAAATTAAACTAAAATATAGGCTCATTAGGTAGAGTGAGAAAAAGTTATGTAGCACTTTCATCGTAAAATTGACCAAACTTGATATTCTGATCTCTTTGTTAGATACTAACAATAATGTACTAAAAACT
Source organism: Ericerus pela (assembly GCA_011428145.1). Taxonomy (NCBI): domain Eukaryota; kingdom Metazoa; phylum Arthropoda; class Insecta; order Hemiptera; family Coccidae; genus Ericerus; species Ericerus pela. The sequence continues at coordinate 779,675 of WOFM01000392.1, forward strand.
AATAAAATTAAATGTTCTTACTTTTGGTCCATTATATAATAGGTACGATGTTTGTGAAATAACTTTTTAATACATAGTACCTAATCAGCTTCAATTTCAATTCATTATTTTTATATACTTACGAGGATACTTTTTTTTTTTTTTCACGTCGCCCATAAGTGCCACATTGGAGGAGATAAAAATCCATTTTTAAATTACGAAAGACCAACATTTTCTCAATTTTCCGTACATAAATCTTTTATTTTGCTAACAAATAAGATTTTTTACACCCCCCACTCCCCAAAAATAAATTTAAACATTTTTACCATAACACGGTAAGAAAAGAGTATACTACTCAACTAGGGAGGAAAGTGAGCAATTTCTCAACGAGTTCAAGGTTATATGGCTCGTGCGGTAACTACCCGAGTTGATACACTGCGCATTCTGACCGAGATGCTTACAATATTTTTTTCGTGTACAGAATGCTGTATTTGAACCAGGAACAGTAAAAGTTACGGATTGTTAGTTGAATTCCCGGTGATGATAGAGAAAATTTTTAAGAAAAAAAATTGGAATTGATTCAAATGAAAGAAAATAATATATTTAAAGTTATGGGGAAACTGAGGAACCAATTAAGCCTGAAAAAAAAAATTAAGATTCGAGAAAAAGAATTAATGAGAGAGAAAAGTCGTAAGAGTTCTGAAATTGACCACTTTCGTCACGCTATACATGCCTCGAAAATACAGCATTTCTTCCACATGTTGCAAAAAAAACTATATTTTATTTGGCTGTGTTCTTTGTGAAATTTACGTGAAATTTCAGAGAAAAATTATCGTACTTATTACATTATGTGTTGTAGATGAAAAATCACAAAAAATAAACTACCTACACGTTATTTTTAATTGACTTCAAAAAAAAAAAGTTCTCAATTTGACTCGCATGTAGGTATATTTGTCCGCAATTCGTGGAGAACTACTGGACCGATTTTCATAAAACTTGTTGCACTTGACTTATTATTCTTAAACTTAGGTCATGAAACATAAAAATATAATAATAAACGAAATAACATTTTTTTGTTTATTATTTCCAATTACATATAAAATTTTCAAAAAACAACAAACTTTCAAAAGATTTTCCTGAATTCATGTAAAATAATGACTCAGTTCTTTCAATGTAGGTTCATGCAAGTTAAGTTTCTCCAGATTATATTCACATATACAGCAAATTCATATACTATGCACTTATTTATGATATAGACAGAAGAATGCTTTCGAGAGGGTACCAAATTATTGGTTTGCATCGCACGAAAATCATCAACAGCTCAAACTTCCGAGGAGGCCGAAAATCTTCTAAGAGATATGCAAAAATTTTTGTTTTCCATTCAAACGAAGCAGGAGGAGCGAATAAGATGCATTTCGGAATTAGTTCCTCGGTTGTTCTGTGAGTTAAAATATGATTTTGTGGAACTTTAGATTTAACTTAATATATTATGTACAGGCCTATAAATACAGGATTTTGGTGAATTTACTTTTGCAGGTGATGATCAGGACTATACGAGGCAAATATCTCAAATTATGAATGAGAACAATGACATGTTAGACTCATTTTCGACAGTATCCAAAGAGCTTTCTATTCTGCAACATAAGTTAAAGTCGTCTCCCGTTCCAAATGAGGTTCGTATCCATTAGTTCTACTATTTTTTTGATTGGCAAGACAAATTAGTTCCAAAATATCCTTTTAAATACGATATATTATCTTTTACCATTCAAGCTTTCATGTTGGATCGGAAAATTTCAAATTAATTTAGTGATTTGTCTCGTACTGAGGGGTTTTGTTAGGGTGAAGATCTCAGTTGATGCAACAAATTATAGTTGATTGAGTTGAATGAATCTTTTAAACTATTGCTTTAATATAATTACCCAAATTAGAACGTTGTCATAATTGCTATGAAACGAAGCCAGTAGGAAAAAGAATTCAAAATTTTTTTTTGAAACCATATGAAAATTCTGCTTAGAAAAAGCGAGGAACACATAAATTTTCGTTTTAAGTCCTCTCATTGAAAATGGGTCAGTGGGGCGTAATGGTCAGGTGCTTGGCTTTGTAACTGAAAAGTTGCGAGTTCAAGACCGACCGCCGCCGCATTCCTGACCCAAAATGGCTGTATATTCGACTCGGTTCTACTAGAGCTTTAGTAAGTGATTGAAAATAATTCGTGCTTGGTAGACAATGGGCCACTGGATCCCGACCATTTTCCTCCTCACTCTTCGACACTAAAATATATCCTCCAGTTGTTAGGTAAAATAACCACGTTTCCAAAGTTCATAAAAAAAAATGTCTATCAGTATATTTTAGTGGACATACTTTTTCCATTGGTACGGTTTAATTAAATGTCAAAGTAGGTGTAAGGGGTCGAAGAATTTATTCCGTCATTAATTAGACCCAAACTGATATTCTCTTTATTGGAATGCATAAAATTGAAAATTTAGTCAAAACATTCTGCCTGTCATTTTCTATGATGTTAATTTTTTTGGGGGCAAAATTAAAAAAGAAAAATATCAAAAAACTCGAAGGTTGAGAGGTTAATGGTTTTCTTCTAGCTATGCATTATTCACATTGTCATAAAACATTGTTTTTCATTTTCCAGACCGTTAAAGAAAACGTACAATCATCAGAAATTGTTTCGGTCGAAAAGTTACCAACAGTTCTGGGAGCTGAAAAAGTAAGTTTATTTGAAAGTTGAAGAAAAAGATTTTAGCCGACGAAAGACTTTAGGGAAATGTCGAACTTTTATTTTTCAATTAAATTCGAATAAATCTTTCATTAACTTAATTTAACTTAATTATGTGGTTTTTGAAATAAAAACAATTTTAGTGCATTATTCTAATTTATTACGAATAAATAGGTACCTACTTATTTATTACTGCTATTATCGTTTTGTTACTCTCGTCCAAGGAGGAACAGAATTATTTTTAATTAGATACAAATTCAGTATTTGGACGAAGGAGGGGCTAAATTCATGGCAAAACATAAGAAGAATATTGATAAGTGGTGTCCTTGGAGTCTGTATTTTCCGATCAAAAAACACCTTACACCTATAAAAAGGGTTTCTTTAACAGCGGTGCTAGTGACCTGCCGTTGTGACGAGGGAGTGAGCAAAAGGAAAGGCAAAGACCATGTAGACCTTTCATTACCACGGAGCTACCAACCCCCTTGAAACCACCGGACAAACTCGGACGGAAAAATTCATGTCTTTATGAAAAATTAAAATTATTCTTAACGACAAAAAAATAAAAAAAAAACTCAAATTTGCTTGCAGAATGTGAATGATTCGTAGTTGCCGACAGTAAGAACTTTTTTTACCGTTTTGGTCAGCCGAAAGTCTCATGTTCGTTATAAATATGTATATATATTTTATTTTTGTAAAAAACATAATACATAATATAACTCTCTTCCAAAATTATATAAAAATTACTTAAAAGTAAGAATTCTGAAGCATCAACAACTTCAGGTTGCTGTGAAAATTAAACCTACGAAAATGTCATCAGAGATTTTATATTTACGGCAATTTAGTTAGGCAACATTATACACACTGAAGTATCGCAATAAGCAAATTATTGAACCTTGAGGAAGGTTCAACGTACTGAAAAACAATTTTTATTTTTTGTTCGTATAGGTAAATTGTAACATTATACTAAGACCCCATTTATTTTTTTGTTTTGTGTTTTTTAGGTGGAAGTAGTTCAAGTTACCGAAGAAACGACTTCAGTTACACAATACGAAACCAACACACGAACCCCTGCAGGTTCATCTAGTCCACCATTTAAAAAAACTAAATTTTTCAACCAACTGCAAGAACCTGTTTTCGTATCACCGTTGACAAATACAGAAGTGTTAGAAGGTTCCAAATTTACTTTTGAATGCGAGTATGTGTCATTAGTAAAAGTTATACGTAGGCTACATTATAGCTTGTCTCTACTTTCGATTGTTTGATTGTAGAGTGAAAGGATATCCCACGCCTGAAATTCAGTGGAAAAAAGAGGGCGTATCAATTAATAATAATCCCGATTATCAAACCAATTTCGAGAATGGCATATGCAGCTTGACCATCGAAGAGGTGCTTATTGAGGATTCGGCAACGTTTGCTTGTCGTGCCACGAATGAAGCTGGAACTTCGGAGACCAGTGCCATATTATCTGTTATTGGTAATTTCATCTCATTTGTTGTGTTTTCATTGCTAACAAATAATCCGCGTTTTAGTCGTATAATTTTTTACAGTACAATTTTGAACTTTTTCGTACAGTTCAGAACAGAGGTTAAAAGTGAACGCAAAATGATATGAAATATAGCTACATACACCTATTTCTAAAATATCTGATTAAGTTTAATTAATGTTTTCATTCGTTCATGAGCTTGAGAAATGGAGACTGACGAAAACGAAAAACCAAACATATGTTACCGAAACAGCCTGATATTTTTTGTCAGTCCGTTTGTCCATATTACTGAGTACATGTATATGGGTACTAGCGTGAGGTTTCTCATTTCTCTCCCTCTTCCTCTCCCCCTTCGCTCTCTCAATCACACTCTTTCTCTCTCTGTTTTCTTCTTTCTCTCTTTCTCTGCAGTAGGACAAAGGATTCAAAAATTTCTTATGAATTTATTCATAAGATTTTTTTATATAATATGCATACTTAGTTCAGCTGATTTATAGTCCAGTTAAATCTGCATTAAAATGACGTAAAAAAAATTTAGCGACACAAACTTTAACTACCTATATAGGGTTGTTAGGTGGATATCCTAGAATAATATACTAAAGGTTTCACTCTCCCCACCTCTTGAATTTTTAGGAAGGGTGTGTTTAATTCGCAAAATTTGGTTTTTAGCATTATTCTCTACGAATTTCGATTTTGTGATAAAAATCGGTCGGTACAAAATTGTTAAGCATAATATTTTATAAAATAAAGGTTCCTTGAAGTTTTTTCCTACCGCCTTCTTTCCCTGCAGAGAATCTTGAAACCAACCATTCTTCAGTACATGTGTTCAGTAGCATCATATGGGAAATATGACTCCTAACTTTCGTACTATTTAGATAATTCGTAAACCCAGTATATATTTTTTACCCATCCACCCCTTCCGTAACCCCTTACCATCCCTTTCACCTTTACAGTTTTTTGTAGGATGGGATTATGCATGGAAGGTGGATGGGTAGAAAATATGAATTGGGTTTACAAATGTGGGAACATTACTCGTATGAGGTTATAGGGGCTCGCACCCCTTGACAACAGTCGCCGCCCAAAGGCTGGCAATAATCGTCTTTATGACGTTAAAAGAATTTACAATGGTGCGTTTGTATGTTCGTACCTGTACGTACGTACAGGTAAGATACATTGTACGGGCCGAGATCAATTACCTGATAACAATCTCGGTAATGTCACAACCCGGTACCAAACGCACTGCGTCGTTTCTTATCACCTCAACGGAGACAAGAAACGACGTAACGCATGACATAATTACGTACATATATGTATGCATGTGTGTCTGTGTGCGTGTACCAAATCCTGTATATAAACTCTCAGAACCGGCTCAAAAATCGCCAGTGTTTGCCGAGGATTTGGCTCTCCCATACTTAATCGTATGAAGTGGCAGAACACGCAAATACTGTTGAAGACCTTCTAATGTGAATATCTCTCACGACAAGTTATTCCACAACGAAGTATCTGAATAATTTGATAATTAGGAGCTATGTCTCTCATATAATACTACAGAACATACTCACTGAAGAGTGGTTGTTTTTAAGACTCTCTGAAGGAAAAAAGGATGTCAGGAGAAAAACTACATGAAATCTTTTTTATATAAAATTTTATATTTAACAATTTTATAATTACTCATTTTTATCACAAAATCAAAATTTGCAGAGAAAAACTGAAAAAACCAAATTTTGTGGGATGAACACTTTCTCCCTAAAAATTCATTAGGAGGGGAAGGCGCAACTTTAAGTATGCCAATCTAGGGGACCAACCCAATAACCTTATAAAGTCAAAGTTTGTGTTTAATTTTAGCTTTTGTTCAGTTACATTTGACTATCCTAAACTGATCAATAAAGTATATTTTCTTTTTTCAGACACTTATAAAACTTTTTTTTAAATAATTTCCTCAAAAATTATAAGTAAAATTTAGAAAAAAATGCATGTCTTGGAGAACAAGATTTTTGGAAACGTTAAACTGTACCTATTGTTTTATCTGAAAATTATCGATAATCTAACTTTATAAAAATCATACATCAACCTCTTAACGCAAGTACAATAAAATCATGTAATTTTTTGCTTTCAGATAACGATTCTGATGATAAAATACTACCTCCGTCATTTATCATTCCCTTATCTGACGTAGCAGTATCAGAACATCAAAATCACGAATTTTATTGCAAGGTTACTGGTAATCCTTTACCTGTGGTTCAGTGGTACAAAGACGACGTTTGTATCGATTCGATGCCAAATTACGAAATTACTTTCAACAATGGCGATTCAAAACTTCTAATAAAGAATGTAACCTCAGATGATGACGCAACGTACACATGTTCGGCAGTGAATCCACTGGGAAGTGAAGCAATGTCTGCTAAACTGAATGTTAAAGGTATAGCTGCTATACCTAATAGAACAGGGCTGCAGTTAAAATTTCCGAAATGGTTTTTAGATGAAATTTTTTAAAGATTCTTACCTTTATGAATATCAATCTCCTAAGTTAATTATTTCATCTAACATTTTGTCAGTTTAAAATTTGTCTTTCTCAAGTTTTTTAGTATCAATGGGTTGAGGGAAAGTAAGGAGATCTTAAAATCCATTTTCTCCTGTACAGAAATATAAAATCAGAAACTGTCGAAGGGGACTTTATAGTCTTTATATTATTATATGCCTACTTACTTCTCTCATAGGTATCACTCAATGATATATTCAGTCATTTAGGTCAAAACAATACCACACTTGAGCAAAATAGCATTTCAACAAACTTTTGATTATTTCCGGAATTTTTCACCATCATTAAACTCCAAACACAAAATTGTACCAATTTCCTTGTATTCACATCGATATAATTTAAATTAATGTAAATACAGGCATATCTAGAATGTGCGGAGCGCTTAGACAATTTTTCAAACACCTAAACCTTAATCATTTTTCTGCGAGAATATTTTTCACAATAACGCAACAAATTTTTGAGCTTTTTGAAGCAACTTGTGAAAATACGACGAAGTTTATTCCAAATATTCGAGTGACTGTGAATACTTTTGACGAATTCTTCAAGAAAAATTTCAGCATCTGATTTTACAATTAAACCAATGTATGAAAAAAAAAAAAAAAAAACACTTTTTGGAAGAAGTTGTATTGAGAAAAACGTACTCGAATTTTAGTTAGGAGGAACAATGGAAAATAAAACAATTATAAAAGGATTTAGTTCGCAAAAAATAATTTTATATCAATAAAATTGTTACACTCCAGTTTTTGAAAATAAAGGCGTTTAGAGCCAGGGGGTCCGTATTTTCCCAAAATTCCCCCGAAACAATATTATTTCCACCCACAAAAACAAACTATTTTTATAAGTCCAGCATTTTTTTTTTTCAGAGCTAAGAAGAGGATCCAGACGCCCAAGACCCCTTAATATATGCCCTTGTTTAGAAACGACACAAAACTGTTGAGTACTCTTTTCTTGTTACGATAATTTAAATACCCACGTCTACGATCAAAACAATTACACTTTGACTATAAAGTACTTGACCAGTAAAGCTCCATAAGCCCAAGTAATTTATAATGTAAAAATATGGTGACATAGAAGTGGACAACCAACGAGTACTCGACGCGTACATTCGATGTTTTGCTTGAGTTCATCAATTTAGAATCCATTTGATAAGGGTCATCCCTTAATTCACAAAGATAGCGTACTTAGAGGTAGTTGAAAGTACGTCCTATGGTACACAGTGGTTGTCTATTTAATGCCGGCTTGTCTAACCAGAAATCATTGTTCCCTGCTGGTCCACTGCTATAATTATAGTTAAAGAAATTAAACTACAGGTTTTCACAGATTTTCACTGTATTTAGTACGCTGTGATACATACGTGTAGACCTAAGGTTCTCGAAAGTAAAGACTTATTAAAACAGAGATGCTACAGGAATTGGCTTATTTAGAGCTACTGGCACACTACTTGAATTTCCAAAAATTCACAAAAATTCGCGTAACAATTAAACCATCATCAATAATGATAACAAAATTTTAAAAAAAAAGTTATTTTCTCAACCCTTAACTTGTTAAAAATGTCAAGATACACAACTGGCTATAGGTAGCAAATTAATGAAGGCTGAAACGAGATTTACTTAATGCTGAGTGAGAAGAAAATAAAACAAAGTATTAGTAGTACAGAAGGCTGGATCAAGGGTGTAGATAAGGGGGTGTTCTGAGGTCTCGTCCTACCTTGGCTCCGAAAAAAAAAAAAGCCCGATATAAAAAATGGTGAGCGGTTTTCGGTGATGGTGGTGTGGAGGGTGGTTGGGTCAGAAGAGAATATGACATTAAAAAATATAAAACCGTCACTACGATAGAGTTACGCCCTTCCCGAAGGAAATTGAAAAATTGAGAATTTCTTCGAAAATTTACCTCCTAAAACCGTTAGTTTGGCCTTTGACTGCAACTCATCGAAAAAGTGACGAAATTTAAAACCGATTCGAGTGAGAAAGAAATTCGTATTGTACCTAACCGTTTATATTGATTATCGTTTCTATGCGTATAGGTAAAGATTTGTACACCGAATCTCCATCGTTTACGTCGTGTTTAAGCAACGTAATGGCACGCGCTGGACAAAAACTTAAGCTCGAGTGTACGGTTAGCGGAAAACCATTTCCTAATCTGTCTTGGCTGCATAATGGAAAACCTTTAAAAGAACAACCGAACATAATAGTAAGAAGCCGTAGAAGTGTATTCAGTAGAAATACTTTTTTTTTTTTTTCGTTCTCTTAAACGTTTTTAATATTTTTTTTGTTTTTTTCCGCTGTTCTATTCTCGTCTTATTTCTTCTCGCTTCGGTGTAATTAAAATTAATTTTACTAAATATACGTACGCAGATTTCTGTCGACGATACCACCGGTCACGTGGTATTAATTATACTGGAAGCGTTTCCAAAGGACGCGGGAACGTATACGTTGGTAGCGACGAGTACCGCTGGAGAAGTATCGTGCTCCAGCCATGTTTCGGTTAAAGGATTATTACCATGTGAAACGTCGGATTCCGAAATACCCAGCGACGCGGAACCAGTTAGGCCATCAATTAAATCTCCTCTGAGTGACGTGACCGTGAAAGACGGTTCCGAGGCATTACTCGAGTGTGTTATAGTTGGTCAGCCAGAGCCAGAAGTAAGATATTAACTATATTACCTATTTTCATTAATACGAAAAAAAGAAAATTACGTACGCAGGTATAGGTACCTACCTACCTACCTACCTACCTACCTACCTACCTACCTACGTATCTGTACCGTTGTATAATTACGTACCTGCGGGTATGGGTATCTACGTCGTCGATTTCACGAGAAGAAAAACAAATAATTTTTTTTATTTCTATCGAAATTTTCATTTCGTTTGTGGCGAGAAAAAAAGTAAAACTTTTATTTCTATTTTCCGTGCCATTAACTCGTCACAGGTTATATGGTACTGCAACGAGGTTCCGGTTAAGGAGTCGGACAATATTCAGTTACTGTTTCGAGGCGATAAGTGTTCGTTATTCATTAAAGAAAGTTGTGCCGAAGACGATGGTGTTTATAAAGTCGTGGCTATCAATTCGGCCGGCGAATCGAGCAGCACGTGTCGGTTAAAAGTTACTGGTAAGTGTTTTCGGATTAGATGCGCGGGTTTCGAATATTTTCTCACTCCGGTTAGTTGCGGTTTTGTTTCGATATACGAATTCAAATGACAATGAAATACCGACTGGCTAAAGCAAAACTCTGGCCTACGGTCAATTTTTTGCGTACAAAGAGGTCCAACACATTTTAAAAGACTCCGCATGACTTCGGTTGAAAGTGGTTTTTTTCTCTCTTTAATTGCTGCACATGGACCCAGCGAAGGCAGAGAGATGCAAGTACTGTTGATTTGATTAAGTCATCTTGGAGAAAAGTAACATTGTAAGTTCGTCACACATAGGTACACTTTTGTTGAGTCAGATTGATCTTAAAAAAGTCAAATAGGTGCGGATCCATAGGGGAAAGTGGAAAATTTTCCCCTCAAACAGCCAAAATAAATAAAAAAGACAAAAATGAAAGTATGACATAGAATCCAGATAAAAATCGTAAAAATTTCCTTCTTCTAAACAACCAAATAAAAAACAAAAATTAAGTATAAGTTTGTTGAAAAACAAAAATAAATAAATTCTTCCCCAAAAAAGTTACATTCTGGATCCGCTACTGCATTCATAATACGTAGGATTACAATTTATACGTGCTGGCTGAGCAAGTCCAGCCCCCAACGACAACTAGGATTTTTAAACGGAGTTGGTAAGGATATTGAGCTGAAAAGTACAACATCATCTAATTCAAATTTTTTTCATCATCTTAATTGTTTAACTTAAAGTGGAAGGGACTGGCCGGGTAGGTATTCCACGAACACGCCTCAATAGAGGATTTTATAATGTTAAAAATGAATGCAGTACATCAGATACATTTCTAAATGAAGAATTTATCCTACTTCTAAAAGTGCCATTAATGTTTGAAAATTTGAACTAAAATCACAATTTATTGTAGACTGGAAACTCACAAATGACGTTACACTTCTTTGAAACGTTGTGTATTATAATCAAAGTTTACAAAATGGTGGGCTAAATAATTTAACACCTTATAACGTTAGCTGGTCAATATAGAAGTGAAGTAGGTAGGCTTTATTTCCGAAGTCTATAAGGTAATTACAATGAAATATGTCATACCATTATTATAAAAAAATGGGTAACTTCATTTGAAATCTATTTTGTTTAAATGTATATAAGGAATTTCAAATTTAATGAACCTACCAAGTCAGCCACGTCTTATAACCTCGTTATAATATGAGCCTGCGCATGAAGGTTAAGAAAGCAATCAACTCTTTTACTTTCATAAAAAACTGTTTAGAATTGGTTTTCATAATTCATCAAAATTTTTGATGGATCTTAGTTTTACAAACAAAAAAAAAGAAGTTTTCGAAATTTTTAAAATTATCTTTTCATTAAACCTCAAAAAAATTGTGCCCCTATCTTATTGGGGTGTTTTGATATTGAATAAGTTTTTACTAACGATTTTTTGTTTCAACCAAGTTGGTGCATAAATTTTTGAAATGTCTATTTTGAGCATTCTTTTATATTATTTTTGAATGCCACATCACGAAAGATGCCTTACAAAAAAAAAAAAAACTGTTCAAAGCACAAGCTGATCATATTTTTGGAGAAGAACCAATATATTGACATTTAAAGGACATTTCAGATGCAAAATGCGTATTTTTTGATTTATTGCCTTTGTTTGTGGTATGAACAGTTTAGCTAGATCTAACTCTTGTGCTGAAAATGTCTACTTTTGCATCATAAACCTAAGGTAATCATTTTGTGAGTAATCATTGAACTTCAGAAAATAAAATCTCCTTTTTAAACTCAAAACAACAAAGTAACAGAATAACGAAATATTATTGACATCTTTCAATACCGCAGCATGTTTTTTTTTTTTTCTTTTTTCGCAGGAAGATAAAGAAAACTTTTTAGGCCATTTTCCCCTCTGTGAGTGGCTTATCATTCTTCTAATTTATATGTGATAAACAATCATTATAATTCTACGTTGAAAATACACCTGTAGTCCAGAGAAGATAGAAATCTTATTCTGGAAAATTGCCATAGCTTCTTTTTTTCCACTAATCTTTAGGGATGAGCGTCCAGGCGAGTACTGTTGATTTGATTTAGTCATTCATCTGACGGTGTTTTTGGTGAATTGTGTATTCGATGTAATGAAAAAATAACTTAATGGAGGACTCGAGAAAATTGATTATCTTTCTCACAAATATTTTTAACAGAAAAAAAAAAAATTTCTTTATTGCCTTAGCCTCTTTTCCAAAAATTTTTTGTTTTAAAAATTCGGTCGAACGTACATAATTACATGATTGCATCATGATACGATTTTTTTTTTAGTAATCGTATGGGAAATCAGTTTATTTCGAGAAAAATTAGTATTTTTTCTGATTCTTTCTCTATAATAGTACCTATCTAGTAGACTACTGGCTCTTAATTATTTTTCACTTTTTTTGCACATTTTTCCGAAAATACAATCACTGTTGACGAACAATATTTTCAAGAATTACATCGCAAGTCACCAGAAAAATATAGATAATAATTATGTTCTATGTAATGTAATGAACTAGTCATGCATAATTCGCCAAGATATATTACGTACCTACATGAAAAATTCAAAGACATCGTTCCACCATAGTCAACACTTGCCAAAATATCTGGAACCGCCTACATAGGTGTCTAAATCTAACTTTTACTTTTAGACGAGTCATCTATCGCTGTAATCTATTTGAAGAAAAGAAAATTTAATTGGATTTGAAAAACTAGAACGTTCTTACTCTATTTTTAAACACGAGCTTGACATATGTGTAATGTGCCTACCTATAGTATCTTCCAAAAATCTTAAACGAAATTAGAAAAAAAAAAAATCTATCTAGCTTGTTCTTCAAAATATGAAGGAATGTTATTTTTTAATCTGTCAGATGAAAAGGGGGGATTTTATTTTATTTTTTGCATATATTTTCTCTTGACAAATAAAACATTAAGTGAAAGAAAATGTTTTTTTTTTTTGACAGTTGGAAAAACATTTCTTGTTATATTTTTTCTTTTTTTTTTAATTTATTTTACTGGTCTTGTAACTCGAGCGAAACTTTTTTACCAAGAGTCATACAATTAATGACATCGACGAGGGTAAATGATCTCTTAAAATGAATTTTTCAATCGCATGTGCTGTGGCAGCACTAATTGAACCAAAACAGAGAAAACCGCCATTTTGTAAAGGAAATAGAACGGTGATTAGTTTTTCGGATAAAAGATACATCAATGAACACGATAATATTATAAAACACTAATAAAGCTCAAAATAGATATTTATGGCACAAGTGTATAAAGTAGGTAATTTTTATCGGAGTGGCGAAAGATGCAAATCACACGAGTATCAATCGCCTACTATATACACGTGTGTCACACACTATTTTTTACAACATCCCCTAAAAAAAATTGAAGTAAATAAATATTTTTGCAAATGTAAACATATAAGAGCAACTATCCCCCAACTTCCAACAAGACCATGTGGCATAGAGGTTAAAGTTTAGGCTCTTCACTGTAGATGTTAGAGGTTCGAATTCCCGTGGCTCAGACTTCTACGAAAAAATAAATAAAATAAAATAAAATAAATAAATAAATAAATAAAATGACCATGAAGGCTACGTGCAGTAAAAACCAGACAGGACCAATGTATAAAATGGGACATGCGCCCAAGAAGAATATGTAAAGTATCAACGTATAAAGTATTTACTTTATATTATACATCTATTTCTAAATGGTTCTAAAATCGCCCGCTTCATAAATCATCAAAGTGCATATAAAAATAAAGTTTATAAACAAGTTATGGGGATGTAAACATATATATGCACACACACACACACACATGAGTATCTATCGGTGGTGACGTTGCCATGTGAATATCGTCACTACTTTTAAACTTGTAGGTCGCTGGTTTGATCCCCAGTCCAGGCAGACCTACAAAATGGTAACCTGGATTTGATACAAATTTGTAACAGCGTCTTCTTCTTGTTCACAAATCCCTCTCCATAGAGAGGCGTAGAAGCCATGATGGTGTAAGCTTGTGTGGTTTGGCTGGTTTCCCTCATGATCAGCAGCCTAGCTCCACCCTCTACTGTGTTGTCATACTGCATCATAGCTACAGCACTGGGGGAAGTAGTTATGGGTATGTGAACATATATACGCACACACACACATGAGTATCTATCAGTGGTGGCATGGCCGTGCGGATATTGTCACTGCTTTTAAACTTGTAGGTTACTGGTTTGATCCCCAGTTCAGGCAGACCTACACAAGTGTTGCAAAAATTAATTAAAAAATTACTGGTAACCTTTGTTCTTTTCTCTTTCATACATAATGTTCTCAAATAATTCATAGACATGTATTCCCCAGCCAGGTAAATATAGTTAAATTTTGCGTAATTTCCTCAAATAAAATAATTCTTTGAGTTCCGAATAGCAAGGAGAAAAAAAATTGGATAATAGGTAAAACAAAAAAAAGAAAAGAAAAAGAGAGGAGCTCTAGCCCAATCCTTGACTACAAATCTAACATAATATAGGCTGACGAACAGATATTTATGTTACAGGTTCTAATATTACTTGTAAGTGATCATTTCTGAATCATATCTATTTTAAGTCTTCATGATTTTTCTTTTGTATTGACTTAGATTCAGCAAAACACGTTTACAGCATCAAATCCGCTGAAGAATACACAGCACCAAAATTTACCAAACTATTAACGGACGTTCTAGTCAGAGAGGGAGACGCAGCCATACTTGAATGTTCAGTATCAGGCTATCCAGAGCCAGAAGTTAAATGGTTTCTTAACAAATCCGAAATAATTTTCTCGAATCGAGTCAAGGTATTGTCGTTAATAAAATCTATGATTTCAAATACAGTGTTATTGTTTTTTCTTGGCCTGGAACTAGTTTTTGTAGATATTATTTGAACACTATCAAACTCTAGGTCAAGAAAGTGATAACTAATCCATCCCGAAAATATATTTAATGCCTAACAATTTTACGAATGGGGTGAAATCTGGTGTCAAAGCAAGGACTTATGCAAATAAAATTTCGAGTTTGGGATGTCAACACTCGGGAAAGATTTTTCAAAATTTTGAAAAAGCTGGTGAAAACGTAGAAAATTATTTTGAAGGAAGAGAAAAATGGATAACAAATTTTAGATGAAAAATAAAATTCGAAGTTGTGGTGTTTGATCCACAATTCAACCTTCCTTGTACGCGTACCTAGGTCCTAACATAAAAATTATTGTATGAGAACTCTCGAAATTTAATTTTCTTAAATCACTGAATTCTCATACCGAATTATGTGATTAACATTCCAGTGCGAAAGAAGTGGTGACGGAAATATAAGTCTAACTGTCAATAACGTAATGCCTGAAGATAAAGGACTGTACACTGCTCGAGCAATAAACAGCGTTGGAGAAGTCAAATGTTTCTCGCATGTGATCGTCAAATCGTTATCGACTCGAGATACTCAATCTTCCGACATTCATCTGGAGGACAAGTTCGAATATCCGTCGTTCGTCGAATTATTTACCGACCAAATTGTCAACGAAGGTGCCCCCGCAAAATTTGAGTGCATAGTGAAAGGAAAACCAACACCTAAAGTAAGTCCGATTGAAATGAAACAATAAAAATATTTGGTTACTAGTATTCATTAAGAATTCTCGCTATAGGCACGGTATATATCGAGTCACTATAATATTTTTGATTGATTATTTCTACAGGTTAGATGGCTATTCGATAACGAACCTGTGTCTGGAAAGTCATTCCTCGTTTCTACGAGTGGAAATCGACAAGTACTCTCCATTCCAGAGACGAACATACAAACCAATGGCGTTATAACCTGTGTGGCAGAAAATGAAACTGGAAAAACTTCTTGTGTTGCCAGTCTTCGAGTGATTCCTGGTAAGTGATTTGCCTTGTTATCTACAAAATTGCAGCAGAAAATGTGTTAACTATTCAGGATGTTTCTTGAGAAGCACCCGAACTTCAACATTGGGTATTATAACGATAAACATTTAAAGATAGTACCCATACCTAATAAACGTAAGTAGATATCTACTGTTTTCGGGTGTAGTTTCTAACTTTTTAAATTTGACATTATTACGTCACAAAGGAGTAAGAGAATAAAAAAAAACATTTATGCCCAGTTGTAACAACTTTTAACAGTGGGATAAACTAGGTTTAAATGATAAGACATATGGTAAAATAAAGTTAAACCCTACTCATCAGGGGGGTTCAACTATTTGGTACAACCAGCACTTAAATGGCCAATTGTTAGATCAACAGATGGCCTCTTACTGGCAAGAAGGACCTGAAGAAGAAAAGACTGGAAAAAGTTAGTAGTAGGTATGTGTAATTTAGTGTTTTTTAGTATATTTTTATCTCCTCCATGACTGCCTGAATTTTGAAGAAAATGACTTAAATTTTTGGGATCGATAATGCCAAAAAGTAAACTGGTTTTTAAAAATTTTAGAAAGTGACAAGCATGAAGAAAACATGAAAAAACTCCAAATGAATTGGAGCAAAATTGACCGGTGAGAAAGGGTGAGATAAAGTTCTTTATTTCGCTCACTGAACTACACCCTTAAGGAACTATAGGCAGCTTATACTAAAAGCATAACATTACAAAATTTATAATTAAAAATTGCAGTTTAATCATGTAAAACACTGAGTATTAAATATAATAGACGATGCACACTCATCTGAACCGTTTAAAAAAAAAAGTCACCACCACTTTCGAAGCTATTGACTTCACTCCTTCGGTACCAAATTCGAATTTGCTTTCCTCTCACTCGAGTCCATGGGCAATAATCAGAAATTTTTTTTTTTTAAATAATTAAATTAAATGAACGAGTAATTATAATCATTAGTTTAGAAATCACAATGAACAAGAATTTCATAGATAAAAATGAAATTGAATATTGTCGGTACTTTATAAGGCTAAGATATTTTGATCGTGAAAGTAGAGCTATTTTTCATTTCAGGTGCGTCCTCTATTATATTTACTACTCTGAGATGTAGATATATGTATACCTACTATATTGTATAGAACTTATACGCACCACAAATAACGGAAACTTTTTCTTCACTTTTGCTCTATCTTCTACATATTATCGAATAAAGTGAGGGACACAACCGCAATCCCATCATCTTTCTCCATCAGAAATTTTTCAAAATTATATCCATAAATGAGGGCTGAAGTTAAATAACTCAACATTTTCAAAAAGGCTCTCCAAAATAGCCAAAAAACTCTAATCTGTATATTCATGTGATTTTTTAATTCATTCAGTCAATCAAGGGCTACCTAATCAAAAGGAGGAGGGAACAAGTGAAAGGAATGATGCCGATCCTCCAGTTTTTTCTTGCTGAAAGTTGAAAATTATGGTACGCAGTATCAGTTAACTTCTTGGGTATTTTTCTAGAAAATATGTACCTATAACATATTATCGAGCATCATACAGAAGAATTTGAGTGACCTATATATTCATGATCTACGAATTCAGAATTGGTGCTTTTCCCCAGGTTCCACAGCTGCACTTAATGCAATAGTTAAACAGAAAAAAAAAACAAAAACAAAAAATAGAAAACATAAATGAAAAAATCATTAAATATGTTGAGAAATATAGAATTTTGAATGATTTGAGCCAACCAGATAATAAAAATTTGTACAAAAACTCATTTGTACCACCACCTCTGTTTGTCAATTGCATCTCTACCACGACCCCACCGCCACCGCTTCAGTGCGTCCCTCGCTTAGGTAATAAAAATCCAAAACACAACCATGTGAACCTTTAGCATTTTAGATGTACAAGGCAGGGAAAAAGTACGAAAGATTTTTATTTCTGCTGATGAGCTCTGTGGGTTTGCATACCCAAATAATAGATTTCAAGTAAATTTCCTTATGTTATGCTTTTAGTATACCTAGCTCCTTAACTATTGAGAATGAAACACGTGTTTATTGAACATTATTTTGGTTTGTATTCAGGTGTATTAATTACAATTATAGGAAAAACCCTACGTAGACTGTAGAGAATATGAAGCAGAACTATAATAATACATATAACTTCCAAGTACGGACATTGCTTTTGCTCTTGGTTTTAAGAGGAAATTTATTCAGCTAAAAGGTGCCCAACTCATCAAAACTTGTGACGTGCTATTTTTCCTTCTTTGTATGATTTCGTAGATAATTCGAGGGGTTGAATAACATAACTTGATAAAATTGGACACAAAATACCCATTTATTCGTCAGGATATGGGTTCGAAATAATCGTAGTCTATTTTGCAAATCGTAGTCGTTTAATGAGTAGGTATAAATACTTTAAATAGGTAAATTATTAAAAGAATTTTTGGTAAACCTCGGAGAAAAGTTACATTGTAAGTTCGTCACACATAGGTACACTTTTGTTGAGTCAGATTGATCTTAAAATAGTCAAACAGGTGCGGATCCATAGGAGAAAGTGGGAAATTTTCCCCTCAAACAGCTAAAATAAATAAAAAAGACAAAAATGAAAGTATGACATAGAATCCAGATAAAAATCGTCCAAATTTCCTTCTTTTAAACAACCAAACAAAAAACAAAAATTAAGAATAAATTTGTTGAAAAACAAAAAAAAATAAATTCTTCCCCAGAAAAGTTACATTCTGGATCCGCTACTGCATTCATAATACGTAGGATTACAATTTATACGTGCTGGCTGAGCAAGTCTAGCCCGCAAAGACAACTAGGATTTTTAAACGGGGTTGGTAAGGATGTTGAGCTGAAAAGTACAACATCATCTAATTCAAATTATTTTTCATCATCTTAATTGTTTAACTTAAAGTGGAAGGGACTGGCCGGGTAGGTATTCCATGAACACGCCTCAATAGAGGATTTAATAATTTTAAAAATGAATGCAGTACATCAGATACATTTCTGAAGAATTTTTCCTGCTTCTAAAAGTGCCATAAAAATTTGAAAATTTGAACTAAATTCACAATTTATTGTAGGTTGGAAACTCACAAATGACGTTATATACTTCTTTAAAACGTTGTGTATTATAATCAAAGTTTACAAAATGGTGGGCTAAATAATTTAACACCTTATAACATTAGCTGGTCAATATAGAAGTGAAGTAGGTAGGCTTTATTTCCAATATAAGGTAATTACAATGAAATATGTCATACCATTATTATGAAAACTGAGTAACTTCATTTGAAATCTATTTTGTTTAAATGTATATAAGGAATTTCAAATTTAATGAACCTACCAAATCAGCCAGGTCTTATAGCCTTGTTATAACATGAGCCTGCGCATGAAGGTTAAGAAAGCAATCAACTCTTTCACTTTCATAAAAAACTGTTTAGAATTTGTTTTCATAATTCATCAAAATTTTTGATGGATCTCAGTTTTACTAACAAAAAAAAAAAGTTTTCGAAATTTTTAAAATTATCTTTTCATTAAACCTCAAAAAAATTGTGCCCCTATCTTATTGGGGTGTTTTGATATTAAATAAGTTTTTACTAATGATTTTTTGTTTCAACAAAATTGGTGCATAAATTTTTGAAATGTCTATTTTGAGCATTCTTTTATATTATTTTTGAATGCCACATCACGAAAGATGCCTTACAAAAAAAAAAAAAAAAACTGTTCAAAGCACAAGCTGATCATATTTTTGGAGAAGAACCAATATATTGACATTTAAAGGACATTTCAGATGCAAAATGCGTATTGTTTGACCTATTGCCCTTATGTTTGTGGTATGAACAGTCTAGCTAGATCTAACTCTTGTGCTGAAAATGTCTACTTTTACATCATAAACCTAAGGTAATCATTTTGTGAGTAATCATTGAACTTCAGAAAATAAAATCTCCTTTTTAAACTCAAAACAACAAAGTAACAGAATAATGAAATATTATTGACATCTTTCAATACCGCAGTCTGTTTTTTTTTTGTTTCTTTTTTTCGCAGGGAGATAAAGAAAACTTTTTAGGCCATTTTCCCCTTTGTGGGTTGCGTACCATTCTTCTAATTTTTATGTGATAAACAATCATTATAATTCTACGTTGAAAATACACCTGTAGACCAGAGAAGATAGAAATCTTATTCTGGAAAATTTCCATAGCTTGTTTTTTTCCACTAATCTTTAGGGATAAGCGTCCTAAATAACATACTAAAAATGTCAACCTACACCCTCTTACTACAGTGGGAATTATGGAGAATATGTGCCCAAATCAGTTTTTTGCAATTTTCTTGGGAAATATTGACCATAGTGGGAAAATAGTTCAATCAAGAAATGTTTAACATTATATTTGTAATAAAAAAGGTTAAAGTTTCTCATTATTGTTTGTGTAAAACACTATCAGACCCTGAAAACTGAGCCCTGAAAATTACGACTTTCTATGCTCAGTGTTAGAAGCTAAATACCAGAAATAGCGAATTTTACCAGTTAAAAGTTGGTACAAAATTCGAAATAACTCTGAAACTATTAGTTCTACCAACGTGCGGTTGATTTCATTTGATTCAAAGCTAAAATATCCGTAGGATGTGATATGTTATGTTGTTTCAGCTGAAAATTTCAATTTTCTTTTTCTCCATTTTGACGTTAACACGTAAAAATCAGGTGCCCAGAGGATACCATCCTGCTATACACAAAAGAAAATGCCCTATAGGAATTATAGCGGTGGCAGTGGAGAGGGAGACAGAATAAAACGGGGAAATCTCCGCTTAGGTATTATTATGACCCCTTTATTTGTTTATTCAAGCCAATACAGAATAGGACGTAGTATATCTTCAATAGGCTAGTAACCTGTAAGTTGATATAAATTTTTTCATAAGTTAGCGTTAATACCTATAACTTGATACTATTTGCTTTTTTTTTTTCTTCTCAAGAAATTTCTTTAGATTTATTTGACTGGAAAAAAAAAAAGCACAGACCTATTTGCATGTTTAGAAAACACACTGTTTTACTCGTATTTAAAGAAGTGCGGACTTAGTTCTTTGATGAGGCTTTTCTATTTGTGTAAACAGAACTGGAAAAGAACTTTAATTTTCAAAAACCACGAAACTTTATACCCCAACTTAGGGAGTAAGTTCTGATAAAAAGTTGTAATGTGGTCGTATTTGTGTCACAAGCCCTGGTCAATCTCAGCAGAGAAGTTCTTTTACCTAATCGTTCTACGAATATATTTAGAGATTCAAATTTTTTCATTTTTTGTCCCTTCGTAGAGCTCACACGAAATTAAAACGTTATGGTTAAACTGGGAACTCACGTCGAACTGTGACTTTGTCGAGAACATAGAACTTAAGTGCAGTTACAGGAGGAGCTTCGTCAAAAAATTTTTTTGGAGAGGAGGGGCTCGATTCATCGATATAATCTAATTTTAACGTTTGTTTGGAACAAGACCACAAGAGACGTAGACAGTTCCCCCGTTTCATTGAAGGGAGGGAGCTTAGCCCCGCCCAGTTCCATTAAACTCCATCTATGAGTTCAGCCCATTTTTAAAGAATCAGAGAGCAACGGTTCATGGGGAGAATTCAGAATGCATCACTAATACCAGCAGTCTTAAGTGAGAGAAAATGTTTAAATTTTTTGAATTACTTACGAATAAAGAAATTCGAAGTTCATATCGGTCATTTATGAATCTCAGTGGCCAACAAAAGCGGTTTCTCCTGGAGGAAACAGTCTTTGAAGGTGCTTAGCAAAAATTTGGAGTTGAATTTACGTTTAATTGGCTGGAAATTGCGATAATGAAATTTCGTTCAGCTATAGAGCTACAAAATCTGCATACGTAAACGGAAAATTTCAAAGATCCGCAGCATACGCGAATTAGTTTGTACGAATGCTGCCAAAACGATAAATAAATTTATTTTCACGGTTTACTCGCGCGTCGGGCACTCATTATGTTACGGCGAATTCTTTCGTAATATGTAATGTCTGCCTGACCTGGCAAGAAAACAAAACCCAAGCGGGGTAAAAGCACAAAAAAGTAGATGCGTTTATGAAGAAATTGTACAATAACCGAACACAAATTACAAAAATGTTACATATATTATGCAGCATTTTATGCGAGAAACACGATCATTATCGATTCTAAAAATACTGTTGCGCGACTTCTATAATTATTATTTACGATATTCGATTTCACCCATTTTCTCCATAATGTAATTCAGACAAATTGTCTTACTCTCCTCCTTCACCCTCCGAACTTTTTCTCTCGATTTCGTTCGCCTTCAAATGTAATACGAGGAGGGCGAATTTAACGAGTAAAAAAAAAAAAATTTAATATCCACGAATCAACGGACGACGATTAGAGAATGACCATCATCATTATAATAAACGTTAAATTTAGACACGAACGTATTTAGTTGTTTTTTTCTTCTTTCTTTATTCTGTTACCACATGGATACGGCGGGGTAAACCACTGCTCTATATTTCGCTTTCAGTTCTATCATTAGTTACTACCGTATCATCATTTTATTGTCTATCTCGAGAATCGGTTTAATCCACAATCGTCTCTCCGACCATAATAATCGCGAATTTCATTCGAATTTTAATTACAACGAAAAATCGTAATTTATTGGAATTTTGTGGTGGTGAAAATTGTAAAACTTTTTTCGTCAAGTATTTCTGCAAACTATAATCTAGCCTAAACGTACGTACTCGCATCAGTTTTTCTTCCACCCACTCTCTGTCCGTTTGTCTGTCTCACTCGTTTTTTTTTTCCTCTTTTTTATTTTTAATAATTGGCCAGCACTTTTATAACGTAAAATTTGTCGACGAAACGAATTATTAACTTTTCGGTCTCGCCTTGTCACTCTCTCTCTCTCTCTCTCTCTCTTATTTTGTTTTTTTTTTTCCATCTTTTCTTTTTCACTTGTTAAAAATTTAGGAAGGCAAGAAAAAAAAATTATTCATGTATTTTTGAGCAATGGCTGGCGTATTTTCAAAAACGCGTCCAGCCACATAATATTAAAATGTGTTTCTTTCTGCGAAAGGAATAGCTTTCTGTACCTTTTTAGTTCCTCATTCGTGTATTCATGTGGTTTTGCTCGGCTATGGGTGTGTGCGTGTGCGAGTGAATGCTTGTGATTTTTCTGTTGCTTGTTAAAAATGAATGTTCGAATGCAACAGAGTGAAAATTTTCGCGTTGATTTACTTGTATGTGGTGCTCTGGGGCTGAAGACGTTCAACATCGCCGCCTAAATATGTAGTTTGCACTGAAAATTCGACAAATTTTTTTTTTTTTACTTTCTTTTTCAGTTCTATAAATACGTTTAGTTCTTGTTTGCCATTTCTTCCAGCTAGCTATTGTACAATTTTTATTTTCTGTCTTGAACGAACAGCTTACCTTTCATCTTTTATACCTACTAGAATATGTCACGTCTGCCAATTCGTACGTATGGCTATTTTCCTTTTTTTTTTTTTTTTTGTGAAATATTTGTTTTATTAGTAACGTTTATCTTCTAAATAATTGATAAGTTATGGTGGCCTCGTCGGTGTCTTTTTCAAATTTTTTTTCTTTTAAAATTTGTTATTTTTTGTAATTAGTCATATAATATGGAGAGTGAGTAGTTGAGCTGTTTTTTTTTTTTTTTTTATCACTAATCTGTTCGAGTAAGAAATCAAAAATTTGAAATTCTATTTAAGCTGAAAGGATGACAGTGGAAAGTCGCATAGTTTTAGTGAAGAGGGGAACATGATCTATGCTTCGTGAAGCTATACACTTCGAAAATTTAATGATACATTTTGGTTGTTTTTTTTTTTTTTTTTGTATTTTTCACTTCTTACAACCTTCAAGTGTTACTGCAAAAATTTTTAAAATGTAATAACTCTCTTCCTTTGAAATTTGTTTTTGAATTCTTGACCTTTTCGACGTTAGCCTAGCTATTATAACATTATTCTCATTATAGCCCTTCGTCGATCGATTTGAATTTTTCTAAATACACAAATCACGTTGAACTGAAATTGAAAATAAAATTGAAAATTGAACATAACGAAAGAATTTATTTATTAATTTTATTCTCTTCTTGACATTCGAGAATTCGGATGACCCATCACACCTCTCCGTATTCTAATTTTGAACGCGGAATTATTCCGGCTAATGACATCAACATGTTTTCACTGGCTTGGCTCGAGTGACTCTTCGCATTCTTGTGGGTCCGAGTACTTTTTTTCTTTTTTCTTATTAATACATCTTGGCGAATTTTATCGTTAGCCCGATCTAGGTGCATTTATTTAAACTAAAATTCAGTAGGAAGGGATTAATTCGAATAAAGATGCAACTGAAATTCTTTGTTTGGGGTTACTTGAAAGACATTGGATATTCTAAAATGAAGTGGCCTAACTGTTTGAAATGAATGTTACAGATAGAGGTGAAAGAGGGTCACAGCTTATTTTGAATTAGAAGAATATCTTGTTGATAGACTTACCGTATTTTTGTTTGTAATCTTCATGAAGAACAAAAGATTCTTAGAAAGCAAAAAAAGATTTCAAATACTCTGTACACCATTTAACTTTTAAATAAACAGTTTATTGATATTGTACGTTGCAAAGTTAATGATCCGAAATATAATAACACGAAGACTATTATTCGTTAAAAATGAATAAGCATACCGTAGGTACAGCGTATAAATGATGCATCGTAGACTACTTTCAAAACATTTTTCTCTAACAAAATAAGCTTTATTGATAACTGTAATGATAAATTGTAGGTAGGTATTTATAGAATAACTCCAAAACTGAAAATGAAATAGTCATTAGAGGTGGGTGGAGCTTCAAGTATGCATATTCTGATCATGAACATATATTTCTGCATTTTGTTATGCAATCATTAAGAACTTCGATTGTCTCAGAAAACCAATATAATTAGATAATTAAAATGAGAATTTTCTAAAAAATAGGTAATTTTTAATACAGACAAATTTTTGAAGGGGCACAGTCCTCCCAAAAATTAAATTTGTTCCCGCCCAAGAAATTAAAAAAAAAAACAAAAAAACAAGTAGGTATCACTTTATTAGAGAATTTAATCAATTAATATATTCAAAGTTATCGGTAACTCAAGAGTAACGAATTATTTTGGCTATGGAAGGAGAAGAGACTTGAAAATGATCGACTAATTCTAACTAGGGAATTAGCCTCCCCAAGATTCACAGCGAAATTGCTATTATAATCTTTAATCATAATCCTTCTCTCCAAAGGCAAAAAAATAGGACTGGATAGATAATAAAAGATTGTAAAAATATACCAGATAATTCTTGGAAAAAACATTTTTTCAAACAAATTCTCATTTCAGAAGTAACCACCTCAATACGATAGGTGCACTTATTTTCTTCACATAGAGAACTTCATGGATAGCAACATGAGATTGTGTAAAAGTTTCATCATATTTTTCGTTATATCTGAATTCAATTTTTATCAAACCCTAATGTTCATTTCCTGGGTAAAACTGGATAAATAATTTCAGGCGTGACAACCGACAGTCTTGTGCCAACGTTGGAGAGCAGTATGAACGTATTCGAAAGCTCAAAATCGTATGCCATCAAAAAGTCAACGATTACGAAATCCACAGCATTCAACGACGAAAAACCAGTTACAGAAACGGACAGCTTTACGACAGTCTCACAACGAGCCTCAGAAAAATTCAACGATTTCGAACCAGTTAAGGTTAGTATCCAAGCCTCAAGCCTACAGTCAGGAGTGCTGAACATTGGGTCTGCTTAATTAGAAACTTGAAAGAAAACCATGTTAGATAACTATTGGTAATGATTTACTCCACAAACCCTTTGTGGTTGCATTTGTTCTTCGTCGAAGATATAACTAAACTCCCCAATGTCCTAACCGCCATCTCTGCATACTTACTATAACATAAAATATATCCTACTGACGTTGGGTAATATAGCCGGGTAGCCAAAGTCCAATAAAAATAAAAAAAGAAAAATGACACATATCTTTGTAAGTATATACGGAAAACTCAAAGGAGGTAAAATACCTTGTTTCACACACCAGCCCGTAGGGTATTAAATATAACAGAAGACGCACGCTCATTTAATTAATTACAAATAATGGCGCCACTTTTGAAGCTAATGTCCTCATTCAAACGGTACAAAATTCAAATTTGCTTGCCCCTCAGTCAGGCCCATTGACAATAATTAGAAATTTTTCTTTCAAATAATTTTATTAAATGAATGAAGAATAATACAATTATTAATTCAAAAATCACAACGATCACAAATTTTTGAATAGATGAAAATGAGTACTAGCATGTGCAGACCTCTAAAATTATGGGTGCCTGAGAAAGTGCGGAAAAATGTTCTGCTCTCCCACAATGTTTTTCATCCAATTTTTACCTCTTCGACCATCCCTCAATTTTTAGACCTCTTTATTTTTTCCCTGGCGTAATTATTGTTTTTTTTCTTCTTTTCTTTATCCTCTTAATGTGATGGAGCATACACAAAATTATTTTATTATTGCACAGTACAGCACGAAATGAAATGAGGCTTATCTAAAAATTTTTAATATTCTCGCTCATAAGTAAATAAAAATCGCCATCGGTTCCGGGTACCCACAGTCACTCACGTGCACTCGCCTATGAAAATGATATTGAAAATTGTTGCTGCCTTAGGAGGTCAGGATATTTTAATGGTGGAAGTGGTGTCGTTTGATGTTCAACGTGCGTTCTCTACTATAATTTAATACTCTGTGCATCACCAATGGAGAAAGCTGGTTTTATTATAAGCCCAGGTCATGATTTTAGCGTAAAGGTTTCTTCTATGGAGGGTCATTATACGATAAATAAAAGGTGCGACCATTTTAGAAGTGAAATGTAAACCAAGAAAAAAATTTCCAATTTCCGTGAGTAGTTAATATTTCATTTGTTCGATAGCAGTCCTAAATTAAACCAGGTATTGATCGTTTATCAATAAAATAGTTGAAAATTTTGGCCAATGCTAAACCAAACGAATAAACAACCACGTAGACTACTCTTACCAACAGCCAGAACATTCCGTTTTTTTCAGTTACTCGCTGTTTGTTTTACCCTTCGATCATTTAGTACTGGATACCCAGTAGCTGTGTCTCACCAATGTGAACGAAATTTTCCATCAATTTAAACCTATAAAATAAATATCGGTTTTCTGAGTATGCGTAGTAAGTCGGATTTGTACGCTCACCTAGGTACTCAGTACTAAATGATCGAAGATTTTACCATACCATAAAACTAAACCAGATGCCATCCTCCTTGTCACCAGGTCGAATCGCACCACCTTGAAAAGCATCACGAAGTAAACGGAAAGCTCTCCGATCATTCTAGTCAGTCGTTTTCCTACGGAAATCTTGACCTACAAAATAAAATACAAGTCGGCAAGCAATGCAGCATCACTGCATTGAAGCCTGCACGCAAACAAACGGCCCCAAGATTTTTGTCTACCATTGATGGAGCAATCGTCGACGTCGGCAGAAATGTACATTTCGAAACCGTTGTTGAAAGTAATTATTAATATCGTGAAGTAAAATCTGTTTCCTATGAGTTATTTTTTCCCTCTATCTTTCTCACGTCATCTATCTCTTACCTTATTTTCTCTTTTATTCTCTCCTAATAGTCAACACCTTTTAGTGTGTGTGTCTCTCTCTCTCTCTCTCTCTCTCTCTCTTTCCCTTTCTCTTTCTCTCACTCTCTTTCTCTTTCTCTCTTTCTTTCTCTCTCTCTTTTTATGTCTCTGTAGTCTTAATTGATAACAGACGGCACACATCTGTACGGATTTTTCATTTTCTTGGACAACGAACGACTCAATTAACACGTTAATTCATTTTTATTTTAGGTTACCCGGCGGCGAACATTGTGTGGTACAAAAATAACGAACAGTTATCCACTCAGCCAGGTAAAATAAGGATCACGTGGGAGCTGAATCGTGCCACTTTAGAAATACTCGACGTCGACTCGAGTGATGCCGGTCGTTACACCTGTTCAGCATCCAATGACGTTGGCAGCGCATCTTGCTCAGCTGATTTATTTGTGAAAAGTACATATACACAATTATATATACTATACTTACAATTAGTATAGCTATATAAATATACACGATGTTTTTTTTTACCACTTTACCACTGTTTGTCGTAATAATTATTGTTCTACACAATATTCCTATTTTTAACTCTTCATCATTTTTGACTCCACTATCTTTTCCTTTCTCCTGCCCCTCCAACATAAAAAAAGACATATATATTATTTTTCATTTTACAGAAACAGCTTTTCCGCCAGTCATGGGAAGAAGACTGCATCCGCAAAGTATTGCTGTTGGTCACAGGGTTAACTTTGAAGTGGAGGTAACAGGCACTCCCACGCCCATTGTAACTTGGTACAAGGACGACGTTCAGCTGGCTAAGGTGTCGCCATTCTACAGATTACGTGAGCAAGGAAATTCTTTTGCCTTGATCATCGAAAAAGGTGAGTAGTTTCGAAGTAAACGAGAAATTCGAATTGAGTAACATTACTCTTAATAGCTACCTACGATCCTATATGGCTCCAAACCAATCAACGCGTGGTAACTAATTATTGTTGAACATTTTACAAGTCGTTACCTATACCTTAATTATCTGACTGTTACCTATACGTTGACTTTAAATTGGTAGTAAGTACCTTGTTTTCTGAATTATATCCAATTTTATTGCTAAACCTGCGATCATTGGCATATTTTTAATGTATAAACAAGTAAAAAAAATCATTTATAGTTGTTCATTAGCTCCATTTCAGGAGATTTAAAGTGTAGAATCGATTCCAAATTGAGGGATTATAGAAGTACTTCAGAAAGCAACATAAAATTCTGTCAAAATTAGCTTCGAATTTTCTTGTGGGTCAACAGCGAACTAAATAACTTATAGTTCTTTTTTTTTGACGTAATGAATAACGTAATAACCTAATATTGCATTTTTTCATTTATAATTGCATTCGGTAAATGAGAATGCTTAAATAGAAACTCTAAAAATAAATCAGAATTCATGTGCGAGAAAACAAGGCACTTTGAAGAATAAGTAGGAGTCATAAGATTAATCTTAATTTGATCACTGAGTCACATATTATTTTGTTCTCAAAAAGGTCACTCTTTTAAGTAAACATTTCAATACTTAAGGCTGAAATAATTTTATAATTTTTTGTTGTAGTGAAAAGATAAAATAAAAGTAGTTATTAAAATATTGCAAGTTCTTTTCAACGAGTTCTCTAGAGGAATTGTCATGTTACACCTTTCTGAATTAATTTTTCCCCGGTTATTTTTCTAGTTTCTATATTATTGGGTATATTCAGGCAACCTTTTAATTCTCTCAGTTTTGAACATTTATCAAATAAGAATGATATCTGGTTCCTTGGGGTATGTATTATTAAATGTACGGGGAAGAGAGCCTAAAATGATCAGAGGACTTTGTCTTTAAATTCTTAAAATAAGGCGTAGGTATCAGAGACGTAGTGAAAAATTTTTTGGGGGGAGAGGGAGAAAAACGAAAATTGTCAAATGAAATTTTTGGAATTTTCAACAGCTAAGAAAAAAAGGTCATCGACTGGCATGATTTTCCAATTAGTACGATGGCTAATTTTTCCTACTCCAAAATTTCCAACTGCTGCAAAATTTTGAAGTTTCCTGAAAAAAAATATCATCGAATTCCACGATTTTCAACAACTATACAAGCAAACAGTATTTTTCCAACTCTAAAAATACTTTTTGAGAGAGCCTCCTCCAACAGAATTTGCTCACTAGTACTGGTCATTTTATTATAATGGAACTCGTATTAAAAAAATTACGTAATATAGGGAGACTTATTCGTCTCCAAAACAAGACATCAAGGTCACTCCATCTCATGTCACGTCGACGAAGTCAAATCTCATTTTTCTCATTTTATACCGAGTTCTCAACTTCAATTTAACATTTAATTTTTCAGCCCGTCTCGAAGACAGTGGCCAATACAAAGCAAAGGCAAGTAATGAAGCTGGCGAGGCAGTCAGTATAGCAACGTTACACATATTTGAGCCCCCCAAAATTGTCACAGACGGTTGCCAAATCTCACAAGATAGCATCGAGGACAAGGTAAGCGATTTTATTCGAGTATAAAATATTATTTTAAACGAATTTAATACAAAATGCAGTCCGTCGTTTTTACGCATCGTGGCAAAGTTATACAAATGTCTGCATTTAAAAAAAAAAAATTCTCTCTCTCTTTGACGTCATAAATCATAAAGATCACTTCGATAATCCCGTACTGACAGAATAATGCGACTAAAATATCGTTGACAAATTTTTAAAAACGTTTGAATGAGTCGCTGATTACCTGCACCCCAAATTTATCTACACGGACATAGACCGGCGGTGTATTCCTAACTCATAAAATATTGCCCCAAGTTTATGCAAAATTTTAGAAAGATTTAATCAATAACCATATTCCCATAATATTATCTAAGTTATTATGATATTATCTTTTACTTCGACATTTTCAATAATTAATTAATTAATATTAAGTTAATAGTCGGAGAAATTAACCGTATCGACTAACTGTTGTTTTTTTCTTCTTATTTCTTGTTTTTTTTTTTTTTTTTTTTTTTTTTCATCTAGAAATTTCTTTTGTTGAAAGCAAAGTTCTATTTATGGATATCAACCTAATGAGTAGTTTTTGCATGACTGCCTTTACAGTGATAGGAATTTTGTAAATTATTTTCAAGAATAGGAGAAAAGAATTCACACTTGCTTCCTCAACATATCTTCCAAATTCCTTTTCCTTATTGATCAATGCTTTTCTGTAATTACAAATAAGAATAAAATGAAAGAAAACTGTTATTTTCTCTCATTTTTGGCATCAAGTCTAGAATTACATTGAAAAGTATCCGAATTTTTATATTCACTTTCTTTTTAACAAGTAGGTAACCTCTACAAACCGTAGATGAAATACGGGATTTTTTTAACAGAAAACTGCCATCATAAATGAGGGATGGCGCATTGAACCCATAAATTTTTCTGTGAAAAATAATTTCGTTAATTATTTTTTCTTGTAAATTATTGAATTTTTAGAACAAGGGTGGAAAGTTAGATAAGAGAGAGATGGACTGAAAAATATTCTAATTAAGTTGTTCTTCTTTTTTATCACAAAAATACTACAATCTTTAACTACCTTCACTCCCTCCAGAAAAAAGTACATCTCTAGGCTACTACGAACTTTAAACGACCCCCATATAAGAAAACTGAATTTTTGGGAATTTTAAAAATCTGAAATAATTCCAAACTGAATTTTTGGGAATTTAAAAAAATCTAAAATAACTTAATTCCAAAGTCGAATTTTTAATTTTTATTTTTTTTCAGAAACATTTTTCATGAAGTAATAAATTTTTGAAATCGGCGTAAGCTATCGCAGATTCATCTTCTCATCTGCGTTTTTCATTGATTAGAAGGGAACAATGGCATAGGTACAAGGGAACATAGGAAATATATTCAGTTTATGGCTTCGCCAACAAAAATAAATATACACTTACACATATATTGCATATATGATCGGTAAGACATGCATAATTAATCTTCTAGAACACAAAATACACCAAAGAAATTATTTCGTAGCCCACCTCCCCCACACATAAATTCTGCGTACGGGCCTGATACATTATGTTTTGAATTGAAAACCCACTGTAAAAGTATCGACAAAATTTTTCATTCCCCCCTTTAAAAAAATCCTATCTATACTCCACTGGAAGGAAAACGTTCACAGAACATTACACCCATAACTAGAACTTTGCCTCTCCATAAAAACCTTGCTCCCAATGATGACGTCACCTTGGTGTTCTATTTTACAGTTAATCGAAAGTCAAACGACTCCACACATATACGATAGCAATACGACAAATTTATCCGAGATTAGCTCTAATTATAGCTCCGAATTTTCTAAAAAAGTCGAGGTTAGCAAAACCAACAAACACATATCGTTTAACGTTGAAGGTCAAAAATTCGAAGACGATTTCAGCGTCAAGAAGAACGAATACGAGTACAAAAATCTTGGCTCCGGCGATGGTACCAAATCCATCAGCACCAGCCAAGAATTCGTTCGTAAGGCCAACGACCAATCCCTGTACGAAAATAAATCGCATTCGACCAGCAAATTTGATTATAATACGCCGCCCATCGACTCCAGCGAAATCGAAATTCTACAAAAGCCAATCGTGTACTCGACTACGCTGCCGAACTCGTACTCGTCCAATGCGGCCAGCGTAAACAAAGAGATATACTTGGAGCCTGGACCTCCTCCTGAAATGGGATACATGCCCAAAGAGGCCGCGCCGCCCCAAAAAAGAGAGCCTGTCTCAGAACGAGTGAAAAAATTGGAGAACTGCACAAGAGAGCTGTCTCCCGTCGAAATACCAGCTGGAGCTGTAAAAATTTTTCCAACCATCATTCCAAAAGGCGGCAATAAAGACAAACAAAATAGTAATTTGCAGCGAAAGTATTCGTCGTGCGTCAAAGAGTACAAGAATACGATCCAGAGAAGCATCGGCACCGAGGAAAACCGGCATTCCGAGACGGTGTCCTCATCAAATGTTCAGGAGTATCCAAACGTTAAGGTTTCAGAAATCGAAAGATGCAAATCGTCAACGGACTACAACAGCGGTCCCATTTACCGGCCGTCCGCCGACGTCGAGACACGTCCACTGTCTCCGCGTCCATCGGCCGAAGGTGTCTCCATGGAGAGATTATGGGTGCAAAAGAAAAACACCGCGGACTGCGCGGTGTTGCACCCACGTCCGATAACCCCGTACGGTGGTGCATTCGGCGAGGAGAGGGTGTTCAAGGTGACGGACATCAAACGGTCGCTATCGCCTCTGCCATCGGCCGAGGGTGTGGCCATGGATAAATTGTGGGCACATCCGATCCAGCTGGAAAAGCGTAACCGCCCACATTCGGTAATTGGCGGCGTGTCTGCGGACGGAGTGACCACCACCAGCGAAACCGAAGTATCCATCGACCAGGAAACCGTTGAAAAAGGTTGGGCCCCCGTCAGCGGAACCGGTGGCAGCAGCTCACGTGCCAGCTACACTTCGCGTCACCTGTACGAAGATGTACGCAAGGTAAACGACCAGCTGGTGTCACAAACCAAATTCGACGAAACCATTTCCAGCAACGACGACGACGCCAAAAATATTCAACGCTCCCTCAGCCAGGATCGCAAACAGAAGAAATTCAAATGGCCTCCCGAAGACGTGAGTTTCGAAGACAGCCTGGTGCGAAAAGGTGTTCCAGCAGCCGGCAGTCCGGCACCGCGCAGCGGCCGATCCGCACTCGTCGACCAACAATCGTTCAGCCGCACCGACCGAACGGAGCCGAGCATTCGGTCGCATATCGAACAGACGCCGCACAGGTACGCTCACGAGGCCGTACGATCGGCCCCGTATCCAGCCCCCAAATGCACATCGTCCGCCGAGCAGCACGAATTCGGCTCCAACAACCAAACTCTTCCGCGATCGTTCAAATTTGCCGCATCCGGTGACTCGAAATTCAAACCGGTTAAACCGTATTCGCCGGATCGTTCGAACCTATTCCGCCATCGGCCGGACAGCGACTACGAAAGCGACTTCGAGGTTACAAAAATTTCGAAGCAGGCAGTCGGCTACGGCTCCGAGTCCAATGAGTACTCGTCGTCATCCGCTTACTCGGTGTGCAAAGATGGCGGCGGCAGCACTGCCGTTCGAGCCTCCGACAAATTCGTCGCCAATAAAGCCGTCTTCTCGCAGGGTGAACCACCCAAAAAAGCATATCCGTTTGACAGCGGTTACACAGCCGACACCGACGAACCGATGCACCTGAAGGGAGCCACTTTTGTGCCAAAGAGCACCCATTCGAAGCCCACGTTTTCGTCATTCTCGTATCAGAATTACGACGAGCTGAGTAAAACTCGCACGTTCCCACGAATTTCCGAAAATAAGGTGAATTTTGAGTGTTTACCAGCGGCGTTTTTAGTGGTTTTATCATTCCTTTCGCCTAAATAATCGGTAATATCGCAGCTGCTCTTCATATTGGCTACCTACCCTTTTGCATCAATTTGATAATATTCGCGCTAACCGTTTTATGGTGTGCTTTCAGTTACCAGTAATAATTTATTTTACATTTTCAGCTTTAAGGCCGAATGAAAGAACGATACCTGAGTAATTCTTACATTTTTAACATTACGAATATTTGACCTGAGGTACATGGCAAAAATATGACGTCATATATATGCAGAAGTGAAATCAATGCTGAAAAATGCGAAAAGCAACAGTGTAAAGCGAAATAAATATTGGAAAAGCGAAAAGTAAAAAGCAAAAGTTTTATTTTTGAAGGTCAGATGCAAAATTTAAAAGCTAACGTGTTATTGATTTGTTTCTATGAAAAAAAACGGAAAATGGAAAGTTTTAAGCAAAACGTTTTGAAAATTTGAAAAGTGAAAAGCAAAAGTTGAAAGTGAAATAAAATGTTGGAAAAGCAAAAAGCAAAAAGAAAAAGTTTTATTTTTCAAGGTTAGAAGCAAAATCAAAAAGCGGAAGTGTTATTGAATCGGCTTCCATTTCTGGTCCTATGCAACAAAAAGTGAAAACAAAGTCTGCAACAAAAATTGATACAATTTTTAGAAACCACACAAGAAAATTGCATAGATATCTATCCTACATATTTAAAATCAAATACGCTAAATCCAGGAGGTTTTTGGAATAGGCTACTAGGTATCTACAAATAGAAAAACTAGGTAATCAATTTTAAGCCCCCATCACATAAGATAGTAGACCTAACAAAAAGTGAAAACGAAGTTCCCGAAAAAATCATGATCACGAAATACTTTCAAGTAGAAATAATGTTTATTCAATAAAATGCAGATTAAATATGAAAATCATTTCCAATGTATCCTCGACTATGCAAGAAATGCAAGTCGTGTAAATTGTTTCCAATATCAATTATTATATCTATACATAAAAATATATAAATATAACTTAGGATAAAAAATTCTCAAGTCACTGTTGATACTCAAGTATCGTTCTTGCATTCTGGCCTTCGCGTAGTTGTATTGGCTCCTGAAATGAGGTTTCTTCACCGACCATTTTTAAATTATCCTTGATTGAATATGGATTTTAATGTTCGGAACGTAGCCTATTATACTAGTTGAATTTGATTTTCATACATATTTTCCACAGCCTGTAGCATTTATATTAATGTAGGTTCGCAGTTGAATTAAAGAAATAGATTTTAATTTGACGAAACTTTATTAGAAAAAACGAATTAAAATTATTTGCACGAAGTTTTAGTTCAACAAATTAAATCAAATTTTCAAGTTTACAACAACGAACTGAATTATAATGTGCAGAGCACAGAAAGCGAGAATGAAAATTGTGTTGTACATACAACAAGATGCGAAAAACGAATGAGCAAGTGGAAACAAGAATAGGTTCGACGAGAGACAGTTTGAATTCAAAACGTGTACACAAAATTAATAAGCCAATCAGTAGAAAGAGAACGTGTTTGAAACAGATAAGAGAATCAGGTTGAGGAGTGAAATATCGACAGGTTATGAGCATGAACAAAATGTGGTCATTTAAAAATACGAGGATGACCGAAGTAATTTTACATTAATCTTCGATACAATGTGAGGAAATAAGGTTTTCATTTTTTTATTTTGTTACTCTTCAGTACTTAAAAAAATAATTTTTCAAATTCGCACCACCAACCGTATTATTCATCAGTACGAAGGAAAGACGTGACAGAAGAAAATAAAAATCACAGCCCAACCTACCAATTTTGTTTTTGATTCGTCATTTTGTTCCCAACTTATTAGCTATTCAGTGTGATTTTCTCGATTTTACCCCTCTTTTATCCTTCTGATAATGGTCCTGAAAAATTCATTTTCTAGAATTCATCGAGAAAACCACTCGTTTTAACCTAAAACCACAATGATCTCAGAAAAAAGTCAATTCTTCGCCCACTCTCCACCCGCTGTAGTACACTAAATTTGAAAACGGACACTAAAATCTCCGCTAATATTGTATAACCAGAACTGTAGATAACTGAACTATACTTCGTTTTGCAATGAAAGATATTATTTTCTCAAGAAAACCATCGAATTATTTCTTAAAATTGCGCTTATTAGAACTTGGAATAATTTTTCATTTCACAAAAAAACAATAATTTTTGACACATTCATAAAATATTTTGAAAACATGATACTTAATCTGCATATTTTATCGCATACATCATATTTGTGGGATATTGATAATTTTTTGCGAAACATATACCTACCTAAATATTTTATATATTACTTCACTAGAAGAATGTTGGTGAAATAGGTAATTTTTAAACAGAGAAAATCTACATTCTCTTGCTAAGCTTGCTCCGCAAGAGTTTTTTTGTGTTAAATTTTCATTTTCTTAAATAAACAAACGCATGTCAGTTTTCATACTATGGTAACACTGCTAAATTCGTTGAGTCCGGGGAACAACGAATTCGGTTTTGTTTTAGTGCGTGTGTGTTGAATCATGAATA
The DNA here is from genome assembly GCA_011428145.1 of Ericerus pela. Taxonomy (NCBI): domain Eukaryota; kingdom Metazoa; phylum Arthropoda; class Insecta; order Hemiptera; family Coccidae; genus Ericerus; species Ericerus pela. Next base: position 816,012 of record WOFM01000392.1, read on the forward strand.
CAATCAAATACACACGCACACTAACAAAACAATCATGTTTTTCATTTTATTTTTCATTTTTCATTTTTCATTTTTCATTTTTCGTTGCACATGACGTCATCGTTTTGCTATGTACCTCAGGATAAACATTCACAATGTTAAAAGCTGTGTAGAAAGCAGGCTTGCTATTATTTTATTTGCTAAGCAATCATTTAATAACTTGGCACGTATTTTACAATTTCGTAATCCAATTAATTATAAATTTCTTCGACACTTCATTAAAAACGTAATTTTTACCTAACATTCTGGCAAATACTTTCGATGTTTTCATTTTTTATATATTGTATTTATTTATTTAGATTTTTTTGGTCAATAATACCTACATTTTGTAGCGTTGCTAGTAGCGCTAGAAATTGTTTTTCTGTTACGACCACTGTACTATTTAAAGGGTTCTCTTTCAACGCATTCTCAGGTGCAGAATAAGATGGTACAACTTATACGTAGGTACGATATAAACAAAATATTCATCGACTGATTTCTCTTCGGCCTACTCAAGATCATATTTCATTACCTATACCGTAAGGTCACCCATCATTTTTGTTGCACCTATGCGCTTGTGACTGAACTAATCCTACTCTTTTTGTGTAATTACCCGACTAATATCGATAATTTTGTGTGTTTTCAAGCCTAACCTACAGCGTAAATGCCATTTAAAACGTATATATTTACATTACAGTTTTCCAATTCGTTCATCGACGACACTGCCACAAGCACGCGTAAATCAACGTCGTTCGCTCCGGCACCGAGTCCGTCCAGATTCGTCAAATGCGACATCCGGGAAAGCGACTACGAAAGCGATTTCGACGGACGCATTCCGCCCATTTGGCGACCATCCGACTCCGAACCGGACGAACCATGCTACAGATCGGTGCGTCCAAATCTGCAGACGTCGAGCCACCAGCGACCGCAGTTCGGCCGGACGACATCCGCTGACGCCGCACTTTCGTCCCACTCGTCCAAATACGCCGAAGTGAAATCGAATTTCAAACCGGTTTCGCCGGCCATCGAGTACTGCACGTCGGTGAAAATCAAACCTAGTCCCGCATTCACCGACCACTCCGTCACGTACGAGACGAAGAGCTCGAACCTAGTCAAAGACAAACAGCAATATGTGAGAAGCCATTCTGGCGGCGGAGATTTGGCCACGTTGAGGCACAACGATCACGTGCAGAGACAGACGTCGTGGCCGAAAGGAGCAGCAGCACCAACAGCAGCATACAATTCAGGCGGTGGTAACTACGAGGAACGTCGTTCCACAGCCGAGTACTTTGATCAGTCGTCATCGTTCACCGAGTACCACAGCGAAGTGAAGAAGGTGCAAAAAGTTGAGGAAATCAGAAAACGTTTCGAAAGTAAAAGTGGTCCATTTTCTGGCGATCTCTCCGTCTCATACGGCGACGCTGACTCATTTTCTCGATCTCGATTGCCGACAGACAATTTTGGTGAGTTGACAGAGGCTGGGGCACATTGAAATTTGCTGGGAGCCAGTGGCGTATCTCTAATCCTATCGTGCTCAAGGAAGGGATCGTCTCAACATAAAGAAGCGATAACAAGATTATGGGAATTCCCGAGCCATCATTTTGAAGCCATTTTTAACATTATCATCATTATTATATTGACAAACATCTTTGAATATACTATAGTAATGGATTAGAAAAGAGCGATGATTTCTGATTAGATATGCTCCGGCGTTAAATACGCAACCACTGTGTACCACATTATGTACTTATAACTGTCTTTATGTACGCTTTTTGCGAATTTAAGGGATGACTCTCATCAAATGTATTCTAAATTGGTGAACTCAAGCAAAACATCGCAAGTACGCATCACGTACATAATGGTTGCCTACTTTTATGCCGCCATGTCTTAACATTACAAATTACATAGGGCTTATGCAGCTTTACTGGTGCGGTATTATAGTTATGTAAGGCTCTTTAATAGTAGATATGCAGATAAGGGTGATAAAAGATGAGCCGCCATCTTGTGTTATTCGTTTTTTCATGAATATTGTTTATTATCCTATACCATAATAGGAGCAATAATTGTACGAGGTATGAGCATATGTAAACGCGTTATGAAAAACTAGACCGACAGTGTTGCTGAAAATTACAACCTAGAGGTATTTTGGTACAAAAAAAACGATCTACGTAGGTCTCAAGTTTGAGAAAATTCATTGAATATATATATGAGCATCTCAATCTTCAACCATATACTAGATAGACATGCCATGTCAATGAAAAATTGAAGCACACATAAATGACGTTACAATGGGGAAAATGCATGTTAAATCCTCTAAGGATTTTTTGAAGAAAAAAAATCAAAAAAAGTTTATTTTTTCTTCTAAAACGAATTTTTTAATAGAAAAAAAAAAAGAAATGATTAGGTACAATTTTTCAAAAAAAAAAACTCAAACCTGGCTAAAATCAACTTCAAAAACCTGAAAATAACAGCAATATAACCTGGGTAAAATAACTTCTTGCCCCAACTTGACGTCACACTCTATATATCAGTGCTTCATTGGGAAGCAATATACAAGATTGTACAGGGCGTGTCTATCTAGTATATGGTCGAAGATCTCAATATATCCATCAGTAGCAAGTGATAACAACGAAGGTTGAAAAATTGATTAACTCAACAAGTAATGAATAAGTGAGGTTTTATTAGCGAATTTTTCTAGGCCTAAACTACATATGATTATCATGATTTATGACTATGAATTATTAGTTGAATATTGCGATCTTATTTCTAGAGATGTAGGAATACAATAATAACGAAGAATATAGCTAATATTGCTGAAATTCTCCAGCTTGATTAAAATTAACAAAATTTTATATTTTTCCACATCTGAGCAAAGCTCATTGAACTAGGTACTTACTATATAATTATAGTATAATAACACAAAATGTCGGTTCATTTCTTATCAGCCTCATGCGCACACCTACTAATAAAGAGCCTTACTATAATTATGGTCAAAGGCAAACATCCTTATTTTCATTTTGATACTGATAACAGGAATGGATTCAAAATGGCGGCTCGAGAATTCCTATGGTCTACCATAGCTTCCTTAATCTCAACAAAGGATCTCAATCGGGCATTAATATTGACTTTTATTTATTGGTAGACTATTCTTAGGCCAAGATCACGTCATTCGCGTCAGTTTATTTCACTTCTCAACTCGTAGAATAATAAAGTAGAGGTGGTCTCAATCGTGACGTCATCCAAGGATACTGGAAGAAAAATATAATTTGAAATATCAGCATTCCAAAGGAATAACGTAGGAACAGTCAAAAACAGACATTTTCTCTAAGTATTTATTATTATTTTTTACTTCTTTATTTTAATCCAAAAGAAGAAAAATAAATAAAAATATGTTCCACATGTATGCATTAACACTTCGGTAACGTCATAATTGGCATTGAGACGACCTCTGTCTAAATATTTTGGGCCAGGACCCTGTATTTTGTATCATTTTCGATCCATTTTCTATGTTAACTCTAAACCACTATCATTATTTCAAACCATCCTTAGTATTATTTTCGATTCGATTCGGAATTATTATGGTTAAAAATGGTTTTAGAAGTGTGGGGACTAACTTGTTCGATTAGGGAAAGAAAATAGATTTTTCCATTTATGCTGTTTTTGTTGTTGTTTTTTCATACTATTTAACCAAACCATGGTGCATCCTAAAATATTAGACACGCTACTTTGTTTATGATATAGTAAGATGTCTTTCCATTTCATGTGATTCTCACATACATGCGAGTTGGAACCAGTATTTTATATGGGAAAAAAAAATCTGGCATAAAAATCAAATTAAAATTACATCACTGTAACCGATTTGAATTTAAATAAATGACAATTTTTGTTGGACAATTTTTATAAATTTATTTTCATTATAAATACAGAAAATTAATTCAGTAGGTACCTAAGTTACTAAAAATTTTTTAATTAGACCAGATTGCTTGTTAGCAAAATACAGGATCAAAATAATAAAGGTTGAGAGGCTGAAGAAAAATGTTTACAATTTACGATTACAGTTGGTTCCTCTTTCCCTGCAACTGGAGAGTGTTCATTGTCAAAATTTTTGCAAACCAAGTATCATTGTCCAAGTAAATATACCTTATAGATTTTTTAGTTTTTGATGTGTAAACATCTAAGGGCTTGATCTAGTACTCAATTAGGGACTAAAATGAAAATTATAATTGTAACGCGTATGTCTTACAATATTTTAACTTTCGGTGTGTGGTTGTGTGCATGCGCAAGGGGTATGCTCACAATCACACTATTATGTTTACACATCAATCCTTCATGAGTCCCCATTGGAACTCGCATCCTTTTTTTTTCAAATTTTGTTTGAACAATTTTTCTCTCAAATGAAAATTAGACGAGATAAATGAGAAAAACTTCTGTTTGCCACCATTTTAACCCCCTAGGGAACAACGCTCACACTGGACGCATCCAAACTTTTTAGTACGTTGTTTAGGACGATGATAAAGTAGACATACGAACCAGATTTCAACTTGTTGTTATTTTTTTTCAAATTATTCCTATTTTATTCGACTAAAATATTCGATAGAGTATATCTGGCATTAGATAAGTAAAATATCATAGCCTAGAAGCGATGGATTGCTGCGGTAAAACAAAAAGATTGAGAGGAGGTACCATAATTATTTCAAAAGGTACATAAAGTTAGCAACGGCACCAATTGTGTCAGCGAAAAAACCTTGTTGATTAAAAAATGGATATCAAACTTTAAGTACCTACAATCGTTTTTCTCAAAATTCACTTTTTTTCGCTGAAAACTTCATAGGTCAGTAACTACTCCATTTTTTCCAAATTTAAGCTACATTTTTTTTTTCTTAATATTCGTTCGAATCGCCTCTGCGCAATGTTACCAAAAAAAAAAATAAATAAATAAAAATAAATCAGATAAATATTTTTAGTATCTACAAAAGTTTTTTTTTTTTTTTTTTTTTTAATGGGCTTTGGCTACATGTTTCTTTTAGCGTGTTCATTTTACCCAGCATGTGAAGATTTTGATGTCCAGGCGGGGAGCTGGAAGGGGACAATCAGGATTCTATTACCAATGGTTTTCAATCACATATACTGGAGTACCTTGATAAAACCAAACCGAACACATCGCCATTTTAGGCTGTACGTAGCGGCGGCTGGCCTCGAACTTGCAGCCTTTCGATTGCAAATCCGAGCAAACAACCACTATGCTATGTAGAACCATCAGTAATTTAAGCAATAGACACATTGAATATTTCACCACTTTTTTTCGAAAATGCACCAAAACTATTTCGGAAAATAAAATTACGCCAGCAGACCTTAGGTGTAAGAATAGGTGCCTATTGTTTTATTTATGATTACACCACTGACTCTTCCGCAAAATTTATCCATTTTACTCGATGTAGTCTCATAATATAGGAATGATTATTCATTTTAGCAACATCTAAGCAATTCACTGAAGTCACTCAAAACTCTCAGTTCAAACCGCAACAATTCATTGATAACATTGTGAATAGTGTATCCAGCAGACAGCATGAATTAAAACAAGGAGCTTTGAAGTCACCATCACTGTATAGTTCTTCGCTGGTAAAAGAGAATGAGCCTCGCGTGTTCAAAGAGCATTTCTCAAATTCAGAACGTGGTGAGTAATGACAACCAATTAAAAAAATTATTTTGTTAACAAATATGAATGTTAATTTTTTCTGAGTGATGACATGACTAGCTCTGCTCTTTAAGGAAAAAGGACGTAACCAAATTTAAGTTCTCGAAAAATTTTATTAAAATTGAAAATTAACCCTATAGTTTCAGAACAGCCTCTTTGGAGAACCACAGTTCTGAACTTTTCTAAATAAAACAGCTTGTGATCAATAAGTACAAGTTCCGCACATTTTTTTATAAAGAATAGAGCTGTTGATGCAGAACTATTCGAAGTGAAGAACTTTTGAATGAAAATAAATAAATTAGCTGAATTTTTGCACAAATATCTGAATTTCCTGATTTAATGTTGTTTAAAGAATGATAGTTCATTGTAATGTAACTTAATATGTATAAAGTAGTGGATCTCTTCACATAGTCTGTCACGAGATCATCGTAGGTATTGTTAAGGTACATTTTTTTTCATATTATACCTATAGGTATAGAGGAAATCGATTTGTGTAAACGAGTCACTCATAACCAGAGTAGTTTCGATTTCGAATACCGTCATGTGACATCACGAACGAATTCAATAAACGAAAATCTCGATACAGGACAACTGTACGCCACCTTTCCGCGAATCAAAACGAAAATTATAACAACAAAACCACAAACACAACGCGAATCGCTTTTCAAACCAAAAAAAATAACAGACACAAGCTTTTTCAAGTGGACACCGAAACTGCGAAAGGTGGACTTTGATAAAACAATTAAAATTAAATCATTCGTGCCGGATTCCGCCCACAACACAATTTCCAGAACTGACGGATTCCAGTCAGGTTAACCATATATTTCAAGCATGATGACTTTCTGTGATGATTAATCAGAAGCTAAAATTTGTGCCGTAGTAGAGAAGCACAAGAAACATACGTATTTAATTAACATTTCGATGCTGATGTGTTACTAAACACTTTTTTCGTACAAAAATTCTAAAGATATGCAACAAGCATTACAATGAATTACGAAATATTGATGTACGAGGCTCTAATGTAGGTAGTTACTTATACTTTGTTTTTTATGGCTTCATCTACAATTAATGATAAAATCTTTAATATTTTTCAATGCAAATTTACGATGGTTGAATATTTGTTGAATTTTTCGATGAATTTTTGCTCTCAAGGCAGTAAAACATAAATATTTTGGAGTCAAACATTCATTTTAAAACACGTCAATGTGCTTTTTTTCGTTTTTTTTTCTTTTTTTAAATAAGAAAATTACGTCGGAAGTAAAAATGAAAATTCGATGTTCTACTGAACAATTTCAAAAATTCACTTTGAACTCGTCAAAATTCATAAGCAATTACTAGTTTAAAGAAAATTGTATACCATTACCCAACCAGGCTGATTATCATCTCTCAAATGTATATTTGAATGTATTCATACCATCTGTGTTAATGGAAAAACATTACCTCACCTAATCTGTGAAACCATAAACAAGGTCATGTATTTAATCTAAAAGACCAAAATGCATTAGGAATTTACAGTGACAAAAATTTCAAAAGTGTTTTTTTTTCGCAAATAAAATAGAAGTGTTCTGTTACTAAAATCTGAATGTTGGAAACTCAAGTCAAGTTTAGATCTACTGTAAAATTTATATCTTCTGCAGACAAAAACTTAAAATTTTATTCAATTGAAAAATAGTTGGAAAATATTGTATGCATACGGCGACAGGAGAAGTGAAAAAAATACATTGAGAATGACTATTTACCTACATATTGACAGTTTTTTTCAAAGAAAAAGTTCGTAAAATGTGAACAATGGCACACGTTGTATGTTTGTGTTCCTAAAGGGTGCAAATAAAAATAACTTCAACAAAAATACAACCATCTTGTCTTCTTGAAACAAAACCTAATTCAAATATGCATGCCAATTCTTGTGTCCTTTTGATATCTTTTGATGGAATCTCTTCTTCACTCTAGCGGTTGAAACTATGCTACAACTTTATTCATATTTACGAATCTATGTATAATTTTGTGTTCAAAATATTAGAAGCTCTTAGTTTTAGCTTTTCTATTCACTGAAATACTAATATATATTTTCTTCGAAGAAAACAAATGCGGAGACCACACAGCTTCCGTATAGACTGTTATTAAAATTTAATAGTGTTTAAGAAGTACCTATTCATTCAAAACAATTCTTCATTTGGATTTTTATATTTTTATATTTTCAGTATCAACAAATGAATCTGGATGGATATCAGATATTTCGCGATCAGCAGAAGCCGAATACGTAGTCATTAATGGAAACACAGAATGCTCTAATCCTCACAGTGTTCCAGTTTTTACAACTGTAAGTGATTATAAGTAAAAAAGAACAATAAGGGATTCAATGTTCATTCACATGTAGCTTAATAAACCAAAATGAATAAAAACACGAATTATAAAACTATGTATTCATAATGGTGAAAACAATGCCGTCCATTGTGATAGAATATTCTGAATTCACTAAAAACTACCAGTACCAAAATTAGGAGGACTATAAGTAAGCGTAGAAAAAATTTTGAATGCATCAAAGAATCAGCGTATTTTCTAATTTCATCACAAAAAGTATCATTAAAAGTTTACCGAGCAAAAAGCCAAATTTGGGAAACGACTCCTCAAAAAGAAAATTGTTGAATACAAACTGGTTGTTAGAGTTTTAAAAATTTTTGTTCTACCAATTCTTCGAGACAAACTAAACAAATGATAGACAAAAAACAGAAAAAAATTCAATTTTTGAAACACCCCTTCAAACAGTAGTTTTTTTGTGCGCCTTTAATCAAAGAAAAGTAAAAAATTTCAATACGACGTGAAAAAAATTTGATCTTGCAAGTTGACTTACTTACAAGCTCAATTTCTTGTCAAATAGTTAGTCTTTTTTTTTTTTTGTAAAAAAACAAAAAGGATAACATTATTAATTTATTTTCTCATTTCAGTAAAATTTATTTGTTTCCTGTAGCTTATGTAATTTTTTTTCAGAGGGAGAGGGGTGATAATGGTGAATTTCATCATTCGCCTTCGGTTCGTATTAAAAAAATTATACTCGTGCCAAAATCACCGAATTTTCGCACTTTTATCACAAACAACAATTATCATTAATACGTGAGAAAAAATTGCCTATCTTAAAATACTTACATTAATCACTTATGAGTGAGTTTCATTTTCAAGAATTAATTGAAATAGTTTCTTTGACCAATTTATCAATTTCAGAAAATTTTTAAGTGAAAGGACATTCACCAAGATGTTACGAATAAAAAGAATTATAGAATTTATCTGCTTAAAAAATATTTAAACTCATAAAAACCAGCAATTCATACAAATATAATTATCAAATTTTCTACAACTTTTTTTGAAGAAGAAATTTATAGTAAACATAATATGTATCTTTAAAATGTAATGCAGTTCCCTGAACATCCCTAAACATATGCTGAATAACTGTCATAATTTATAGAATTTCATCAAAACTTTCTAACAAATAAAGAAATTTATACCAAGTTGAAAAATTCTGAAAATTATTTTGAAAACATTGAATAACTTATGAAGTATACAACTTTCAATAAACTCCACAATAAGCAGTGATCAAATCTTCTATAGAAACTGACAAATATCATCCAAATTGTGAGGAAATTTCAGAAAATCTTCGATAAATCACCAGAATATCTCGAAAGTCACCAAATATAAAACAAGAGAACAATCTAACAAGACTGGTTTTTCTACAGAACTGCTTCAAATAGAATAATTATTCAAATGAAATTTTGAAAAAACCATAAAATAAAAAAAAAATTATAAACGAAAAAAAATTCAGCGTAAATAAAAACCAAAGATAATACCAAGTTATAGTCTCAATGGCATTGTACATATGTAACTCGTTAAAATAAATAAAAAAATGTTCAAGTATTCTCATTCATTTTATTATAAATTTTCTATCATTATAACACTAGTCAGTCAACGAACGCTCAAAAAGGCGTTCTAGAAGTAAATTTTTTGGACAGTTTTTTTGATTTCGGGGATCGGTTTGGAGGTGTTTGAAGATAAACACACTAAATTCCAAAAATTTCAGGTGAACTAACTCCAAGGCATCCCAAAATTATTATCTTGTCCCAATTTTTTCAAATATCTTGTGAATGGTTTATTTTTGGCTCAAAGTAATGTAGTATAAAATTTAATACAATACTCATAACGTTTCTATATGAATTTTTTCTCTATCTCTTACATGTAGTTTTCGAAAAATTTTCTTGTCAATATCATACTTTTCTTCAAAAACCAATTTTATCCTACGTTTTTTGACAAATATAGCCCTGTAACTTCTGAAAAGTGTTCAGAAACAATGTTGTAGACCATTAAATTTCCGTTCAAGTGAGTTTATCATATTTTATAGTATTATCCCCAAAGATCAAATATTGTAGCAATTTGAAAATTTATTAAAAATTTTGAAAATTTACTGTCAATAAATATCGTATTTTTTAAAAGCAATGTGAGGTAAACACATTTTTTGAAGAAAAAAAAAGTATGATATTGACAGGCGAATTTCTCGAAAAATATGAGAGAAAAATGAATAGCAACATCGTAATAAAAAATTTTTTCAAATATATTTTTGTATGGAGCTTTTTCAGGTCTGCAACTCACCATTTGCGAGATATTTGTAGAAAACTGAAACAGAGTACACAATTTGGGATTTCCTGGAGTTAGCACCCTTCGGAGATTCAGGGACTTCGGGTATATTTATCTCTAAACACCGTCACACAAAATTTGAAAATTTTGCAAGAATTTTGATAAATTTCAATCAGGCTCTGGATTTTATACAATATACCTATGCAAAAGTATGAAAAAAATTATAGTTTTTTCAGAATCGTGAAAAAAAATGTTGCAATAATTTTTTATTCTCCAGTTTTTACATAAACTAATACACCAATAGACACCAAACTGCTACCATATCTGGTCCTATTTGTATAAGAACTACCTTTCCTGAAAATTTCAGCTCTGGATCCTTTCTCCAGTTTTTTCAAAAATGTGATCAAAAAATTTCTCAAGCAACTTGATCTTTTTCAGTTTTCTTGGAAAATACTAAACTAATAGACACCAGTCTTCTATCAAACCTGAGACTATATGAAAACTATATTTCGTAAAAATTTCAGCCCGATCTCTTTTGTAATTTTCTTACAATTGTGAAAAAACAACATTTCCAGGAATTTGTTTCTCTAGTTTTCTCGGAAACTACTCGACAAAGAGGCACCAGACTCCTGTCAGAATCAGTACCTTATAAGAACTACTTTTTGAGAAAATTTCAGCCCGGTCCCTTCCGTAATTTTCTAAAAACCGGCAAAAACAGAATAATTTCCTATAATTATTCTTTTCTAGTTTTTTCAAGAGCTACTAACTAATAGGCACCAGACTTCTTTCACACCTGATCCTATATAATGAATATTTCTCGTGAAAATTTCAGCACCATCCGTTTGATAGTTTTCTCGAAACCATATACCCAATTATCAAAAAACGGGGATTTAATAATAGTTTCTGAAGAAATGTATGATACTGACAGCCAAATTCCTCGAAAACTATGGGATATGTAGCCGATCGGCCAAAAATGTATAACAATGTTATTGTAGAAAATTTTACCAACTATATGTTTGTATCTAACTACTTTAAGCGTAAGACAAATTGTTCATGAGGTATTTTCAAAAACCTGAAACAAGATATCTACACATTGCACATTGCACACATTTTGGGATACCTAGCAGTTAGCTCACCTTGAAGATTCAGGAACTTTTGTATATTCATCTTCAAACATTTCCAAACAAATCTCAAATATCAAAAAAACTGTCCAAAAAATTTTCTTCTAGAAAACATTTGTTGACTGCCTTAACTTTGGGTCCATATCTCGGTCAAGTTCGAAGATAAGTATAATCCGCCCATTAGTTTCGAAATGACGGTTGTTTGAATTTAAAAGTTTTAGACTATGGTGGGAGGGCGCAATTCTTTATAGATCGGGATGAAATTGGGCATATGGATACTTTGGGTTTACATCTCGGTCACGTTCACAAATCCACCCATTAGTTTACAAATTGAGGCTTTTTGAAATTTTCTCTTCAGTACAAAATTCTTAAAACCTATAACGAACGCAACCGGCATTACAGCATTACACATAATTTGAAATTGTCTACTGTAAATGAAATTTACCTTTTTGGGGATGTTTTTTAGTTATTGCCAAGGTTTGTTAAATGTGTGCAAGTGAAGGTAAGATACAGCTATTGAGAATTTGGCTTTTGTGTTTGGTTTAAAAAGAACTCTAACAAATTTTTTTCAAACTCCAACCAGACAATTAAAATTTTCCTATTTATTTCTTTTACCATTTGGTTATGAAGCTAATTAAAGGAGATTTTTTGTCTTAAATAAACAGGTTCATTCACTGATGAAGATTTTTGAGAAATTTGTGATTTTTATTAAGATTGTTTTTGTTTTTTTCTTCATAATTCAGCTGCTTTATCTACCTTGTTTAGTTCGTTTAACATTTCTTGTATATTTATTTTTCAAATAAAAGAAATAAAAGGTAGGTACCTAAATTAAAAGTTATTCTGAACATAAGAAGACATTTAAAATGGGACAAGTCCGACCACATTAGTAGAATAAAAGACAATTATAGGTGGCCATATCAAATAAACAGCTGATATTTAGAAACATAAAAAGAGAAAAAAGGAGAAAAAATCGCAGATTGGATGAAGTGGAAAACTTCTTAGAAACAAAACGATTTGAACAGGTTGTCTTCTATAGACCAGAAGGACGAAGGTTAAAAAAGGCTTTTGCCCAAAAACAGAACACTAATATGTAAAGTGAATTTAAGTTACATGCATTTTAGTATATTTATCAAACCTAAAATAAAATATATAATAAAAATAATAATAATAATAATGTGGTTTGAAAATTAGACAGATCAGAGCTAAACATTTTAGATACTGTATCCTATGTTATGAAGATATACATAAATTTTATTTAAAAAAAAAAAAAAAAAAAAAAAAAGTGCGTTAATTTGAATGAGTAGCTCTTATTGGTGGATATGCTCAAATTAATGACAAAAATTTTTTCGATCTTTAAATTTTCATTTTCTTTAATTACATCCTTCTAACATTTAGATATGAATAGCCTAGGACATTTTCCGGACAGTCAGGAACATTTTGAACCTACTTTCATTAAAATCTATAAAGTAAGACACTATTCTGAGCAAACGAAATTCTGTTAGTTCCGGAGATAGACATACCAAACATATAACCTCCTCCGCATGCAGTCGGTAAAAAATACGAAAACATCTATCGAGACTGGTGTTTTGCAGCTATAATGTAACAGCAAAGGATAAAATGAATTGGTAATCGATTAATTGCAAGAAAAAAAGTAACGGAAATAAAATTTTTCAACCCTATCCTTCGAGTTCTGAGCTCCACAATTTTGGATTATTTTTATATTCTCAAATTACTCTGCTATTCAGAATTCTTACAGCTATTCACAGTCGCACATCAAATGATCTTTATTTCCTTTTCAATTACAGCCTTTACACGACATAGCTGCTGTCATTGGTAGCTTAGCGAGGTTCGAGTGCATAGTTCAGACCGAATCTCCTTTTAATGTCGAGTGGAGAAGAAATGGAGACGTACTTCGTGATTCTGAACTTTGTCAAATTAGCTACAGAAACGGTGTTTGCAGACTTACGTTACTGAAGACTTATATGTGTAAGTGGACATTGAATTTTTTAATTAAAAACAATTTTTGGTTTAAAACTATACAACAATATAATCATTCAAATTTTTTCTCGATTTTAATTCCAGATGATGCTGGAACGTATCAGTGCATCGTCACCAATCGTGCCGACTCAGCAGAAACTTCAGCAACATTAACCGTATCAGGTGAGAGGCGTTCTTACATAAAGAAGTAAAAAAAATCAAACAAATATTTGAGGAAAAAAAAAACAGCTTGCATATCGTGTATCGGGCTTTCGGTTATAGGTTGATAAGGGATGTTGTAATTGACTCTTAGTAACACACTTTTCATTATGACTGTTGTTTATTTATTTTTTTTATCTCTTGTTTAATCTATTACTTTGTTATTATTTTACGTACCTACCGTAAATAATTTATTGAAAAGAAAAAAAAAAACCCAAGACAAGAAAAACAAAATATTAACTTTCATTCTTATTTATATGTCGACACTTTTCTTATCACTTATTAATACGCATGTCACCCTTATTGTAACTAATTTGTAAAGAAATATACGATTTTTTTTTTATCGTACAAATAAAATGTATATTCGTTATTTGGTGCTATATAGACGATGAATGTACTGGCACACATGGAATAAGGCAAACTGTTGCTTTTTGTAGATGAATTATTCGTAACATGAATGTGATTTTGTAGAAGAATATACGCCGGAAAATAAAATAATTTTCACATTGCACTGGCTTATAGTAAATTTCCTTAACTAATGATAATTGTTGGTAATTTGGAAGAAAATCCTCCATTTTGAATGAGAGGACAGAAATCGGCCTGGGCCTGCTTTCCTAATTTGCTTCTTTTTTTTTTTATAGAAAGAAAGCTTTACCTACCTCTCGAAGCTTTATATCTTTGTAAATATTAATTTCTGTGAATTTCTGAAAACCAGTGAACTGGTGAGCCGAATAACATAAATTTCGCTGATTATAAAATGGAATTAAAAAAGAATCAAAATGATGTAGTAATGTTTTAAAAAATTTTATTAAGTTTAAAATAATTTTTCAAAGATAAAAAGCTGGAAAAATTCGCATCAAAACATCATTAAATTGATGGGCCGAGCAGCTTTGAATGTTTTTGTTAGCTTACCTAACTGAAAATGACTGATTTTAAATAAATGTGTAAATTGAAATATTTTAGAAAAGTAGAAGTAAATAAACTGTAGATCGGACACAGAATGACGGCATAAATTCTTTTTCGAAAGACTTGTAATGATCGAAAAACTTTTCAAAACTTTTCCTTTATAGTAGTAAAATATAGTTACCAGTAGATATGAATCTAGCCAAAGGGGCCTAAGTTTAAATCCTTCTGCGGCCCAGAAACTTATTTTACATTTTTAATTCAAAATTTCTTCTATTCAATTCCCCTTATCCAGGGGGTAAGGAAACAGTAAAATTAATGTATAAAATAGGTGGTGATGGGAAGGAAAATTGTTTCAATTATTTTGAACTCAGTCCATCAAGTTAGCCTACTTTATTTTTTATTTCAATGTATTCGAAGAAAAATGTATTCGATCAATAGGAGTATACGACTATGCATAAGTAAGCACTTCAGTCCAGTTTTTCTGCGTTTCTTAAATATTGACAACCTTGACTTGCCTGTTTTGATGGTTATGAAAAGTAAATGTTATGAAGATATCAATTTCAAGAACAGAAAACTGTTACAAAGGGCCAATAATTCTATTCAAAATCTAATCATCGGCAGCCTTTTATTCTTAATCGTTATCAAGAAAAAAAAAAAAATTATTTTACACTCGATTACAATATTAGAACTTCTGAGACTCTAATAATGGTATTTTTCTGACCTTTTTTCTTTTTCACGTATGACGGAACAATAACTTCAAATGTACCTATTGCTGTACCATATGTGTAAATATGAACAATAACACCCAGCTTACGTTTGAATAAAACTAATTTTTTATTCGTCTAAGATAAAATATACTACGATACTATACTTATACCTTAGTGACCTGTAAATAGCTTCGATTTTTTCAAAACGGATGATTATCTGATTATAATTACGTAATAACGTGTTAACAAAATATGGAATAATTAAAGCCAATGGTAAGTATAATTAATATTTTTTGTATTATACAAACAAGTCGATGAAGAATTCAGTTCATACAGGTTTTAGATGAGATCGACTAAAGTGGTTGGCCCATAAAATTTAGATGAAAATTTATCGGATTTGAAGGGTTGAAATGTTTCATCGAGTATGCGAGCACTTCACGCGACGAGTACAAAAAATGTTTTTCACATTTCTGGGATTAATTGTAAGATTGGGAGGGGTGAGGGTCTTACTGTCGCCATTTCGAAACGAAACGTGGGGAAAGAAGCACGCCGCGTTACAGAAGACATAAATAAGTTATTTTAAGTCTGTTTTTTTTTTTTTTTTTTTTTTTACGTAGTTTATGTAGCTTAGTCTCATTTTTCTGCCAAGTTGGAGATTAACCCACAGAGTGAAGCAGAGAGAAAGCGAGAGAGAGCGAGGGTATGCAAGCGCGGTTTCTTGTAAGAAACCGATTCTAATTATAACTGTGTCATAGTGTCTTATGTCATTTTTTTTATTATAGTGCATTTCTCACGAATGGTAAATATTATTTTTCGTACGGTATTTATTTTGAAGGACCGTATTAAAAAAATACGGTACATTTGACGCAGTTCCGTGGAATAGTAAAAGTAAATACACACCCATTTCATGACCATTATTTTATTCGATTTCGGAATAAAATGTCTGAGGCTCAGTGTTAATTTTCAATGTCACAAAATTAGACTCCTTAAATAAAGTAATTATTTTGAGATGCAATTGTTTTCTACCCTAATTTTTCATCATTTACACCAATGCCATCAATGTTTGTATTTAATTCACAACCTGTGGCGTAGTAACGGGTTCCTTTTGTTTTGGGGGATGAAAATTTTTGTGTTGCTAGATAGGACTGAGATACAGCTTTCTTTTTTAGCTTGTTCTCGTTTCAAGAAGCCCCTCTCCCTCTCAATATTATTGAAATTTTTGTTGCCAATTTTCTAGAGAGGAGACAAAATCATATTGAAAGCTATGGGACCCAAATCCATCTGCATAGTTCCGTCATTGTCCCCAACTTAAGCTGTGAATGATTTTTTACGTCTTCTCAGTGAAACAAAAAGCAAACTTTCGTGAAAATCAAACATGCTCTAGAATTTCTATAATTCTCTTTTTTATATATATATATATATATATAAAACCATCCTATTAGAATTAGCAATCCTCGGTATGGTGAACTTGAAATGGAATTGTAGACTTCCGATGTGTTCTCTGGTCTTGGGATAACATTGTTTTTCATAAAATTTTGATCAGAACTTTCAGACCGAGTTCATCTTTCTCACATCTAAAAATAATTTGACTGTTGTCCGAGGACTCTCAGTTTATGTTGGAATATTTTTCTAAATATACTTAAGCAGGTTTATTGACAGCCATTTGCTAAGTCTCTCAATCGATGTAGAGATCACAATTATTATTATCTTTAACTTAACTGAAATATGCTCATTTATCATGGAAAATTAAAAAAAATATATTTGTCGTTATTTATTCTGTAGGTCATGGAGAAAAATATTAAAATTTTTGTTAGCGTAGTTTATCAATTTACATAAATATATCGTATACATAAGGTAGATATAGCCGAAAATTCGTCTCGTAGGAAATCAAAAAAATATTTTAATTTATACTTGATTTCACCTTATAGAAGTATGATAGTAGGTTAAAATTTTATAAAGATAGGCTGAATAAGTGATGGGGAAAATAGGGAACAGTTTCCACTCATTTGAGACCCTTCCTTTTATTCGAAACGTTCAAGTATTGGATACTTCAGAGATGAAGAGGACAAAAAAGTAGAAGAGTGATGGAAGAAAACGTTAATTCGAAAAAAACACTTCATTTCCAAAAAAGTTTCGAACTTCCAGACCTGACTCGTGTCTCAGTTTCGATAAAAAGTTTTATTATTTAGCCAACTTCCGCCTTCGTAAATTATTATTTTGATATTTTCATTCGTTTAGTTGTGATTTTAAAATAAATGAGAAGATATGTTTTTCATAATTTATTTATTTTCAAAAAAGTTCTTTAAATTGTTGTATTATTTAAGATAAAAACCAATTTTTTTTCTTGTTTTTTTCACTTTATAACTGAAGTGACACAAAACTAGAACCGACTGAACTGAGAAATAATTTTTTACAGAATTTTTCCAGGAGTAAACTTCTAGTGTAGCAATTTTTTGCCGTTAGGAATACACCTACTTAGTATGCGAACAGAATTTAAAAAATAAGAAAAAAAAACTATTTATAAGAATGACTTTTGTTTTTTTGGTCTGTTGATTCTTCTTCTTTTTTAAAGGGGGTTATAGCAGGAAAAAAACATTATATGGAGACTATGGCCTCCTACAGACCCTCCCGTAGCTATAAACCTAAGTTAATGTACCTCCTCATAAAAATTCTGGTTCTGCCTCTGACTTGTTTTCGGGAACTGTTATGACAATTCAAACGAATCTTTCTTTGTTTATACACAGGAAAACTCATATTTTTATTTGCCTGAATAATAGAGGATTAAATTAATATCTTATTCAAATGAAAGACCAACTTTCTTAAATTTTTTATGGGCACTCGTCCAAATGATTTTCGCCATAAAATTACGAGTCGTACGTAATCAGAAAAACTTGGAACATAGCAATTTTAAGTCCTAGTAGTTTGATTGAAAAAAAAAAAAATAGTTACAATTTAAAAAATTATACTAATTTATAATCCTCTCATCTTTTTCCCTTATCAGCGAATCAGACAGAAAGTATGGAAAAATAAAAAATTATAAGCCCTTTTCCATGGTTTCAAATTATTCCCGTTTTTAACTAAAAATCTGATATTTTATCGTATATAAAGATCAGACAATCAGCCATTCAATATAATGATATAAAGTATATCCATTCCCAGTATATTCACTGCATCAATAATATTTTTATGGGGAAAATATGATTTTTGAATAATATCCTTTTGCTAACTCTTCCCGAATCATAGTCACCTTACATAGGTATGTCCCACATTTGAGTTTTTGATGTAATTTTAAATACGGAGATTAGTTTAAAAAATATATGTAATTACACCTTGTTATTTGCTGAACTCTTAATTTCCAAACCTTCGGTTGCGTTACCACAGTTTAGTATATTCGTTTTGATTAGGTTCATTAATTTCTCCACCCACCTACCTTCCAGTTAATGAACTAATATCAATTCTTCTATCATTTCTTTGAAGCTTATGTCAAATATACGCAGATCTGCAAAAAGGAAATCTTTTTCACTTCGAGTTTTTCAGATTTATGACGAGATTCAAAATGTCAAAGTTCCTTTTTTTCTTAATAAAGCCCCAGATTTTCAAAAAACCCTTTAAGATTTTGGACAAGACAAAAAAAGTAATAACGGGATATTTACAAAGGGCAGTGACACTTTCCAATCGTTTATTGCTGAAAATCATCGTATTAAAACTCATCTCATGAAAGTAGCTAGGGCTGGGACGTAATACTTTTTTCGTCCCATGACCCAACCATACTTTTGGTATCAAAAGCTAAAATTTATTATTAATTTTATGCATGTATGAATGCATTATGTAAGCACAATTCGTGTTAACACCGTACACGTCGTGTTACAATGTCACAAGAAGAGGTTTTCATTTATGGTCTATTCTGACGTGCTACCAATTTTGGTTACAACCGGTATTATGGTTCATCACAAATAGCTATTTTATTTATGTCTTAGAGGTTTATGGTTCTAATATGCACAGTTTTCTTTCAAAAGAGTTGATACCCTTTAAAATTCAGATAAATTTTGTTAATTTTGGTTTTGATTAATCAAATTGTTCTCCAGTTATCTGCTATTTAGTGTTATTTTTTGTGATTGCTTCCTTTTTTTCTCGAGATAATAGTTGTTCTGAATATTGTAAAGGGTCAATTTTTAAAGGCTGCTATAAAAAAATCCCTTGTCTCTACTCGCCTTCTCTTATTTGTGGAATCGAACCAGGAATCTCTTTTCTCACTTGCATACAAGCTGCATCCTTAACTAACTGTAAAACGGTTTCTTTTGAAGTAATAGAAGATTTTTTGGTTCTTCTCCAGTAATTTTCTTTTCTTTTTTTCCAATACACGTAAAAAATAAAGTAGCCTAGCACAGACGTTAATATCACTTTTTTTTTTCTTCCTTTCTTTTGTTTATTTTTTTGGTAGGTTTTTTTGCATACAAATATACTTATTGATTTTTATTTAATGAACTAACTTGGAGTAGGTATTCACTAAACATTATCCAGTATACGTTATTAGATACGTCATTGGTTAAATACACCACAAAAAATAGTCAGACAATACTTCCCATTCTGAGGTTTTGTAGATCTAAAATTCGTAATTTTTGATAGCTACAGGAAGAGATATTTACTGTCATCTATTCTAATAAGAAATGAATTTTTGTGTTAATCTGTCCTATGGTTTATCTGGAGTCAACAGTTTTATTCCGATTCAGTTTTCCAAACAGTACAATTTGTGATCAACATAATTACGAAATTTAGTAGGCTACAAAATTCATCAATTCATGATCAATTCATCATTAAGGTACACAAATTTATTACCAATTTTGGTTCTAATTGGCAGATTTTTGAAAATTTGATTTTTCTAGCAAAGCTGTTGTTGGTTTTTTTTTTTGGACTAGTGTGGTGAAATTTTTAGTTTTTGCTCTTCTAATGATGAATATTCAAGACTATTCAATTCTGTATTCAATAATTGGTGGGGGTATGCCTTTCCAGGGGGTGTGGAGACGAAGCCTTTAGGGTTAGTATGAGTTTGTCATCAAAGAGGTCTAAACCCCCAGATTCCAAACCCTATTTGCACATATATTCGATGAGAACTGTAATGGATGACATATACCACACCGAAAAAAAATTCGTCTGAAGCAAATTCTTGTAATAAACTGATATTTTTTGTCTTTTCGCAAATAGCACTGGTCTTGCGCCAAAACTGACGTTTCACAGCAATGTAATAGATTGCAAAATTTTTTCTATCTAGTTTACTATCCATAATTGAAACAATGCAGTTTCCTCAATCTTTAGTCGACTGTTCGTTTCTACATCCACAAAACACTAAAACGAGGGCTCACATTCATTTTTATGATACTTTGAAAGTGAAATTTTACAGACTTTTTTTAACTTTGATTACTAGATTTTTATTCTTCGTTAATTTGTATCTGAACACAAATACTTCATACCATTTAATTTCTTCCTTAACCACATTTTATTAGTTTATCAGCATGAAAGTTTCTCTAATTATAGCGTTAATTAATTTTTTCGAAATGCGTAATGTATGCTGGGAATGTTCCAGTTTTTTTTATTTTTTTTATATACCTACTCGCACTTACAATATTAGAGTACATTTTTCTTGTGTTATTCGCGACAGATAATCTTCATGATATTTTTGCCAAACATTATTTATTTTTTTACCCACAATGTTTTCTTGTCTCTGGGTAAAAATTCGTACATAAGGGATAGACATTATTATAAACAAAGTCCATCTTCATTTTTTATGATTTCAAATTAAAACCCAAGTATTGAAAAACACACCAGCTACCTATTCAGTAAAACCAATTTTTACCACATTGTACCATGAACTTCTAGGAAAAAAAAAGAGAACTTTTACAAATTGTTTAAAAATTTTCATTTAATACATCAGACCTATATTATAATATAGGTAAGATAACTACAAAACATAAAAGTGGGTTCGGGTTCGTGTATTTAAATTTGACATCATTTTTGGGAATGAAGTTATAGTTGTTAAATATAGGTGAGTCATTAAATTTCAGTTAAAATAGTCTCAAATACAACTAAAAAATTAAACTTGGATAGATTTTCCAGTTTAGGTTAATACAAGGTACCACGTGAGTCTTAAAAAATCAATGAAATACCTTTCTTTAAAGGATGAGTTTATCCTATTGTATCCAATTTAAAAGTTCTATCATCATAATAAAAGGCACCAAGGTGTTTTGTCGTGGAGTGATGTTGTCACAATTAGACCTATGGATCTGTGTCCAAATCAAAGCTGAGATGAAATTACAAAATTGAATCACAGATCTATGGAATGAAATCTAAAGCAATAAAAATAAATAATAGAAATGAAATTAGAATTAATCTCCAATACTACATCTAAGCCTATGACTGTAAGTAAAAAAAAAAATAATAATAATAATAATTACACGGGTAAGTAACTACAAAGTTTCTAAAATTTATTCTAATAAGTTTTAATATACGTATTACGAACAATTTCAACTTCGATACTTAAACGATAAATTTTCAAAAAAATGTTTGCTTTTTCACAATTATTCCCAACGTTTTGTTTGGATAGTTTTTATTTTTGAAAAAATATGATTTATCACTCTTACTACCTAAATAGAATACTTATCTACTAAATAATATGGTGAGAAGAAAAAAAATTCTTCATTTTTGAGAAACCACACCAACAAATACTTACCTAAATTAAAATAAAAAAAAAAAAAAACTCTAACTTAGCATAACTTGGCTAGAAAACCCAGTTTGTTAATACATCAATAATTCAAACTCCTGGGATCGTAAGTTCAACTTCAATGTAAATGTAAGGATAGAGTTGCCAGCTTGAGGAATCCAGTGGTAACCTATGCAGCATTCATATTAAAGTTCACATCTTACATTAAATAAAGAGTTTAGATTACCATTTTCTAAATGAGAGACAATTGTAATTGTAACATACATTCTAGTATGTACACTGCAGTACCTACAATACTATTGACTATATGAATTATGATCTTCGCATTCAGTCAACAGTATAGTATTAAGTAATTATAATAAAGTAGCATTTGTTCCGGTTTTTTTTTTGGTTTTTTTTTTGGCCGATGGTTGATACACAGGTTAATACTGATTTCCCTTAATTCATACAAATCTCTTTAGGCCCAATTTGTCCGAATTATGCAACGACCACTGTAAAACTTTCAGAATTTGATTTAAAATAAGTTATGAAACAGTTTTTCGTTGCAAAAAAAATCAATTCAGTCCAAAAATGAAAAATAACAAATTTTTCGCGTGTTTTTTGAAAACCATTACTATTTTGGGGAAATACAATCAATAGCAAAAAATTAGTTTCTTACAAGAGTCTGACATTCAAAGAACTGAAAATTTAGATTATACTGTGGCCTAAATGAGAGTCCCAAAGAAATTTTGATTTGGTCTGTTTATTGGCCTAATTTTGAGGTGTGGCAAAAAATCAACACTAAATTCATGATAACGACCATAAGGAAAACTTTCTGAAGTCATTCAGGCAGCTACAAAATGACAAGGTAGCAAAGTTATTGAAAATTAATTTTGATTATGATTTTCCATGATTTCAAGCATCACAAGAAAAAATTAATTATTGACGAAATTGAAAAATAATACTGTTCAGCCATTACAGAAAGATTAGAGCTACGAAACCCAAATCCGATTCCTCTGGGAACAACTTTGTTTTGAAGAATTATACGATGAATATAAAAATATAATATTCAAGATCCAGAGGATACATTGAGTTAGTTTACACCAATAAAGATCGTTGAATTGGCACAACTAACGTTGCGCACTACTATACAACAGACTTTTAAACTAGGTTAATCATTTTATGGGGCTCATTTTTGTCTCGCGTATCCTTGGATAGTTAAAAATCGATTGACAATGAGTAATAATTAATTTTCTTTCACTATAAGTATAAGACTTCGGGGGAAAAAAGGGACATTTCGGAATATTGTGAAACAAAATGTCGGAAGACAAGTAATTAGATTGTGAAGCATTAAAGAACATTTGGCGAGTTTTAATGTAACGTTGTTTTTTGGTTTATTCTCAATCTTTATCTCGCTTTTTCATTTTCATTTTTTTTCTTCTTCTCTTTCTTTCACTTTGGCCGTCATCTTTCCATGATTCAGAATTCGACCCCACGCTTAAGCTCTATTTTTGACTTTTAAAGAATGCACTCCGTGGGCGACTTCATCAACATATATCTACAATTTGAAAGTTTTTGTAAAAACATATTTCACCGATTAAAATATATATTAAAATGTTGAGTGCATTTTACCGAAAGCATTGATAGATTTTATTATCAGCTTCTAGTTTTCAACGAATTCGAAAATTTGAATGATCAATGCGTGAAGAAAAATTACTCTCTTATATTTTCGTATCAGGAAAACTATTATTTTCGTAAAAAAATATCAATTTCTTTTGTACTTTTTTGGTTAGGTGCAGCATAACGACGAACATAATTTTCTGAGACAAAGTGATTCTTTCCACCTGATTTATAGAAGAGAAAACAAGCAATAATATAACATAGGTAGTACTTCCAACGTGCTGTCTATAAATATTGCCAAATCACTGTTGACGTTTATATAAGTTTTCATCAATGAGAGTAATATTTGATCTTTTTCAAAATACATGATCCGGAAGACAATGTTTATAATTATATTTTGCAAGCCGAAAGTAGCGCTTTCCATTGATCGAAGCTTAACCTCCATGTAATGGTAGGTATATTACAAACCAAGGTTCAAAAGTCACCCTTTACATGTGAGTGAGCAATTCCTGAGTCATGTAAACTCACTTTTAAACCTTGTTGAGGAAGATATTTTATATAATTTATGATCAAAATGCAATGAAACGTTAAAATTCTATAAGAATGATGAATCTTTCACCAAAATTATAAAAAACAATAAAATATCAACTTCCTCATTGTGGCAGATTTAACGTTTCATTCAGAATGTGTAACCTCTACCTCGATGAAAAGTGAATGTGATTCCATGCAAGAAGATGCTTCACAATTTTACATGGAGGCACGTTCATTGTCAATGAGATTACATCTATCAATTGTAGGAGCTACTTTCTATTCACAAAATACCAGTGTAAACATTGCCTTTCTGATCATGTATTATATAAAAAATTTTATATGGAGGTTGCAAGGTAACAAGGTTAACTTTCTCTCCAACACAACTTTAATCTATAATACTTTAATGTAAATGTTTGAACTTCTGTGTGTGATTTAACGTCATAGAGACAAATAATTAGCCAGCCTTTCAGCAGCAACTGTCATCGAAGAGTGCAAACCCCTAAAACCTCATATGAGTTCAGTTTCCACACTCCCACCTTACTTAAATTATTATTGTAAATAATAATAAAGTATTGAGTTTTTCCAAATAGTTGGAAAACCCAATAAAATAGAGATTCTATTTACACCTCTTTTTATTATTTAAATTCAATTTACATCACACAAAATTATTATGAACATCAAATTATATTTCACCACTTGTTAATCTATTTATTATACTTAATTGAAACCTGGCAAAGTCCACAAGCCACTAAAGTGGACATCTAACTTCTTTACAAGAGTAGTCACAAGAGTGAATTCGTCTTCAAATGTAGAGGTTGAATTTGCCTGTACTTTTACTGTATTCAAAAATGCCCAACCTTCCACCAGGTGGCGTGACAGTATGAACATCTGCCGAATATGATGACTTGATTAAGTCAGCATGTTTGGTAGAATTTGTCTTTGAGAATAGGCAGAATATAGGAGGCTATTATTCCAAGAAATAATAATAATAGTCCTCTAGATTTTATTTTGACATGTTTCTACAGATGACAAAAGTCTATAGAAATGTGATGGAACAAATAAAAAAAAATAAAAAAAAATACCATGAGATGGATTCGAACCTGCAACCTACTATAAGATAGTCATACTTACTACATGTAGCACCATAGTTGCTAATACGAAATAAGGTATTTTCACCTTACTCTCATTTCAGAAGTACCTCATCCATCATTCAGAATAATTATTAGTTTCTTTTTGATCATTAATTATAAGAAATAATGTCTCACGAACTATAGTTTCATACTGTGAGCTGAGGGAACGGTTAAATAAATACAAAGCTTTAGATACATAGGTATGTATCTATAAATTCAACTGAGGTAAGATTAAAAGTATTGATGTGAACGAAAAGGAAATTGTAGAGCTGAATAAGGTATTTTGTGAGGGTTGAGTTAGTCTCTTAGTGGAGAAAGGAGGATAAGAAGAAAAAACTTAATTTAAATCGTTCTCTAACGCAGAAACAATAGGTACTTTTTTTAAACTTGCAATACCTAAACTAATCTGTGATGTCACGGTGCTCAGAAGCATAATTAATGCAAAAAATTATGAAAAAATCCCTTCAGATGAATGATAAAACAGACAAAAAATTCATTTTTAGTTGTACGAAACACTTTGGAATTTGATAACCGGGCGAATAACGTGAAAAAGTCAGAAAAAAATACCAACTCGAGGAAAACAAAAAGAAAAATAATCCTACTAAAATAATATAATTTGTTTTGTTGGCAACTTGGCCTCTTCGAAACAGACGGAAGTGCATGCTATTTAGATTTGTACAGAGAATTGTTTAGAACTCATCTACCACGTTACGTAAAACGGTTGTAGGATGTTTTTGAAATCTATAAAGATGATCAATACTGAATCATAAATATTTTTGGAGGTCGAGTAATATAAATATAAATCTGTAACTTTTGTCACGAAAATTTTATTGAATTAACATAGCTATTTCTCCATTAGGTGGGGGCTCAGCTATACGAGAAAAGTACGATTCAAATATAATACACTATAAATAGCGAAAATGTAAAGTTTAAATTTAAAAGAATTCATGCGGGAAAAAATGGTAAAATGTGAAATAAAGAAGAAAAATAAGTTCTTTCGATCTAAAAAATTTTCTCCTTCATTCTGTAAGATAAGAATACCATTATTTAATTCAATTTAGGCTATACTAGTCTCTTTTAATTTCTGGGATAAACTTCTGGATGGTGGATCATTTTCTTAACCAACATACAATTTTTCTTTTAGTAAAATTACGGTAAATAATTTGATAGTTAAAAGACATTTATATCATTAATTCGAGAAAAGAATCTTTTTTTGTTCAATCCAAACTTTGTCTTTAGTCTACGTTGGGATACAAAAATCGGGCACTTTTTGAAAACCAACTTTTCTTATACATTCTGGACTCCCTATAGATGTTGAATAGATAATACATATAAGGAATAATTTGTTTTAAAATTTAAGGAAGGCCTAACATATCTATGGCTAGCTATAATATAAGAAATTAAGGATATTTTCTATTTGAAGTTGTTGGGTAAGAGCCAGCTTCTGATGTTTTTCAATTAATTAATTTCTTAATTAGGTACTTTAACAAAATTAAATGATTTGAACAATTTTGACACTCTAGAACTCAGTTTTAAATGCAGACGACTACTACAGTAGTATACAATTCAATCAGAATTTTTGCAGTTTTTTAAATTAACCTATGGTAAATATGCATGTTATCCACCAATATTTTCTTTCACAAGCGTAGATTTGATACATTTAACGAATATTTTTGCACATCTTGCTTAATATTAATTTACTTAGATGAAATACCTACATTGGATGGTAAAATGCGAAAAGTCACGTGAATCAGGCTTTTGACATCCATGGTTTTCCAATTATCAGTGATGAGAAAACACAATTACAATAAGTTTCTGTCACATTTTCGAAAACAATCTTTCAACACCTTTGCATAACCGCTGAGAAATAATTTTTATTCGAAAAATTCAAAAACACTTCCAAAACCTACAAACATTTTGTAGCAATGTAGATGGCCACTTTTGAATGAAACTTTTCACAGGCAGGTGCATTGGGATTGAAAAATGAAAATCACAAAAATCTACAGTCGAAACTTCAACGACATAATCAAGGACGTAGCTTTAGCGGGATGGGGCATTGGAAAAATTGCCTAATTGAATGTAAAGTTGGAAAATTGTGCGATTTGATAACCTTTTTTCTTAAGGCAATTTCAAAATTTTGGAGCAGTTGACAATTTTTGAGTTAGAAAAATTAGCACTTGTATATACTGTAGCTAGAAAATTGTGCCAGTTGATAACTTTTTTTTAGCAGTTAGAAATTTCAAAAATTTCCATTGACAATAAATTTTTTTTTTTTTTCTTCCCCCCTTAAAAAAGGTTTTTGGTTCGCCCCTGAGAATACTAAATAGAGCTATGTGTATTCGTACTCCATTTAGTCAGCCTAGTGCTAAGGGATGAACTACATATAACACCAAATATAGATTCATTCTCCATTTAGCCGATGCATATTACAAAGCTGCAGTTAAGAACGGCATTTGGCTAATGGCGTGAGGTGGCGAGGTGTTTATTTATCACTACTCACTGACATGGCGTGTGGGTACGCGTATATACCCGCACCTACAATAATAAAGGTTGCCAGTATTTGATGCTCTTACTGAAATGATTGGCACCCTGTTACTTTTGATAAGTTTAGAAAACATGAAACTTAGCCAACGCCATCAATATTTGACTTGATTACTCTCCAGTGGGTATCTGCTGAAACTTACAGTGGAGACCCCATGATTTTTTGCTCTCAGCATATTGGTTTTTTTTGGTGCTTGTTATAATTGCACTTCTGGGCAATTTTTTTCAATTTTAAAATTATTTTTTGCTTTCAGACATGGGCAAAACTAGGATGCCTATTGCACTGTAGGTGATCTCATTGTGCTCCAACTTAGTTGGCAATTGTACTGAAGATTACCAAATTCAAAGCTAACTATCTAAGTGCGTTACTAGTATTGGATAGGCTATTTTTTTTCTACCGGGAAAATCTATAAAGGGCGCCAAATTTTTCTCCTTGTATGGGCCCCCAGTTTTGTTTTATGACAATGGCGACCCTAATGATCCCCCTTACCAAAATAATGTCTATACTGGTATAAGAAAAAAATAGTTATAGTCCTTAATGACGAGCGGTTTTTTTTTAATTGCACTCAAAGTATTGAAATTTATTTTGTTTTAAAGGCAAAGAGCGCCAAAAACTTCTCGAGGAAAAGGTACACCGGAAAATTCCCGTAGCCTGGTGGGCCTATCCAACACTGTGTGTGACAATTTACCTCCTTGTTTAAAATATATTCAGCCCCAATTTTCTGGAAGGGCAAATTAAAATTCCGACTCTGGATTTGTAGAAAGAGCCTTGCTATTTCTTTCCAACATCATCAAGTTCTATAGCAAATTGCAACAAAGCAGTAACTGTTTTTGATTTCATAAAAATTAAGGTTGAAACTAAAAATAATGAAAAGACTTGAAAAACTGATCGCCAAAGGTTGAGAACTCAGATTTCCAATGAGAATTTAGATTTTGTAATTTTGAGAAGTGGTAAAAAAGTTTCCTCAAGTTCAAAACCATCTAACTTAGGTTCTATAAGAAGAGTTAAATCTCAAAAAATCATCTGTTCATCAAGGACTGGACAAATAGGAGATGATTCCTTATTGACTCAGGTGCAGATTTAAATCTACTACCAGCAACTAAAAACATAAGGTTTGTATTCCAAAATACCGCCTCCATTCTGTGAACCACCAAACTGTTCCAGAATATGGTTTAGAGACAAGTGAAGTGAACATCAATTCTCAAAGAAACATAATGTGGTCCTTCACTATTGCAGATGTTCTAAATGCTATTCTTGGAGCTGATTTTTTGGCTCATTATAATCTTTTAATTGATCTAAAGTCAGATAGATTAATCCATGGACTTTATGTAGAAGGCAAAGCTCTGACGTACAAACTCTCAGAAAATTAATAAAAAACTTGTGAAAATTTTATCCAATTTTTCTGGAATCACACAACCAGTATTTACAAAAATACCAACGTACATATACAATACTAAACATCATATTGAAATAAAGGGACGGCCCTGTCATGCCAGAGCAAGACAACTGCCTTTTGATAGGTTGGCTGAAACCAAACTCCAATATGCAAGGATGATCAATGAGGGTATATGCAGACTTTTGAAGAGCTCTTATAGCTTCCCAATTCACATAACCAAGAAATCAAGAGGAAAATAATGGATAGTTGATGATTATAGAGCCTTGAATGCAAAAACCATCTGTGATAGACATCCAGTTCCTAATATCATGGATTTTAGTGCCAATATTAAAGGCAAAACTGTATTCCCAAAAACTGACATAAATTAAGTGTTCCATCACATACCTGTAACCAAAAAAGATATACCAAAAGCAGCACTCATCACATCCTTTAGGCTAAATGAATATATTATAAGAATACCATTTGGACTCCACAACACAGCTCAAAGGTTCCAATGATTATTTGTTAGAAGATTTGCCCTTTGCATATGCTTATATTAACAATATATGCATATGCTCTGAAGGCGATGAAAAACAGCATGAGAAAAATATTAGAATTGTAATCCAGCACCTTAACACTGCTATTCTAACAGTAAATCCAACTAAATGTAACATCCTACTAACTTGTGATGTAAGTAAAGGAAAGGATAGGGCTTTCTTGCCGAAAAAATATAGAAAAATGTTGTTAGATAGTGTGCACAACCTATCTCACATAGGACTCAACAGTACTGCAAATCTAGTAATATCCCATTTTGTATGGCTGATGATGAAATCTGACTGCCAAAAATGAGCTCAGAGTTGTCTTAACTATCAGGAGTCCAAGATAGGAAGACATACTAAGTTGCTATTCAAAAGATTTAAGATCACCTAGTGGTTTAAACAAATACACACATATTTGGTTGGTCCATTACCACCATCTAAAGGGAACAGATACCTGTTCACAATGGTTAATCATGTAACAAAATGGCTTGAAGCAATCCCACTGACAGAAATGTCAGCAATAATAATAGCCAATGAGCTTTATAAAAATTCCAGAAGTCATTGTTACCAATGAAGGATGCAAATTTGAAACTTCAATCTTTCAGAAGCTAGCTAAAACATTGGGTGTTAAACATGTTCATACCACTTCCTGCCACCTACAAGCCAATGGTATAGTTGAAAGATGTCATAGAGCCTTAAAAAGTTCAATAATGGCAGTTGACAATACAAGCTGGATTGAAGCACTACAAACCATCTTGTTAGGCCTTTGTTCAGCACTCAGACCAATATAGGGTACTCTGCAGTGCAACTAGCGCTAGGCAGGGAGTTCCACCTACCAGGAGATTTTTTCACAAACTCAAAAGAAATAAGCCCCGAAACAATGGTGCAACAAATACATACCAATGTGAACAACTTCATTAAACAGGCAGATCTACATAGTCAGCCTAAAATCGACTTCTTGAGACATCTGGCACAGACTTCACATGTCTTTGTGCAAGAACATAAGATGAAAATAGGACTGAGTAAACCATACATTGGCCCATTTAAAGTAGTGTCACGAGATGAAAAGAACTTAGTGGTACTTGTTGGAGGTTAGAAAAAAACAGTCTCCATGGATAGACTTAAACCTGCCTTCACACTTAATAATGGCGCTACGGAAGCAAGAAATACAAATGCGAAGACTGAGAAAACTCAAATTAAATCACAAGGCCTCACAAATTCACAACTGATAAACAGTGAATTAGTCAAAACAAAAAATTCACAGGAAAACAAAATAAAAATGAAAATAAAACAAATAATTCACAACGGATGAAAATTAAAATAAAACAAAACAAATATACAACTACTAAGAAAGTCAGATTCAATGACGACGTTAAATATAATGAATATACCACCTGATATGGGGCAATCAAACCCAAAAATCATTCCTCTTCCACCAACCTCACCACTAACAAACCAACAACCATTGGTTTCTACATGGAAATAGGTACACCTGGTAGGCACGAAGAACAATCGGTACCTTTTTCTTCACTGATACCTAGACCCCAACTGCCCATTGTGCCTACTCCTCCAGCACCTTTAGCCCTATTGGCCAACTTACCTTTTATGGTACCTTATCTGTCTCATGTACCCATTAATGAGCAGATGCCTCCACCTCTTTACCCTCCCATGCCATATAATTACTATCATCTGAGTTATTTTCCCACTCAAACTAATCATTTTTATAATACTACTATCCTTATAAACCATCTTCTCGTAACAACTCCAATTGTGGAAATGGTTATCCCCATCGTTGTAAGGGATGAAACTCTCGCCAGCAATATCATGCTAGATCCCTAACTCTTTTTGAAGAGTATCACAAGGCTGGCTCTGCAATTGGCTATGTCATAGGAAACTGGGCAAATTCAGAAGGGAGAAGATGGAGGGGTATAGACAGCAGTAAATCCCCCCAATGTTCTGGTTTTTACCATTTTTATGCACTCATTAGGGAGGAGTGCTGTGGGGATTCACCTCAGTAGGGATTTGAGGCTCAGCCTTTGTCAATAGACATTTGTCATAGTTTATTACTGGTAACTACTAATAGTGTATGGACTTTAAATAAACACGTAGGCATAACTAAATGGAGCAACGTGTATTTGTACTCAGTTTAGTCAGCCTAGTGCTGTTAAGGTCAGCTAATGGACAAACTACATATATCACCAAATGTAGATTCATTCTCCATTTAGCGGATGCATATTACAAAGCCGCAGTTAATGATATGGCAATTGGCTAATGGTATGAGGTGGTGAGACATTTGTTTCTTGCCATGCACAGACATGGCGTGCGGGTAGGCATATATATACCCACACCTACAACATTACTAATTGCCAGTATTTGATTCTCTTATTAAAAGATTGACACCCTCTTATTTTTGGTAAGTTTAGAGAAGTAGCGATGATAATTTTAGGTTTTTTTTAAAGTTTAGTTCATTTGTCTTGGTCAAAAAAATATCTAGTTCAATGAACCAGTTCATCATGACCTAAATGATAAGAATGATAATGAATGATAAACTGTGAACACAGTTAATTTGAATTGGAACTTGACTATTTCCAGCAGTAACGGATTGTTGAATCATTTCCTTCAATTCATTCTATCATTTTGAAAATTCAAATCAGTTACAATCTAGTTGTTTGAAAGATTAGGTCTCAGACATTTAGGTCATTGAATTGTTTAGTTCAAATGAACTAGTTAGTGAACTACTGATACATCACTATAGAGAACTCACAATATTTGACTTGGCTATCTTATGGTGGATGATATCTGCCGATACTCACAGAGTAAAATATGATTATTTCAAATCTTTACAAAAATGTTAGGTATTTACCATATCATTTAATTTATTCAGTTTTCGTCAACCCCATTTATTACTAGGTAAATGTAGCAGGCATAAATGCGAAGTTAACGTGTTTTTAGCTTATATACGTAATTACTATCTACCTCCGACTGCTAAGAAATGTTAAATAAGAATTTTATCAGAATTTTTATGAACTTACTGATTTTCTTCGAAAAATAATTATAAAAAAACTCTAGCGTAGCCAGCCTCGCTAGAAAAAGTAGGTTTCAAAAAAAAAGAATTATGAATTTTGATGGTCACATTAATTGTCTATAAGTTAATATGCGTAAATGGTATGTTATGACTGTATGAAATTTGTTAGCTGTTGACGAAACATTAGACAATGGGAAATTTAAAAGAATTATTTCTTGAAATGAAAAATTAAATAAGATGATAAAGTATGGTAAATAATCATACAATGTCAAATAAAATAAAAGAAATACAATAAAGTTATAAAAGAAAAATAAATAAAACATAAAATTTAAAAAAAAAAGGAAGAAAACAGCTTTACCAAAAGTACCATCCGGTTAATCCTCACCAAAATTGGTAGCATGTTACAATAAAATATAATAAATATTTGCTTCAAATTTCGTATGTATTTTTCCAAAATTCTGCATTTTATGACCAATATAAAAGCAAAATTCTAGAGCAGTAAGCCTTCCTAGAAAATGTAGGCATTCGAGAAAAAGAACTACGAACGCTAAAGGTATGTCATGATTGTATGAAATTTGTTAGCTGCTGACAAAATATTAGACAATGTAAAATTTAAAAACATTATTTCTTGAAATGAAAAATTAATTATGACGATAAAGTATGGTAAATAATCATATAATTTCAAATATAACCGAAGAAATATAATAAAATTATGAAATAAAAAAAAGAAAACATGAACATGTAGTTAATTTTTGTAAAAAGAAAAATTCATACCAATTAGAAAAAAAATGAGGAAAAAAAAAGCTTTACCGGAAGTACCATCCGACTGATCCACACCAAAATTGGTAGCATGCTACAATAAATTTTAATGAATATTTATTTTAAATTTCGTACATAAAAATAACGGTACCAGAAGTACCATCCGGCCGATCTGCGCCAAAATTGGCAGCGTACTACAATGAATTTAGGAATAAATGTTTATTCGGATTTTAGTGTCTATTGGTGCAAAATTGAGCTTTTTATAGACAAAATAAAAACAGAAATTATGGTACCGGATGTACCGTCAAGCCAATCCGCACTAAAATCAATAGGTCTGATCCTTAGCTCAGTAAAAACGTTCGTAACGAATTTCGTGATTATCTGATAAAAATTGCGACCTGTACCCAGGGAACAAGAAATTGACTTTTTTATATATATATATAAAATGAATTTGAGTTATTGGTGCCAAAATTTTCCTAAGTTCATGAAACAAAAAACGTATTCGCCCCAACCCTGGGGGCTAATACCGCACCAAGCGTAAAAAGTATATTTTCTAGAGAAACCTACTTAAAAACCTACGAAACCATTTTACTCCTCCTACTAGATTGTTAGTTCAGTAATTTTTATCAGCTACAAAAATGCATATTATTTCGCAGCATGATCAACATTGTTTTGAGCTGATCATTCTGGTCTAGGTACTCATCTTAATATGTTCATCAATGGGATGAGGTAAATAAAAAATACATTTTATTATTTTATATCATTAAAAGAAAATAAAAGTAGATGAAAATTCGTTGAGAATTTGGATACCTTCCAAGATTCTTCGATACTTCCCCAACGCGAGAACAACTAATACCATCTGAGGCGCCAGAATATTCAAATTTTCTGTTTCTACTTGCAAATTTTAAATGTTCAAATGTTGGACAAGAATAAAATATTGAAACGATGCAAACTTATTGGATTTACTGTTCCATTTTTATGATTTCTTTTAATGATATAGCTATACATATTTCTCAGTATAAATTTTATTTTTCAACTGGAAAGTATATCTAAAAAAGAATATTTTTGGGCGTCGAGAGAGACTTGAAGAAAAAAAAAATTTTCTGATCGACATTGAAACATTTTCGAAGAGAATTAAGCGATCCAACTTCGATTTATATTAAAATCGTGACCTTTCATTTGAATTCTTCACTCGTAGATGCTTATAGGCTTTTCACTTACAAGAAACCTTCAACTTACATTCGTCCAATATTTTTACATTCACATTCAACTAATTCTCGTTTAAAGATACATAGGCAAATAAAAAGTTTTAATTTTCAAGATTCAAATGAAAATCAAAAGCATGATTTGTTATTGGCGAATGAGTTGCACAAAGAGTTTTCTCTTCAAAATTAAGTTTCTACGCAGCAATAATTTTTGATGTCTATCAAATGAAAAAATATCTGTTGAAGTTTAAAAATAAATTAAACATGTGTTTAGTGTCGACGATTAAGGAGGCATGTCTCTCATTATTATTTAAACAATTGCTAATGTTTTGAACATGGTGTAGTTTGATAGCGAACTTCACCAAAGATTGAAGGCAACTATTAGCTCCTGTCCTCTTCCATCTTTTATTGACATTCAATATACCTGACACAGTGTTTATCATTGCGTAATACTCGTATGTGAACCGCAATATATTATATACAGTAGCACTCAAGAAAAGCGATCAACCAATTAAAAATCAAAATAAAATTTAGTTTACGAAGGTACTTACAATATTTTAACCCCCTTATTCAAATTCTTCGTTGATCAATTTATAATAGGAAATCAGCAGAATAATCCTGAAAACAACTAATAATAAGGCTCAAAAACAAAATAAATATAAAAATAAGTAGGCATAGCGATATTAATGAGTAGGTATCACACACAATTTCAGATTTAATTTTCTTCCTTTATTTTCTCGTTGTTCTTGGTCTTATTTTATTCCTTAAAGTCGCCATTTTAAAATAATATAATTCTGCCACCTTACATTGTGTAAGATTTTCAACAACAGAAGGTTTCTTACAGTTTTGTGTGTTCACTACATATCATACACTATGTATGGGGGAGCCAAGACATCAGCAAACATTGGTGATTTTGTAGCCAATTTTGTGAGCTTATATACTGGCTCTTTACACGCACACATAGATACATACATAAGGAATAAGTACATATGTGTGATGATTAATTGCGATGTATTTATCATTGGCATAGCTACAGGGAAAATATTGCTAATGCACTGATAAGCTGGATTGTGACATCATCCGAGATGTAATCTATCAGTCTCTCATGATCCGGATATAACGTCATACTTGCATCATACTTGCGTAGTTTTGCAAATATATACAAACAAACATACAATGTGTTTAACGTGCAGTGCACAAAATTAGTCATCTTATGATGACAACTGCCATTGAAAGGCTGAGCCTCTAACTTCTTGTAAGTAGTCTAATCCCTACAATATGAATTATAGGTGCTTTAATTTCAGTAATAAATGCCCTCAAATATATAAAGACTAATTGAATTTTGATAACAATTTCCTATCAGAAAGATTTTGTTTCCAAGAAAGTAGCATGACTGAAATTGCTTAGAGAGTTGCTAGGTATCTGGCAATAGAAATAAAAAATGCTAGAAAGGTGATCAGCCCTAATTATTTGGCCTAATCATAGCAGTTTGTTAATAAGTATGATAACTGGGTATTTAAGGTACAAATATTTAAGGTAGAAGTGAAATTTTCGAAAATATAAACTATTATTTCAATTTGTTATTGTTACTTGCAATTTATAACATGAAGAGTTATAATAAAAATAAATCCAAAAGGAAGATATGGATTTTTTTTTCCTCAGAAAAATAGCATGTAAAAAGATGTAAACAATTTATATGAGCCTCTTTTCAGCAGAGAAAACCACTAACGCTCCACCACCACTGCACTTCCAAACAGGTCAACGACAAAAATATTGTAAAGGAGGGATTTCAATCACCAGTTAGAAGATTTTATCAGTCAGGTATCGCTAAAATCCTATTTTATGATCATCGCAATCTGCCAGACAGCAGTTAAACTAACTGAGATCTTACAAGGAGATTAAAAAACTGGGCCTTACCTGTACTACTGACTATTTCCAATAAAGTTCAATAGAACTGTAATTACGATAGGTAGGTACTAGGTACACTCCTCTTATAGTTCCTTACAGTATAAAATTTATCTTTTCAAAAGATAAGTAAGTACCAATAATATTCTGAATCATTACGTTTTTCATAATTGTATCAAGTCCAATAAAAGGATAAAGAGGAGATGGTATTTCAAAATTAATTTCGTTCACGAATGAACAATAAATCTCCCAGTTTGTATACTTCGTGAAAATTTTACTTTTCATATGGTAACTACCTAATATCTGCGTTGAAAAGAAAGAAAACTATCCAAAAGAATTCAAAAGGAAATAAAAAAAGGCCATCCTATCACCACCTTAATCCACAAATATTTTATTTAATGCAAATATGCCACTAAACTTAATATAATCAACTTGAATAAACTTAATAAAAAAAGACCCCTAAATATTCTTTTCATCTTGAGATATTTTTCAATTTATGCAATTATGGCTTCTTCCTTCATGCCAGAATGAATTATTTTAACAAAGCTAACTTTACTTATCGAACTATGAAGAAGAATTGAAAATAAGTTCTTCACCACAGTTACCAGCTACACTATTTTAGCTCTAATTTAATCATAACAAGAAAAAAAATGACGAAAATGATGGAAAAATTTCTGACGAATAATATTTTAGGGAATAATGAATTTAAAAATCAACCCGAAAACTCTCGTTTCTCGAAAATCGGTTTCTTCGAGATTAATTTTTGCCACGTTGAGATTTTCACTTCACCACTTGATATCTAAGAAAAGTTGGCTTTGGTTTTAGTCAAGTGCATGCGGTCTCTATCTCGACCAAATCAACAGTATTTATTTTAATTTGACTATGGAAAAAATAAATACAAAATCAAAAATATAGCTACCTACCCAATTTCAAAATAAAGAATAAGTAAAATTTTACAATTAAACGATACAATGGAAAAAAAAAAAAACTTAAAGAGGTCATTTGATGCTGTCCCGTATCTAAAATGAGAGTAGTACGTCATTAGTCACTATTTTTGGCTTCGATTACTCCGTGAAAAAACCCCCACCAACACGATCCAATTCCACGAAGGGATTTGGATTTGTACGAGAACTCGAAGGGAATATCCTAACATTATTTTTAAAAGTATTTTTTCGACCGACGTCCTGTGACTTTTAAAGAAGAGGAATATAGATTCCTTTTGAAAAAAAAGTGGTTGATTTTTTTTTTTTTGTGATATGGCTCGTGGTTTAGAAAAAACGTAGAATAGAGTACAAAAGTCGAATTTCGCGGTTATTTTTGCATTATTTTTAGTTTTTAAATTTATTTTTTCATTTCAATTTCATTTGGTATCATATTACTTCTCACAGAATAAGTGGTTTTTGAAAGATTTATAGTTCGGTTGTTTTTTTTCTCCATTCGTAAGCGGCGATTTTCGCTGCGGATTATCGAATTGGTTCTTTCGTGATTGACGGGCTAAAATGAAGCGCCAAGATCAGCAGATCAGCCAACAAACGGAGAATTACACCAGGGTGGATCAACAGCAAAGGGTTGTCCGCCAGTATTCTTCCCAAAGACGAACACAAGAATGTAAGTCTACGCTTTGAATTAGGTGGTATTGGTTTACTTACGCTGCGTCATCAACTATAATACCTATACATAAATGGGAGAGAAATCTTTATCGTAACTTCTATCGACTATATTAAGGTGGTTTCGATAGGAAACCGATTAAATTAGAATTTTTGACGAAATTTTTCATCTGAAATATTCGAGGCGAGCCTTTACGACGAATTTTTGTTCTCCACGAGTGAGAGCTTGCGTGAAAACTACTCTCGGGTAAGGATGAATCATTACACCTATCAAATTTAAGAAGATTTTTTAGTAATGCATGATTGCTTGTTAAATTTAATGTAATCACTGATCAGCAGCGAAAATGAAGAGACTTGAAAAAACTACACCTTCCAAAACATCTATGTATAGTTATCAAAAATTTCTGTTTAAAAATTTTATAATCGGTTAAATTCATTAATTTTCGATTAAAAACGATCATTATTCGAGAAAAAACAAAAAATTTTGCTATTTCTCTTTCGAAATGCATAAAGACGGATACAGTCGGAACGGTGGGAGAAAATCCGGGAATCAGGTAGGGAGGAGGTCAAAGGAAAAAAAGGTCTTCAGTTAAATTTTTCTATTTTTTTCTTTTTTTTGTTAAGAAGAAGGGGGGCTGATAGCTACTTTCAACCCCTCTCTTGTATCCGCCAATGCAAAGAAGCTTCTCTTCCCTTATTTTTATTTACCTATGTCGTTGATGGTTCCCGATTCAAGATTTAGTATTAGGCCCACCCGACACCGAATTAGTCTTTCCTTACTTCTTCTCTGCAAAAAATAAAACTAAATACAATCCATAATCAATGTTTTTTTGAAAATTATGCTTAAGTTCAATGTAAATGCAAATAAAGTGATAAATTAAGACAATCCTTCTGTTACCTGCTATATTTCCATATTCATGATTTAGTTGCTATAGCATTTGATGTATTACACCATTCTTATTGGTTAAAAAACAAGATATAAACAGAATAGTGACTGAAACAAAAACTTTTTAAGGAGGGGTTTGAGATAAATTAAGTAAACTATACCTATTCTTCAAAATGTGATCATTTATTCGTCATCTTTATACTAGAATTCAGGCATGATGGGCCTCATAGATGCATCACAAATTCATCTCAGTTCACCGTTTTCAGTATTATTTGCCAAACGCTTTCAATTTTTTTTTTTTTATATCTTTTAAGAATCAAAAGATTCAGAATCGAAAAAATTTGGAACACGTTTTAGGCCTCATAATTTTATGAAAACTGTATCAAAAATTCGGCGTAAAATGGCCTTTCAAACTCAGAAGTCCGAACCTCACGCCTCAGTAAAGAAAGGATCCGTCGAAGGTTCCCCTCCGCTTAACTATGTTCTGGACTTGGTGGTTGCTCACGCGCTACTAGGAAACAAGGAGCCAGGAGTGGAGTGCAGGGAAACAGAACTCCCCGTCTTCGGAAACGTGTTCCACTCTTAAATTCACTTAACATGGATTTCAACAGCCGCAGAGAGGGGGTCCGGATAGCAGAGCCTCCTTGATGCAACAGATGATCGAGGGAGGAGCTACAGAGCGAAGTAGAGAGTTGAGGAGGCAGAGCCAGTTAAGAAGGCAGGGAAGAGGTTCAGGGAAGTGACAGTCCTTGCGAGATGCCAAGTGCCAAGTGCCAAGTTTGATCAAATTCATAATAAATTATGAGTTTGTAAAATCAGGGTATCAAAGGCTAATTGCATGTTTCGTCTACTGTATATTAAACTAAGGGTATCTAGTTCAGTTTTTTCATACAGCGTTTTGCTAAAATTGATTGAAGAATACGTTAAATAAAAAGTTTTGAAAATTTCTCCAACGGAGAAAAAATGTTTAAAGTAGTTTACAACTTTTTCAACTCCACTCTTACCTTTTCATTAAGAATCTCATTTTTGATTGAGAACAATAAAGTTAGTTTACAGAATCCGAAGTTCATGCACGTAAAGAAGTCTTCCTTAAAAAACGAATTCTCCTTTTACCGTATGTTGTTTAGCAGCATACATGCTTCTCATGTATGTTCATGAATAATCAATTTACGAAGGAATAGGACTATTATGGGTGTAGCCAGGGGACATGGAGGCCCATCCCTCTTCAAGTTCAAAAAACAATTAAAAATAATTTTCAAAGAAAAATTCAAGACCATCCCAGTCCACTATTGTTTCGAGAAGGGGTGCTCTGGGGAATATTTATGAACCCCCCTCCCGAAGACCATGAGGACTACGCTACTAAAGCCTATTAAACCGATATAAAAAATAAATAAGTTAGGTTAAAAACGAGTTTTTAAAAAATACATTTTTATAATTTGAAGAAGAAAATAACGGCGAAAGAGAAAATAAAATTTCTCACTTTTCTTTCGGAGACAAAAACAAACAAAAATTGAAAAAACAACAGATAAAAACGGATATAAGTGTATGTGTGCGTGTGTCGCAATACGTGAAAGCAGCGCTGAAGTTGGTCATCCGGTGTACTTCAACAAATTGAGTGAATACAATAAAAGCACATAAAAAAAATGACTGAATGAAAATTTAATTTTAAAAATGATAAAAATGCATAGTTTCACAGTGCCGGTAGAATTAAATCGGTAAATCAGTAGATACTTATTAATATTGAAATAATTTATCGAATTTTTATCATGTTCATGAATTTGTCATCAGAAAAGAAAGCAGAATCGATGATAGGCAATTACTGAATTTAATTTAAAATTCTCTTTAAGTGAGCCTAAACATCAAATTTCGATAACAAAAAATAAAACCTGCTAAGATATGCTGTATGCTAAGAATATGATGGACACCCACTCTCCCCATGAGCAGAAATATACGTTTTCTCATATTTCTTTAATCAAAAAAATCCTAAAAATAAATAATTTTTTGTTAAAAATAAAACCATTTTTTCATGCTATCATTTGTTTAAGAAAAGTGATAAGCTTTTCAAAGTATTTGTTATACATTCAAATTAGAATTTTTTGTAGCCACATACGTCCGAACTTGATTACTGGCATTTTTGACGGAACCCTTGGTTCTATCGTGTAGGTCCTACTTACCTCATCAAATTATTTGAAAATATGCGAGAGAAATAACGAAATGTTACAAAATTTAATATATTTTCACTCTACTAAAAATAAGGGAAAATTTCACACTTAAAAATATTTGGACTTGTCCAATGTTGATTTCTTCGACGAGAAACTTCTTTTACTTTTCACTTTTTTGGGGAATTTTTCCGATTAAAAATCCGTCTCGCTGATGAAAAAAAGTAGTGAATTTTTTCCAAAATGAATGGGCTAGTTATAGCGCCATTGAATGAAAATTTTAGTTCATTTTAGCACATCTTATACAAATTTCAACTTACGGAACATCCCTATTCAGGCTAATAACTGGTTTTTCAAGCAAACACTAACAATTTCCAATTAGTGGTTGGATTACTTTTTTATTTTTCAAATCACGTAGATTTTTACCGTCCAGTCGAAAGGTGGATATATGTCTACATTTTCGTTTATCTGCTCCAGTTTCACTATTAGTCATATCATTCATGTCAAGTCGCAGATATACAATGCGAAATAAATCTCGAGCCTCTCCTTTTGGTTGGCCCAAACAAACGAAATGCCGTACATTATGATATTTGACCACTTACTAGACTCTTTATAGCCAGTGAACGATATTTCGAGTACCATTTCTGGGTTTCTCTGTTCGTGTTATCATCTGGTAGTAACTGGATACCGTCTGTGTCTGTGACCAAGTTGACTGGTCTTTACCATATAAAGACCTAAGATGTAGTTTTTAGACGAATTCTATCAGTGTTCAATTTTTCACTCTCCATTGATGACGTACTGTGATCGGAGAAAAAGTGTCTCGTTTTGCACGTAGAAATTGTTAAACTTAATAATTTTTTTTCCGCAATATTTTCGTATAAAATGGATTTTAAAATGAATATAATTAAAGCGTAAATGGTGCAAACGAATAAAGAGGAAAAACGCAATCATTAAGCATCCATACCTACTTTATTCGATGTAAAGATGATTAGGTCAAAATGGTTCCCACATTTCTCCGGTTTGTAAAGACTTATTTTTATTTTATTAATTTTCTGTGCGGTGGTGGTTAAAAAAACAAAAGAAAAAACAAAACCAGCGAATTTTATAACAACGAGTAAAAACAAATGACGCCACCAAAAATAATAATATCGTCAAAAATGTTCGGCTGGAGGCCGAATGAAACGTATTCGTTGCTGCAGTACCTTTTGGTTCTGACATGAAATCTATTTTTATGAATAAAACAACAAAGGGGTGGTCTAAAACCGAAGTTTTTTTAACATTTGATTATGTGAGGCGGTATATCCTTTTAGAGAGACAAATTTCTAGAAGATCATCTTGAATTTTTTACTCGAGCTAATATAAAAGACAGAGTTTGTCGCAAAGAGAGGAAGGGTGAAGTTGAAAAAAGTCTGGCAGACCACGCAGGTTACACTAAAAAGTCACGAGTTTAACATCAACAGCCCCCATAA
Source organism: Ericerus pela (assembly GCA_011428145.1). Lineage (NCBI taxonomy): Eukaryota > Metazoa > Arthropoda > Insecta > Hemiptera > Coccidae > Ericerus > Ericerus pela. The sequence continues at coordinate 858,721 of WOFM01000392.1, forward strand.
ACTTCAGAATTTCGTTTTAAATTTTGTACACAAGAACTCAGTGAATGAGAGAGCATACGATTTTCTCTACTTTTATGGGGCATGATGTTCTTTTAACCCAGAAGAATTAGGTGGAAAATGAGGATATGAAAGAAAGATTTTATTGCTGGAATATGTTGGGCGTATTCCCCTAAGTATGTGGTAAATAGTTCCAACTCAACCCCAGTTCCTTCCCTTACAGGGAAAAAAATGTATGACTGTTTTCAGTTTTCTTCATTTGGCTCGAAAACAGGAGGAGTTACGAGGAAATTAACTAGGTAAAAAAATATTTTCTGTACACTTTTCTACAAAAGGGGGTTCAGATTAGAATTTACCTCGGTGTCATAGTTAAGGTAATACAGGCCGACAAAAATTTGTGTAAGTTCTATCGGTGTTTCTAACAAAAATATGAAATTTTAAAATGCGAGTATTTTGCAACAGATCACACCGAACATTTTGGAGCCTGTAGCACCCCAACTATGACACTGAGGTAAATTTTTTTCAAAACTTTTTTTGTAGAAAGTTTTACCAAAAATATTTTTTTACTGAAACATTTTTCTCGTAACTCCACACATTTTTGAGCAAAAACAGAAAACCACTTATAATAGTCACACAATATGTCCCCCTGAGGGAGAAGCGAACGGGATTGGGCTCCCTAGTTTTCGTCAGATATTTAAAATACCACAAACAAATTTAAACCTGTTATGGAAATTAATTCCATTATAAATGCTAATCCTTATCTGAGTTTATATGATTTGTTGAACTTGTACTCTGACACTTTGGCTGACTCGTATTTATTAACCAGTAGCCTGTACATACAACTCAAATGAAAAGTTGTAATCATGTATTTTTGAATTGTTTTTCCCAGCTTCAATATCGCGTTAACCCCCTCCGACCCCTTTGTTTTGAGAAAAACAATCCAAGTGTGAAGGAGTAACCATTCAACTATCAAACTACCTATGAATGAATTTCTCGACCTCAACAAAAATGTACCTAACTAACCCATTGATTTTTTAGTGTGTTTTCCAAAGGAAAATACAACTATTGCATTCGGTGCAATGGTGGGATCTGGGTGTAGGACCTGCGGAAAAGCGCCGATCCTGAGTCGTAGATCACGAATATATAGGTCACTCAAATTCTTCTGAACACAATATACATATATATATATATATGTGTGTGTATGAGTAAATATTTTCACTTTTTACTCATTTTAGTTCACTTTAGCTCTTTTTGGGAGTCTGTGGAGCCTCCACTGTTTGACCTATGGCAATGAAACTTGAGTTAGTGTTTAAAACTTTTATTGGCTACACATTCGTATTAAAATTTTTGAAATTCGTCCTCTAGTTTTGGAGAAAGTGGTTCTCAAAATGTTGCAAATCCATCATATTGTCATCACGATAACTACAGTAAATTAAAAGATTTTGGCTTTAAATTTTTATAGAAAATGGAGATCATTAGGAACTGGTTTGGTATTGAATTTGAGCGAAATCGGTCAACTGGTTTCTGAATGGCAGCTATTAGAATTTGACAATTTTGGAAAATACACACTTATATCGCGGTTGATGGGCGGCAGAGATTTTTTCTTCTTCATTCATTCATGATGTACTTATTTAATTTAGAATATGCGTTGTATAATTTAAATGAATAAAAAACTTATATAATTCGGAGTGAATCGTGTTTGGGTTCAAAGAAAACCAGCATTTGACCAAGGGCAAGGACCCAGCAGTTTGCAGGTTGATGAATCTGATCTTGATTTACTGCCGGTTCTTGTAGGTGGTACGTGGGATTTCACGTGACGATTGCGAATACATTCGTTGAATTTGCGGATTATGTAAATCTCAAGACTTTTTTATCGCCATCACCAGAAGACAACAGTTGAGTGTCAATTAATTTTGAGAACATTTAACGTTTTTTATGAAAATTTGATCGATTGACAATCTCCAATTTGAAAAATTTAACACGATTTTCAGTTAATATAATTTTTGGCAATTTAAAAAATTAAATTCATACTTTATCAACATAAATTTTATTTTCGTGGAACGCAGTATGTCTAACTACAAAAAATGATTCCGTTCATACTCGCAAATTCTCGGTGAAAAAATAATGAATTTCTTCATTCATCATAATTCTGATAATTTACAAATATTTCTGCCGCGTATCAACCGCGGTAAGTGTGTATTTTCCAAAAGTGTCAAATTTTATAACGACTGCCATTCGAAAACCAGCTAACCGATTTCGCTCAAATTCAATACCAAATCAGTACTTAATAGTTTCAAACTGTCATAAAAATTTCAAAACAATCTTTTAATTTACGAGAATAATCGTGATGACAACATGATGGGTGTGCAACACTTTGAGAACCCCTTCCTCCAAAACTTGCGGATCAATTTCAAAAATTCTAAGACGAATGTATAATCCATGAAAACTTCTAAAATTACCCCAAGTTTCATTGCTATATGTTAAACAGCGGAAGCTCCACAGACTCCCAAAAAGTGCTAAAATGAGCAAAAAGTGGAAATATATATATATATATAAGTATTGCGTATAGAAAAATTTGAGTGACCTATATATTCGTGATCTACCACTTAGGATCGACGCTTTTCCACAGGTCCCGCCTTCAGGTCACATCAATGCACTGAATGCAAATTGTATTTTCTTTTGGAAAATCAACTAAAATACTTTATAAACTAACAGAATTCAGGTACAAACGTCAATGTTATTTCTAACTTCAGTTTCATACTTAAAGTTGAGGAGAATAACCAAATCTATAAAACCTGCTGCAAAGTTCACTTTTGAGTGTGATTCAGAAAGAGAATTTGCAATACATGTCTAGAATAAATACATTACATTCACTGACTGCACTAAAGAATTTTGTTTACGGTGATGTAAATACTGCAGTAGGTATGTGTGTTTTCAGTAAATTAAAATGGAGCCAAAATTAAATTTATGTAAGTACTCAGGAACTTGGGTAATGACTAATGTTACGAAAGGATATAATTCAAAGAGTGCTGAACAGTCATAATTGAAAGTATGTATGCTTACGGATAAGAAGTTTTACAAAATCAAAAAATTTTGGAAATACATATGTTCCATGATCGAATTACAAAGAATTTTTAGATTTGATAGAAAACATAAATTTTGGATCAGTAACTTACAAAGCTATATGAGATCAAAAATAATTCAAAATGTAAAAATATTTCCTGCAAATCATTCATTCAGAGCATCACAGATTCAAGTCTAAGCAATGTTCCTATTGTATTATATTCTGATTGATTTAGACAGCAAATGTTGCTCACAAACATCACAATATTCCAAACGAATTTGTGAAAATTGGCTTTTTTGTTGGTCAGGGTGAAATTTTGCTTAGAAAAGGTGTTGATTCGGTTTCAAAACTACTAATTTCATTGCTCCTTGATTTGAACATTCCAAAGAAAATAGTTTTTTTCCCACATGGACAGAAAGCATAGGTAACTCAGATTTCTTATTCTCAGATTTTTAAACGACTTAAAAAAGGAGGAGATTTTATTTTTGTAGGGTATACACGTATGTAATGATAAATTTTATTTTCTCTAATGCATGTACACTGTTTATTCTGCAACGGCTGGACTGATGGTTCAGGATTTATTTGCAAGGGGATAGTCCAATGTGGTGCCATTAAATTTTCGCCTAGATCAAATAAATTTAAGATCTGTATCCGCTCCGAAATTATGAACCTAAAATTTAAAATACAACCAATTTTTGTGAAAATTTATATCTGTAATTATTTTTTTTTGTTGCTGATCATGAATTCGTTGTCAGATTTTCAAAATTAAAAATTTCAGATCGATCCAATATGATGTATTTGAAATTCTGAATTAAACCAGTCTCAGTCAGGGTTAGTTTAGGTACCTAAACCGAATGGCGAATTTTATATTGGGCTCATTTTTCTTCACATTGAGAAAATTAATTGAATAATAATGAAAATTTATTTCAAAAAAATAAAACTGACTCAAAAAAAGATAATCCTATATTAATAAACAAAGTAAAAAAAAAAAAAACATTAAAAAGTCCATGCCAAATTTTGAGCAATTAAATACCTAAGTATGTTGATTTTTTGCTTAAAATTTAATGGACTTGAAAAGTTTTGTTCAAAAAAGAAGAAGATGGTGTTACAACATCTTCAGTCAAAAAGAAACAGTGTAACATTTTCAGAAATTAGTTTTTCGTTTTTAGGGCTTTTTTTAGTTTATATAATGTCTTCAATCACCATTTATAGACCAGCTCACGGAACTAAAGCGCTCTAAGGATGAGTGATGACATACGCCATTTTTAACCCAAAAGATCAAATGACAAATTACATTAGGATTAAATCAGAATTATTGATGTTAATACTTCTTGATAACAAGAACAGTTTGAATTGAGAAATATTTTTATATCATCTACCCAATCAATTTTATCAGAACAGTTTATAAGTTTAGAAAAAATGAGTTTTTAAATACGCTTTTGTAAGGATAAAATACCTTCCTCCAAAGGCCAATACCTACATGAGAGTGTCCAAAACTCTAAAATAAATATAAAAAAAAAAAACACAAAAAAAAAAACGGAAAAGAAACACGACTAAAAAACTCTCCTGCAAATGGGAATTGAACGCAGCTGTACTACCGTGTCAGATTAAATCCCTATCAGGATACCAAAACAAAGTTGAAAACAAACACAAACACACAACCAAAACACTACTGCAGCGCACTCCAGTGGCCTAATACAAAGAACTACGTTATATTTTGTCACGATAGTAACTGCAATAAAAGCGTATAAAAAACACATAGTTTGTCTCTACACCTCCTATACTTATTTTATACCCTAGAAGACTTCTGTTAGACTATTACACCCTGGAAGAGTTTTCCTGAAAAATGGCTACAATGTACCCTATTCGATGTCTTAGTAGTGGAAGATACTTTACATTGAGGTAATAGGTTTACTAAACTTATTTTCAGTACAAGCACTCAGAACTTGTATTTAAAAATCCTTAACTCCCTAACTAATTTCATTTCTTCTTTCTTTCATTAAGATTTTTTTTATTTGAGGCTTTATTTTTAAAATATGTTTTATCACTGATGATCAATAAAATATGTTGATTGAGAAATAAAAACTGAAGCGACCATTGATACGTAACTAACTTTACTCACAGTAAACTATGATTTACTCTAATTAAAATAAACTTAACTGCTAGCGTATATATAAAAGGTTGATGCATTCTCCAATCTTCACAATGCAAACGGTACCAAGTTATCACTTGACACAACTACCTATATATGTATACTGTAAAAATCATCTGAACGATACGCCTTCTTTTAATGGCTGGAAACTTTGAGTGTAATTAGTTCTTTTGTGGCCTGCTTCAAAGACTTCTTGCATAACTTTGCAAAATCACAGCTTTTCAGCAAAAGAGGGCGCTCGATTTAGAAACTTTATCCAGTGATTGAAATACTCATGAATAAAGTAGCGGGAAAATCTTCGAGGCATCAGTTACTTTGTAAGGGTGTATTTAGGCATGCGAGAAGTCATTTGCACGCAGGCATACTAAAAAACGACACTGAAAATTCCTCAGTCATTAGATACAGCTCATTACAGATCATTTTACAGCTTTACATGCTTTTGGCAATGACGATTTGGCAGTCTTGCGTGGACACAGATGTCTTGTTTCATAAACACAGCAGTAGTTTGAGAATAAAATGAATTCTCCCTGTCGACACAAAGTTGATCTTAAAATCAAGCCTTTAAATTTTAAGGGAGTTGAATAGGTAAGTACCATAGAATCATCCAGAATAAGATTTTAATTCTAGGCCAAACGCTACAAAAATTCAGCTACTACCTATATTTTCCACTTTCTTACTCATTTATTATAGATCCGCTCAAAGTTGAATAACCACTGCTTATATCAACAATTTAAACTGATAATCTAGATCTGGTGTGTAAAGGGCTACGAAAGTTTTTTGGATGGCCAGGATAAAATGACATTAAGCTTTTTTTCAATTAAGATGGCAATTTTTCATTCAATATACTGTCTTGAAATTTTTTTTGCTAATTTTTTCAAGGGGGCCATGGTCCTTAAACCTACCCAACGCTTTGCCATTGACTGAATAATGAGATTTTCTCATCTCAAAAATTTTTTTAAATCACATTTTGATCCGTTACTTGAGGAATATGTTTCGGAGGTCCTCGGGTTTAGCTAGTCGGATGAAAGGATGAAAACTACCTGGATGCTAAGACTATCATCCATTTCTTTTTCCCAATGCACTAAACTGGAAGATTACGAAATGAAAGGTACTTCTTTATTATATGTGTTTAATTATTATGGCTAAAAAGTGCTACAAATTGTTTGTGTTTTAGTTCTGCACTAGTATTAAGACGAAACTACGAAACTATGTGGCGATGTGAACTTGCTGCGAATAGGTGATCACGGAAATAATCGTCACATTTTTTATTTATCAAACAAGCGACAATAGGTTGATAAATCTAATTTTCAGTGTAGCTAATATTATATGATTTACAGCTAATTGAATTTGATTTTCTGAAATTTAGAAACGAATACAACAAAGCTGCCCAAAAAAATTATTGCAATCATTGAATGACAAAAAACCAATTTCAGTTTTGAATTTTTCTTAGGAATCAATGATTACTCAGCCACAATTTCAACAAAATTTCGCTAGATTTCAGTCACTAACTCTTAAATCTCAATTTCCCAACTTGAAGTTACCATATGAAATGTACAGTGTAGTGACTTAGTGACTTAGAAAAACTTTAGAGGAATGGCCATTCCAGCTCCAGAATTAAAGCACAGATGGAAACAATAGCACTGTTTTACTACAGCGAACACATCTATTAACGTTTCCTAAATTAGGGTATGAGAGTACAAGCATTGATTTTAATGAAATATAATCGCGCATGCATTAATTTTATAAATAAATTTATTGCATAGGCTAACGATTTAAAAAGAAGAAACGAAAAATTGATATACCATCTTTCGGATTGTGTCAGATTCAATGGATACACGAAGTTTAGTTATTCGAGGTTCATTCGAAATTTCGAAATTATTCTGGGATCAGGATAGGGAAAAAATACCGAAATTTTTGCGGCCTAGCGCGGACGAAAACGAATATTATTAAAAATGAAAATAGTTTTGCTTAACGTTGCGTGATTCATACGAGTGGTGTTGCATTTCACCATAAAAAATTTGGCAATCTTTCCATTTCAGCTGGTAAATTTAATCAAAACTCTAGGGGACGATTATAGCATTGACAAATCTTTGACAACATACGAAAATAAATCCATCGCTATTTAATTTTCTCACTTTTTATAAAGATTTTACTCGGTGTATTAATTCGAGAATATTCTGTAGTCTGTATACCTAATAGCGTAAGAATATTGAATTAAATTTCACACTAAATACAATTAAATAAACTCTTTACCCACAAAAAAAGTCTGGAAAAAAAATATTTTTTTGGAGGTAAGCACTTACTGATGAATAGGAACTTCGAAATTTTTCAATATTCAAAACCTTATCGTTAACTCCAACCCTGGTTTTCCACAACAATTGTTAGGTAGTTGTTATACAGATTGATCGCCATCAAAGGCGTAAGTTATAGTATTTTATTAAAAAAAAAACACACACACACACACACACAACAGTCTACATATATACGGAATAATACACTGCGGAAAGAATTATCAATTAATCACTTTCAACAGAAGAAACCATAAAAACTTGTAAATTCGAGTTACAAAATGCGAATAATAATTTTTTCCTTTAGTTCCATTGCACACAGGTCTCGCCATTGAAAAAAGGCAGAGCAAGGTTGTACGAAAATTTACTACCTATGCTTCTAAATTATTTTATGACTCCCTAAAAAAACAATGCTAAAGAAATTATTCATCGCCTAAACAGTTTTATTTTTTTTTTAACGTTGAAATTTTTAATTTTTACAATAAAATTTATCAATTTTCATTAAAATTTCCAAAAATGTTAGGCAAAAATCGAAATTACGTAATTTCAAGAATAACAAATGACACCTGACTTAAGAAAATAAAATAAAACAAAATAAAAGGTACATCAAAAAATAAAGAGCCGTTGTGTCAAACTTAACTGAACCATATCCGCTGGTTTACCAACAGTCACAATGGTAAGCAACAAATAATCACGTCATATAAATAAATTAGGCCTATTGATTTTCATGGTAAATCACAATAGAACCTGAAAACAATTTTTTAATGAAATTGACTTTATCAAATTTACTTGTTTCAGTATTAAAACAAACGGCTCATTGATAAAAATTTCAGAAATATAAAAAACAAAATTTAATTCCTCTATTACCTACAGTGATTAATATAAACTAAATCTAACTACTGTATCTTTGGGCCATATTGTAAGTCGTCATTTAAATTTACTTAACGCTAAGGGCATTTAGTTAAATGAATTCACATGAGTGAACTCCTGACCAAATTTGAATTTTCCCCTTAGAATTCATACTTATGTGACAAAAATGATACCTTAAGAATATCAAAACAGTTAAGTAGCTACACTTAATTTTTCCCTCAAGGGGTTTATTGGTTTATTTATGTGAAACGAATGACTAAGAATATGGCCTTCAGTCTTCACCGATGCTGTAATGATCATAATTACTTGTACACACATGCAAGTAATGCATGAGTACCAAACTGTGACTAATCTAACAAAGATGATGACATCACAATTCAGTACAGAAACCATTCCACCATACAAGAAATGACAATTAACCAACCCTTTCACATGGATGTATGCAATTACTACATATGTGTGTATGTGTGCGTGTGAATAAGCCAGTATATAAACCATCTGAACTGGCTCTAAAATCGCCAGTATTTGCCCAGGTTTTGGCTTACCCGTATGTTTACATATTACAACGTGGCAGAACACACAATAATCTGTTGATTACCTTCTGGTGAGAATATTCTTTTCACAATAAGGTATTCCATACTATGTAATTTTTAGTAAAAAAGGGTTAAAAAGGATAAAATTTTAATGCAATTCTAACAAACAAATGTAATGCACCCCCTAAATTCACTACTTATGTAGTTTTTATAAAGTGTAAAAATCCGTAATATCATAATGTATAAATTCACAACAAGGTTTATTTTTGCCAAAGAAAGAAATAGAAGATTATTAAGCAAGTTTTCTTTGGAAAATGTACATATTTTTTCTTTAATTTTGGTTTTAACTAGCATATATATGTAGAAGGTACATAAATTTATTTAAGGACTAAAGGGCATTGTACTTAGAAAAAATAGTGAAACTCTCAGCGTTTTTCTATAAACACAGTGTTTTATTTCGAGAAGTATTGAATTAGGTATCGGAAGAGGCTATTCTATTTGTCAGGATGGAACTTGAGAAGAATTTCACTTTTCAAAAAAAGCGAACTTTTTGACAAGACTCTGTTATGATGAAAAGTTCTTTTCACCAGATGTAATTATTTTTGTACTACATATGCCCTTTGACTTACGTCTTACCGGTTCTTTATTATCAGATAAGTTCTTTAAATTGTTCTAATTGGAGATGTAAATGTTTTTTGAGTTTTTGTCACATCACAGAATTCACCCCGAACTAAAAATTTATGGCTGAGCAGAAATTCACTTTCAACAGAATCTATCGATAGACCCGTAGCTAAGGGAGGCCAGGGTTACTAACCCTCCTCTGGTAGCTGGCGGGCCCACAAGTCATTTTTTTGGTGATTATCAATAATCAGTATTCATATGTAGATGGGACACCTCATGAGTTTCGACGTCCCCTCACGATAAAAATCTTGCCTGTTAACAACTGAGAATATTTTTCAGCACTTTTTTCCATCTATGGTATATTTTACTTTTAATTTTACTGTGAGCTATTTCACCGTGATAAAAATGAAAAAATTGCATTAAGAACGATATGATGCTTCTGCTACTTACCAATAATTTTCAAGCCATATTATTCTAAAACAGTATTGTCGTAGTCTTGGGAGGAGGGCAAATTAGGCCACTGTATACCTACCGTATTTGTAATATCGAAATTTGTAAAATTACATAACTACTTAAACAAAATCATGTGGTTGAATTGTTCATGGGAGATATTTGTTGGAAGAAATATTGAGGTTCAGTTTTGGTCATTTTAGATGGTTCCCGGACATTTTCCCGAATCTTTAGGAAACGTTGTATACCAATAAATATGTAACAGACGTACGATAATCGTAACAAAATCACATCATTCATGCAAAGGAAGGAAGTATTAATAAACAAACTCAACATCAAAGATCCAACAAAGTTTCTGCCATATTATTCCGATAGTCTTAAAATCAACTACTGACCCAGTTAAATTTATTTTTATATTCGACGAACAATAATGTTCTCAAAATATTATTTTTTACAAATTGGCGTGTACAATATTTCTTAAAGTTTTTCTTTCCGTTATCAGAAAAATATAGTAGGTACTGTATTTAGTTACCTAGCCATTCGAGTGTCATATTTTAAATTTTTAACTTAACTTCTACAAAATAAATTGATAAAAATTACGACCAATTTCAAGTTATCTTACACCCAACAATGTAATTTTATTGTATTTTTTTTTCTTTCTTTTAACTGAAACTCCGCGCAAACATTAAACCTTGGCTGCTTTGAACAAAAATGGTGGTGGTTCTTTACTTTCAATTTTCTTTCGTAGTCGATTCACGCGCCGTCGTAAGTATCATTAGACCATTTATTAATGTCATTTAGGTAGGTATTTATTTGCACAAAGTATACATGTACCAGGATTGTGTTGCGAATGAATGTCAGTAAGTTCATGAACAGCTACAAATTGCGGTTTTACCCTTATGCGGTGAGCATATCCAGTTTAAATAACTGACAAAGTTGTTCGCCTATGAATTTTAAATTGATAGGTAATTTTAACGCGAAAAAAACAACAACAAATACTCAGCACTTGGACGCTAAAACTAATAATGTAGTACTTATCTAACGTTAATTTTCATAAAAATTTTAAATTTTTGATTTCATTGGTCATTGTAACCAAAACATATATAGGTAGTTAGATATTATAGTTCAATTTTACTGAATCGCCATAGGGAAGAACAAGAATCTTTCAAAGTCAAGTGTAGGCATACGCTTTTTGCAGTTAGTGGATAGTTTTATAAGTTTTATATGATTATTTGCAATGTTTTCAAATCGTCATTTGTACAAGTGTTACGCTTGTTCTCACTGATTATGGGAAGTTTAATTCTAAATTTATGCATTTCATCACATAAAAGTGAACTATATTTCACTGGCAGTTTTATCAATTAACTTCGATTCAACAATGAAAGGAACAAATTTTTTGTGTCTACTCCATACAGAATCTTAAATTGTATAATCCTTTAATGATCGCTCGGAATGGCTAAATTCTCAGAATTTTATGGCTTCGAATAATAGGTACGCTTAATTTAGGTCTGTGTTGGCTATGGTACAAGAATTCCGTCAACGTTTCAAATGGAAGTATTCCTTCTTTATAGTTTTGCCTCCACAGATTTCAATTTAAACTTCATTTAAACTAGGTTGATTCGTGAGTAGGTCCGCAGCTTATCATTTGTTTCAATCAACAGAAAATGAAATAAAATGAAGAACAATTATCATCGAAAAGAAAAATTAGAATTACCTACATAACATTGTCAAAATGATGGAAAATAAAAAGAGAGTTTGAGGCCCCTTCTCCCTTCATGAGAAAGTGAACTTTCATCTCAGTGATGGCGTGAATTGGAATACTAATAATTATTTTCTTCAAAATGCGCGAGAGTAGCTTGCAAAAATATCTGTGAAATCACACATTTTTGTGATCATTTATTAGAACTTTGTTTTTTTCTCTTTTTTATGCAGTTCGGTCTATCTGAAATTTCCTGAAAAAAAGAGCTCTTTTCTGCTCATACATACAAGATTTAGTTGGTTCTTTTTTTTATATGTGGCGACTTCCTATCAGTGGTAACGGGTGTATTTGTACACTCGCTGGTAGGTTGTGTGGTCGGTCCCTACATTACGTAGAGCAAACACATTTCTTGGTTCAAGGGCTATGTACACCACATATAGTCTATCTTAGTTACTGAGCTAAGCTCACACACAAACGAGGTTGTACTGTAAATGTGCGCATGCGCTTACCCTTACACCCTATTAGTGGTACCCCAACATGATTCATGAAGATTGAGATCAGTGCTCTCTTTCAGACACATATAGTCAGGTGTTGTGGTCTGCCTGCCCATCACTCTGCAATGTGAGTGCATTTAACGGAACCTAGGTGCGGCAGTTGTATAGGGCATGTTGTGGCAATGTTTGGGAGGGGCATCTGCTACTACCTTTCACGCACCTGCCCATTGTACAGTTTGTTCCACCTCCATTGTCTATACTAACACGCTGTAGTACTGGGGAAGTGGTGTGGCAGCCACGCACACATACAGCTTTGCTCTCGTTGTCTACCATTGGCACCATTGGCACCATGGTCAAGTGTATATGGTGTCAAGTTTTAGTAGAAGGCAATCGAGCATTAGGTATTCTGCCTGGTTCGATTCCCTGTGCCCGCAGAATACCTAAAATATAGGTCGGTATAATCAATATACTATTAGGTTCTTTTCTATAGGTATGAGTACAGTGAACAAAGAAATCAAAAAAATAGTCCGTTCAAACTAAGAAAGTACTCGTACCATCTACAATTAACAAAAAAAAAACAATTGATTGATGCACTTGAACAAAACTGAGCAAATATTTTTCAAAATTAATTACATCAATTTGTGCTCTGTTCTGCTAGTTGTATGCGGTTATGGTGCGGCTTTTTTTAAATTACAACATATCTCCTTATGTCAGTTTGAATGGACTATAAGTATGATCAATTGGCAATTTAATGAATGAAAGTTTCCATTCCAAAATCGACTATAAACAGTGCATAAATTTGCATTTTTTTTAATGTTTTTATTTTATTAATTTGTTGCCTTTCACAGGTAGTCCTTCCGATATACTTAATTTACACTATTATTTAGGAACAATAACATCATATTTCCCCATAGATATGTTCACTAATAGACCTAATCATATTGTTAAACCAAAGTTCCATTTAGAAGTGAAGGTCGCATGTTTACCTACTTGTATTAGGTTGGTTCAGCATTAGAGCATCGGAAGAGGGTGACATTGAATTCATGTTGAAACACGAACAGCTAAAATGAGCATCCTTAAATAATTTGTTTGGCTGTTATCGAGGTGTTTATATTAATTGCATACAAGAGCAATCACAAAATTACACTACGGCATTATATTAATTTATCGTATTATTCTTGAAAGTGTCTCAACAGTGTGTTAAAAATATGTTCACAACTTTCTCCTTTACTTGTCAACATGTGTGTAAAGTTGAAACTTGGCTTATACCATGGGCATACATTAGCTTGCCCCTGCTGAAAAGCAGCTGAACAGCTGAAGGTTAGTTGCTACCTATGCTTGAAGTTACCGATATCTATTTAAGCATCCAACACCTAAAGCAGTGTACTATCTTTCTTAAATTTATTGAGCTGCGCGATAGATCAGTCACAGGGTTGACGTCGTCACGTTGTTTTCAACTGATACTGGGTTCAAAAAAAAATTTGGCCCATTTAATTTGTACTGTAAGAAAATTGAAAAAACATTTTTAAAGACTGAGCATTACGGAGAAAATATATTTTTTGTTATACCAATAGCTATATAGCTGTACGATTAACTTTTTACCTCTTTGTTCTTCAAAAATTTTCAGTTTCTTTCCATTTTTTCTAATCATAATTTACATAGGTTTGTGATAACGATACAAGTTTGTTTGGACCCAAAATCGTCTACTTGCAACTGTTGATACATTTTAGACAGGTTGTAACGTCACACGTGACTGATCTGATGCCTGCGCAAAAAGATGGGACTAGGTATCCAACCAAATTATTTAATTAAATTAATTATTGCGTAGAAATTAGAAATGATATAACAGATTCAAAATTTGAAGTTGGCTAAAATTTTATGGCTAAAAAAAAGTTACAAATCGCTTACATTTTTTTTCAAAGTCGATCATGTATACGTTAAACTGATTTTATATTTTTTAAACGGTAGCAAACATTTTAAAATTCGAGGAACACTGTTCTGTTGTTCATTTATCGTAATACCTGTATTTCTGCATTATATTATCAATTTCAAATATCCTAGGTATCCCAATATACGAATAAAGTAAGATGAATATGCATAAAACTGAATACCGTACTTTTGAATACCATTCAACAAGTACCAGATAGTACACAAAAAAATATGAAACAAACACTTTAAATAAGTTTAAGTTAAAAACGCCTTTTTAAAAGATAAGCTTTTAATTAATTTTTTTGCTTTAGCTTCATGCGAAATAAATATTATTTCGTTGCGGAAGGTTGGCTGTAGTATTGGTATATTTTAAAATCGCAGTAGTAAGTAGAATAAAAGCTTATAGTAAGATGGGTTCATTGGGAGTATCAGAAAAGAAATATTTCTTGTTAACTTGAAAAGTTGTATTCACAGATTTAAAGATTTCATAGGTAACATTAAAATAAAAAAGAGTCAGGCATTACCTATGGATTTAATGACTGATAAGCTATTTTTGTGGAAATTACAGAAACTTATAAATAAAGAGCTTCATATACATTATTCCAACATGTAAAATATTACCAAAATGTTGTAGGAATAATCACAATCGCGAACATGAAAAGCTAAAAATTATAAACAAACCTGAGGAGAAAAACAATATAGGAACATATTATAATATATTATAATCGGTTTTGTCATAAAACTTGAATTACTTCTAGGCTCTCCCTTCATGCACACAAACTCATATTCATAGATAAGTAATCGTATACTTTATAACGATGTGCCACTCAATGTTATTTTTTATACAGGAATATAATAAGTCAGAAGCGTGCACTGCAGTATTTAGCACTAGCGTTAGTACTATTTTTTTTATTTTTTTCAAATTTTCAATTTATTAATTTATTATTAACAATTTTTTATCTCATTCTTCGAGTATATAACCATCACATCACTTTTAAGGCTGAATCCAAGAACGATACCTGAGAATCAACAGTGACTTGAGAATTACTTATCTTAACAAAATTATATCTATTACCTATCTATATATGTTTAAGTATGAATATATTGATAATGGAAAAAAACGTGAGAATTACTTAATCATCATTCTTGCATTTCGCCCTTATATAGTTATATACTAAAA
Organism: Ericerus pela; assembly: GCA_011428145.1. Classification (NCBI taxonomy): domain Eukaryota; kingdom Metazoa; phylum Arthropoda; class Insecta; order Hemiptera; family Coccidae; genus Ericerus; species Ericerus pela. The sequence goes on from WOFM01000392.1 coordinate 873,998, forward strand.
GATCTTCTCCATGACGTACATGCAAATGTTGACGAATAACTTATAATAGTTACAAAGTAACAACATTCCCAATTAATTTGAAAGCCACTTCACGTAATATTTTTCAGAATAAATTACTCTGTTCGATATTTTTGATTCTCTCAAGTATCAATTCATGGCTAGTGATAAATATATTTTAAAATTCATAAAATGAACGGCTGAAGGTGGATGCCGCCTCAACTATTTGAGTGTTATTTTTTCCCACTGAAGTGCATTACCCTTGCTCACATCACAATTTGGCAGTTTTATTTGGTATCATTTTTTAGAATATAGTATAGGAAACCACGTGGCCTGCATAATCTTACTTTGATTTATTGTTCATGAAATTTAAAATTTTGGAACAATACATGGTTGAGAAAAATATAAAATGTCAAGTTTAATAAAATCTTCTTCAAGGATGTATGATGCAGAAATGCGACAAAACTACTTTCCTTCAGTTCAGAACAGGGATAACACACTTCAATGGGCAAAAATAACACTCGAATAGTCAAGGTGTCATCCTGTGTCATCCATCTTCAACCCTTGATTTTATGAATTTAAAAAAATATTTATCACTGGCTGTGAATTAATACTTGATAGAGAATCAAAAATATCAGACAGATTAATTTATTTTGAAAAATATTAAGTGAAGTGCCTCTCAAATTAATTGCGAATGTTGTTACTTTGTAATTTTCAAAAGTTATTTATCAACGTTTGTATCAACGTCATGGAGAAGATCTTTCAGTGTATAACTATATAAGATCCAAATCCAAGAATGATGGTTAAGTAATTATCACGTTTTTTCCATTATCAGTATATCCATACATAAACATATATAGATAGATAATTGATAAAACTTTGTTAAGATAAGTAATTCTTAAGTCACTGTTGATTCTCAGGTAACATTCTAGGATTTGGCCTTAAAAGTGATGTGATGTATATATACTCGAAGGTTGAGATAACAAATTATTTGTAATAAATATATTATCAACAAATTGAAAATTTGAAATAAACAAAAATAGTACCGACACTAGCACTAAATGCTGCAGTGCATGTTTCTGACTTATTATATTCCTGTATAAAAGACAACACTTAAGTGGCCCATCTAAACAAAGCATACTATTACTTATCTCTGATTCAAAATGAAAAAAATTATGCGGCATTTAAAAAAATATTTTTCCACATACAATCTTTCTTAAAAATTTACTAGCTTGAAAAAATTTGACTGCGAAAAATAATGAAAATGGCAAAAAAATCTGTATTGTTCATCGCAGTCTGCATTACTATTTGATGGGCCTATTACTTGTCTTTTTGAAAGAATTTACAAGAAATTTCTGCCTTCTAGGCACCTTAAACGAAATTCCATTTTGTAAAAAATAAAAATGACTGCAATTATTTAAAATAATTCAAACTAATCAAAACACGTCAGCTAATAGGATCAATTTGGTAACACAATTATTATGAATTAATTGAAAAAGCAAACAGCGCTTTTTTTAATTTTTTCCCCTCTTCCTTCTTCGTTTAATCTACAGAAGTAGGAAATTTCATGTAAGAATATTCACACAAGAAGGTAATCAACAGATTATTTGCATCTCTTACCACTGCATATGTACAACATATGAGAGAGCTAAACCTGGACAAACATGGATAATTTCAGAGATAGTTTAAGCAGTTTATATAGGGGCTCTTTACATACCCACAAACACACATATGAAATGAATAGTATGTCTATGTATAAGGGAAGTGCGTCATTTCTTATCAGGATAAGGAATGATGGACAGGTTCATGTACCAAATTGTGACATAATTGTAATTGTATGATTAGTCATAGTTTAGTTTTCATACATTACTTGCAGGTAATGGCAAGTAATTAAGTTTGAACTTTTGTGTGTGATTTAACGTCATAGAGACGAATAAACCAGCCTTTTGGTGACAACTTTCATCAAAGGGTGCAAGCCCCTAAAACCTCATACGAGTCAAGTCCCCACATCCCATAAGGAAACTAAAATAATATTAAGTAATCTAAAAATATTTTATTCATTGTTTAAATAAATTACCATGTCGGTGATTTTTTTCCCTTAATAGGTATTATGTCTACTTCTTCGAGTTGGAATATTATTAACAGGCTCCTTTTTATTTTTCCATCTGTTTTCAGTTCAAGAAATTGTAACTCAGCAACAACCACAGATTGGTTATACGCCAGTATCCCAGCCAGGGTGAGTAAATATTTGTTGTTTCTATAATCACTTGTTCAGTACCTCACCAGTTTGTCAGAAACTTCTTCAAAAAAACAAACAACCGAAATAATTTCCTGAAAAGAAATTTCACTCCAAATTTATGATCACAATAAATTCTTCTTTGAATTTGTATTTTGTGAAATGAGCGAATTTTTGCTAGTTTTTTCTTTAACAATATTATTATTCTTGTTTGATAATAATAATAAGTTCTGACTTTTTTAATTGAAGTCAGGAGGCACTCAAAATTTGTGGTAAAAAAAAATTATATTGATTTGAATGTGCTTGAATATCAGGCCTAAGCAATACCAACAAACGAATATTCCATTTTTGGATTTAAATAACGTAAATATTTGTAGACTACAAGTATTAGAACGAGCTGTAGGTACCCAATAGTTGGCGAAAACTCTTCTGTGAGAAGTTATGATTTTAAAACAATTCAATAAAATGACATTTTGATGTATATTCAATAGAAAATTAATCAATTATTACAAGAAAGTCATGGTCACGCATTAACATTTTAAAATCGAAATGGCTATAATTTTTAAAATAAAATTTTTGAAACATTTTAAAAATAAAATAGGTACCTACCCCTGTCGTATTTTGTACATTTTAATGTACAGAAAGAGCTTAGTTATTTGCTGCGACCAACAACATTCATATTTAATACGTTGAAGTAGGTCAAAATTTTGTTTCTCGTATGATGATCAAAGTAAGAGAACCAACTCGTTATCAAGAATTTTAATAGGATTTTAAAAATGTTTCATGCAAGCCAAGTAGATACACAACGAGTGAAATTGATAGTAAGTACATGCAACTCTTGCTTAACTAAGGAAAGTTTTCCGCCGAAGGCATTAGGTAAGTCACTAACTTAATATTTTTCAAGTTGAATTGCATAAAACGGAATCCTCCTTTTCAATTGTAACAAAAAAAACGTAAAGTTTTCAAAATGTCTGATTAATAACATAGGTAGTCATTAATTGCGATTGAATTCATGCTTGATCAAAATTCAACTTTTCACAATTTTCAACTTTAAAAAAAAAAAATCGAAATTAGCAGTTAAGGACGCAAAAAATGCATAGTTGAAGCTAAAATGGTACGAACTAGCCAAATTAAATTAAAATATAATCTCTGAGCACTAATTGGACCTTAAATATCACCATGAATTTAAATGCTAAAACTTTACGAAATTTTTGGAAATTTTTATTTACCAAACCTTCATTTTTTTTTATCAAACTAGATTGTTTCAATGATAAACAAACTTACTGAAATAAGTTATGACATGAGCATGCATGGAGAGAACTACTGAACAGAAAGGAGAGAAAAATGAAAAAAAAATAGGAGTAATTATTTTAGAGAATTTACCTCTCCTTGGCTAGAAATTTATCGCCCAGCAGAAAGCCTACGAATTCATTTATTCACATTCAATCATTGTCTTTTTCGTTTTACGCATTCAATTTATATTCAAGGTTTGTGAAGTAATTTAATTGTTTATCTATAAAAAAAAAAACTGACACATAAAAATATTTTCCAACCTTAAGCTGAGACGTTAGATGAACAGGTTGACAACGAAAATATTCAAATATTTTCATTTAATTCAGAATATTCGTTTTCATGGACAATAACCTCAGTAGTTAACGTTCTACCGCCCCCCCCCACCAAAAAAAAAAAAAAATCATAATTTCGATAACTATGACTTTTTCGCAAAATAATTTCTGACAAGTTAAACTGCATCCGACTTTGTTTAAATTACAATCAAACCCCAGATTTCAGATATACGAATAATCAAAAAGAACACAGAATAACGAATATTATTTTTGGATCAATTTTCTAAAATATCGACGATTAACTGTTACAGTGGATATGGAAACATGCAACCCCCGGTATTCGAGCAAGTATTTAAAAATGCCCGATTTGCTCAAGGCGGAAATGCATTGTTCGAAGGCCGAATCACTGGAATTCCAAAACCTGTCGTTTCTTGGACTCGAAAAGGAGCTCCCTTATTAGGTGAATAAAGAGTCTTAATCAATATTACACTGCACAGTGCACCTTAACTCGTCGAACTACATTTTGTCATGCCTTACGTCATATATTTCGTTAACTTACTTACAGAATCACACAAATACCAAATGTCATATAATCAAGTTACCGGAGATGTAAGTCTGTTAATCAAAAATATTGGACCCGATGATGAGGGAGAATACACATGCGCAGCCAGAAACGTGTATGGAGAAGCTATTTGCTCAGTATTCATCCAACCAGAAGGTTAGAAAATAATTAAAGAATATAATTTAGAATTTTCCAAGGTCAGTTGATTACATTCGTAGTTAATGAAATGAAAATATTAAAAAAAATTATTTTAGGACAAAATGCTCAAATACCGCAACCACAGTACGGTCAACAACGACTTCAACAATATCAAAAGACATCATCAAAGACTTCATTTACGAATGGATATTCCGTCATTGAAGAAGTAAAAAGCTAAGATTTAAGTAATTGAAATCGGTTTCGTGCTGGCCCTGTCGACCAGGAGGAAAATTCTATCCTGATTAAGGCGAGTGTGAGAAATAAGAGCGAGTCGAAGACTAGAAATTGGGGGTATCGATTCATAGACGATAAACTGAAGGTCAGAGGGCACGGATAACGAGCTCATCGGTAATGAATGAGGGGCATGAAAGCAAGAAATAGGGAATAACTAAGAAATGGGGGCACGGATAGAGAAGGAATCTAGAAAAGCGAGTTCACGCCTTCAAAATCATGGCACACAGTACGACACTGATTGAAATTTTCATGTAATTTTTTTTTCTTCACGAGGCATGTCTTGCATAAATTCTTTATGTATGTCAAGGATTTTAAAGTTGACACATTCGAATATCGATTATTACGCGAAGTGTCTTTCCGCGAATCGTCTACAAAACGATATGCAGGCGAACAGGATTCTCAAATTATTACAACACCGTCCCAAGGACCAATAAAAGCACCACAAGTTGTTCAAAAACCCAGAAGCTCAAAACTGTCCGAAGGCGTTGATGCTGTTTTCTCGACTAAAATAGCAGCCAATCCTAAACCAAGAGTAAGTTGACAAACAAAACAAAAAAATTAGATTTGTTGATTTTGGAGGGAAACTAGTTTGATTTTGAAGTGGGTCTAACACTTTTGATTTGTTTTGCCTATAGCTAACGTGGTACAAAAATGGAAACCGTATTGTACCCTCACAAAAATATAACACTTCGTACGTCAATGACCAGGCTACGTTGAAAATTAATCAAACTACTGTTAATGACTCTGGTCATTACACTTTGCTCGCTGAGAACACACAAGGTATACTTGTACTTTCATTTTGGGTTCGATTAAAGTTTACGAAGGTACTTTCGATTGTAATTGCTATATTTGTTCCTTTAGGCTGTGTTGTGTCTTCAGCTTATCTAGCCATTGAACCAACAAACGCTGCAGATGATGTCTATGAGAAGTAAGTACAATATCAGATAGGAGAGATATTAGGATGCGTCAATTATTAATTAAAATAAAATCAAAACATGTCATTAAATCAATGACAAAATAAAATTATTAAGAAAAAAATTATAATTGCTGACAAAAATTAAACGAAAAATTTTCCTCATGAATTGGAAAAAATTCAGCTTTCTAGTAAGTAGTTTTTGATTCAACATTTATTTAAATTTGCTGAAAGGAAGCTCACAATTTTTTCTCAGACCTGCATAAATGTACTGAGACAAAGAAACTGAAACATCAAGAAACTTAAAAATCATACAGAAAACATTATTTCTCATCAAAATTAATGTAGCTAAGAACGAACCACTCATTTTTGAACTTTGATATAATCTATTTTTTTAGAAATTGGAGAATAGAAAATAAAAAGTTATTGTACCCTAGGTATACTACAAACAAAAATATCGGTTAATCCCGGAAATTGTTCATTTCAGAACTTGAAGGGACAAAAATATATGTGCATTAAAATTGTACAAAACTGTGTTTATTAGGTCTTGGTAGGTATCCGAAGAGAATATTATTTTTTGCAAGTTTTACTGAAAAACGTGCTATTAATTTTTAACGTTATGCATTCTTACGTTACTTTAATATTGATAACACACACCGTTACTGCGTGAAATTTTTCTACAGTACCTAATTAATAAACAGTATGAAAATTTATCTTGGCTGATTTTCAACAAGTTCTCCATTTTTAAAATTACAAGCTGACACTCCATCTAGTTTCAGTTTTGATGATATGCAATTTTTTCTCCTGATTTTTGAGTTTAAGGTGCATTCGGAAATAAGTGAAATGACTTTTTTTTTTATAAGGCATGAGATGATTAACTTTAACTGAAATATTCGTAATTGAAGGAGTCTTTAATTTACATTAAATCTACCGGTTGTCAGTAAAATCTTAAATCTCCTAATTACCTAGCCTCTATGTCAATGTAGATTTTTTTTTTTCGTTTGTCGTATAGCCTAATTATACACCAAAAAGTTTAAAGGAACATTTCATCAATACCATAAACTTGACTGTGAAATACAATTCCTAAACATTTTGGTCCCTATACTTGAAAAATAATAACTGTGACAACGGACACGGATACCTACACTGCTGTTTTATAACTGATTGGAAAATTCATACCGTACTTCATTTTATAGAGAATTTCTATCGAAACAACACCAAACCACAGAACAAATCACAGAATCGACCGAGGGAAAGATGTTACCTCCGAATTTCATTCGAGTGTGTTCAGATCGTGACGTCAGCGAAGGAAAAATGACACGATTCGAATGCAGAGTTACCGGCAGACCGTATCCGGATGTGACATGGTATATCAATGGAAAACGAGTGGTCGACGATGCCACCCATAAGATCCTTGTGAATGAGTCAGGCAACCATGCATTGATGATCACAAGTGTCTCGCGAAATGATTCCGGAGTTGTTACCTGCGTCGCACAAAACAAATCCGGAGAAACATCTTTCCAGGTTTCGTATGGTTTTAAATCCATTCACCTGTACAGGCTGTCGGAGCTAAACTACTGATTCTTGGAGTTTTTCTAACAAGCAATAATTCTGTCCACGTAGTGTAATTTGAATGTAATTGAAAAAGAATTGGTCATCGCACCGAAATTCGTCGAACGATTTACTACCGTAACAGTCAAGGAAGGCGAACCAGTATCATTTAGTGCCAGAGCTGTTGGTACGCCTGTGCCACGAATTACTTGGCAAAAGGTACTATAATATTATCGCTTGAACTAGTAACGTAGTCTGGAATAATGCATACGAAGAGGCTGCAACTCATTTTTATAGGACGGAACCCTTGCTTTCCTTCACATATTCCTCTCCACAAAAAAAAAACCTTATGTGACGAATTCAGGCTATTGGATGCAGCAAATTTTCCAGGCTAGCCAAAATTTTTTGAAAGTGAAGATTGTGGCTACTACAAACATAAACTTTTCAAAGAAATTTTTTTTCTAACATTATAACTCGATTCCCCTCAAAGGAATGCTGAATAACTGAAAACTAGGTAAAAAATTTACATACACTGACATTTTCATGAACGATAAATAACTTTTTCCCTTTTTTCATAGTATGCTGAAAAGCGAAGCGTATTTATTTAAATCGAAATATTACATAGGTCCAAAAAAAAAATGAACGTCAGTCCTCCCAGTACATAAATTCCTTAAACTGAAATCAGTAAAATCAATTTATTAACCTCGTAAATAAAAAAAATGAGGATCGGAAAAGAGGCTTCACTTTCTTAGGTAGCCTTTAGACTACTTGAATACCACTAGCAGACGGTCAAATTCTTGATACTTCTGAAATAGGCATAATATCTCAAATGTCATTTAGGACGGAGTACAAGTCAACGATTCGCCAAACTTAGCTGTAAATTCCGACGGCGGAGCCTCAACATTAGACATTTATCGAGCCAGGACGTCGGATGCGGGCTGGTACCAGTGTACAGCCCAAAATGTTGCAGGCTCCACCGCTACTCGAGCACGACTATTCGTCAAACGAACCGTTCCAGAAGACACGACTGACGACAGCTCACGTAGATTACACCTTCCAAGGCCCACAAGAGTAATTGAACCTGAGTGAGTAGTAATGGTTGATGTTGGTTTTTATTTTTTATAGAGACTACGACAGCTGATTTATTATGTAGTCAGGAAATATTCGCGTGGACTTAATCGACGTTTGTCTGTTTTTCAGGCGTGAACCCGGCCCAGAAGTTATATACTTAAGGCACGTGGAACGAGCTAAACCACATGCTCCACGTTCAGAGGACGATCGAATTTATCCACCGCCACGTTTCATTATTCCTCTATCGGACGTAACGCAGATAGAAAATGCGCGAGTCCATTTCGAAGCTCGAATTGAACCGGTTGGCGATCCATCGATGAAAGTCGACTGGTATCATAATGGGAGACCAATACCAGCAAGTATGTTTAGCTAATTTTCTACTATTTTTAAATTAAAATCAGTAATGAGAAGAGGGAAATTACCGTCTGTGAGGGATGAAAAGCTGCAAGATCTTACAAATATTTCTTATCTCAAGGACTGAAATGTGATTTTTCACCATTAAGTACATAGTATACCGAAGGGTGGTTTCCCTCATGATTGAATTAATCATGTTAACAATAATTCAAAATAGATTTTTAAGGGAGGACAACACAGAATCACCTATAAAAAAGTTTTTCCCGTTGATTGTTTCCGATATCGGTAAACAAGTAACTCTAATGGCGAAGAATTTTAAAATAAGACTAGAAACATGATAGGTACACGAATTTATGTAGTCCAAGATTTTTTTAATTTTCAATTAAAGTAGAAATACTGTGAGAAGTAAAAAAAAAAAAAAAAAAAAAAAAAAAAAAAAAAAAAAAAAAAAAAAACAGTTGAAATAGGTACATAGAGAAGAAAAAGAAACGGTGGATTTTATATTGATTTCATGCGACTCTCATTCATTCACTTAATTTAAAGAGTTTTACATGAAAATTCAATAAAATAAGTCAAAAATCTCAATTCTTATACTTTTTATTCCTCTAAAAATCACATTTTTTGGTATTTATTTGATGAAAATTTCTTGCAACATTCTTTAAAAATAAGTGAAGGAGATAAGATGGCATGAAATTCATATAGAACTACGTTTTCCATGTTTAATTGTAAGGATCCGAAATCTTTAATTTCTTTATATCTGAAAAGTCAAACATTTCTAGTATACCTACATACTTACAGTAAAGTATATTAAAATTGTTGTTATAGTAATAGAAAGTACTCTCAGTATCTCAGTATCCTCAGATACTCTAACAATGCTTTTGGTCAAAATATCTCCTGAGCTAAATTTCATGAAACTCGTGAAAAATGCATTGGTCTACTTTTAATACAAAAATAAAACCCAATCAAAATTGAATTTGTAGGTTTTGTTAGTTCAGGGAATTGAAACCTGGTACCTACATATTTTCTAGCTAAAAGCGGTGAACTTAACCATATGGCCATTCCACTTCTTGCTATAACTGACAAATGTATTTCATATAGAACAAGGTATTACAGTTCCCACACAATCCCCTCTAAAGAGATTCAATATGAGTTGAACAATATGCATTGTTAGATGCAGTGGGAGGTTGGGCAAAGCTACAAACACCTCTTTCACCTATACACAAAGGCTTATACTACCTATATGGGTTATATTTCCACTATATAGGGTGCCATTTATCCACAATTTAAGTTAGAAAGGAGAGTTGCGAGTTCCATCATGCACCATTAGGGTGGGTACGTGTCCAGCGCACATTAAGGGTCATCAGATGTAGATTTTGTCAGTTTGAGGAATCAAACCTGGTACTTACATATTTGCCAGCTAAAAGCAGAGAACTTAATTACATGGCCATTCCACCACTGGCTATAACTGATAGATGTATTTCATATAGGACAAGGTATGGCACTTCCCACAAATTCTTTTCAGAATGTTTCTAAAAATAAAATAATAACATTTTTGCATAGGAGATGATATTCAAACATTTAGCTAGTTATATTTGCCAAATATTCATTGATTTTGCTTTAGATAATTGGGTTCTTTTCAAAATATATTCTGTAGTTAGATATTGTATATACCTAACTTTTTTTTTTTTATACAGGTTCAAGAATAAACACTATGTTCAGCTATGGATATGTAGCCCTTGATATACTAAATATAATTGAAGAGGATAGTGGTGAATATAAGTGCCGTGTCCACAGTAATTCTGGAGCTGTCGAATCTATTGCCTACCTTAAAGTACAAGGTAATTGAATCCAACACACTGAAAACCTTTTAAAATCAATAAAATTTTGATGTTTATTTAAAATTGTCATGGTATTCTTATTTTCAGAACGTGCTGCCATTGAACATTCAAGTCAATATCCCAATAGTTTACATTATATCGATCAATTGGAAGATTACTCAAAATATCAGCAAACAGATAGTGTTGATGAGACGGTACCTCAGCAACCCATTTTTGTCCGTCCACTCCATGATATTGGACAGGTAGATGAAGGGTGTAATGCTCATTTTGAAGCTCAGCTAACACCAGTTAGCGATCCAACAATGAGAGTGGAGTGGTACAAGGACAACAAGCCAATCACAGCAAGTAAGCACCAGTGGTTGTCAACATGAAATGCAAATTAAACAACAAAATTATAATTAAGCCCTATACCACTGCTAAGTCCAAAAAAAAAAAAACAAGTCAATAAAATAAGCCTACAAACTTTTTATATAGGTACTTTCTATTACTGTAGACAATTTAGCTTCAAAATAATAGCCATTAAAAAGCCAAGAGTGGTACACACTTTTTCTTAGGTATTCATAAGGATGAAGCAGTAAATACTCAGGTAGACCTGCATAAATGTGAAATAAAGCTCTCTATTTGAATTTAAAATTCTTAAAACACCTTTGATTCAAAATTTTCATAGATCTTATGGCAGTAAAATAAAATTCTGACAACTAAGGGTGTGTAGATAAATAGAAGAAGGCTTCTAGAGATCTTAATTTCCTTAAAGAATCTTTGATGGTATAAGTGGCGGCATTGTGGCAGGGTGAGAGAAGTTGGAAGAGACAATAAAGATGTAACCCCCTCCATTCTTAAAATGGAGCTATTTACACCATTGATGGGAACTGTATTTCGGTGTTCATTCTTCTATTTCAAACAAACAAATTATGTAAATTGAAAATCATGGAAGTTGTCACCAAAGTCCACGTTTTATTTTACAAAACATTCATTTATCACATTGAAACCCTAATCAGTGGACCAAAAATAAAATCAACTTTTGCAAGAACAGTTGACTTTCTTCATAATTTCAAACTACCTGAAAGTTTAAAACTTTATTTTTCTTTTCCTCAAATTAAAAATAACTGAAACACTCTCAAAATATTTTTATTTTCTTAAATTATTAAATTTTTCCTCACCTCCAGGTTGAAAATGGTAGATGGGTAGTTATGTAGGTATAATAAAAATTTTTCTGGAACCTTGGGCCATATAGGTATTATTGGTTCTAGGATTCAAACCTGGTACCTACATATTTGCCAGCTAAAAGTGATTAACTTAATCACAGGGCCATTTCACCACCGGATGTAACTGGCAAATATATTCTATCTTAATATACACTATGTGGCAGATCCCCACACACACTTTCCCTTAGAGAGATTCTCAGAGTCAAACCGTATGTAGTATCACTTTTTAGATACTGTGGGGAGTTGGGCATATCAGCAACACCACTTACATTGCCACACACAGACTTACACTACCTATATAGGCACAGTCATCCCTATTATAGGATGCTATCTATCAGCAACTTGCAGAAGGAAGTAGTGAGTTCCACTGCACACTGCTAGGGTGCATGCATGTTCAGCACATGTCAAGGGTCACCAGATGTAGGTATTGTCAGTTTGGGGAATTGAACCTGGCACCTACATATTTGCCAGCTAAAAGTGATGAACTTAACCACACAGCCATTCCACCACTGGCTGTAACGGGCAAATATATTCTATCTTATTATACATTCTGTGGCAGATCCCCACAAGCCTTATTACAATTTGGCCTAAGGGTAGCAGTTTGCTTCTGTCATAATTTAATTACACTTTTAAAACTTGAACAGGTTCACGTATAACTACAATTTTCAACTTTGGCTATGTTTCTCTCAATATTTTGCACCTACGGGTTGAAGATAGTGGTTTGTACACAGTGAGAGCTGTGAATCGATGGGGTGAAGCCATTAGCCAATCTACACTGAGAATTATTGGTATGAAAACATTGCATATTGAATTTTTTACCAACAACTAGAAATGTTCACAAAATTTTGCACACTGATACTGATTTATACTTTTTCTAGCACGTTCGAGTGTTACCAGTAATCTTGACATACCAGAACAACAACGTTACATTGATCAAATGGAAGTTTTGGAATCTTACCAAAAACAACACGAACTACAATATAAGACTGAACCCGAACCACCAGAAAGTATTGCACCACCAGAATTCATAACACCCATCAAAAGTCAGAAAAATATTCAAGAAAATGGCTTTGCACATTTTGATGCAAGACTTGAACCATTAAATGACAGTACATTACAAGTCGAATGGCTTAAGGATGGAAAACCTATTGAGGCCAGTATGTATCGACAAAACAAAACTTGAAATTTGGAATGGTTGCCCAAAATTTTGAAAGTAACACTTTTTTTCCAGGTTCTCGAATCACAACCTTTTTCAATTTTGGTTACGTAGCTCTAAGTCTTAAAAATGTAACTGTCCATGATGTTGGAATTTATACTTGCCGCGCCTATAATAATCTTGGAGATGCTACAACATCAGCAGAATTAAGTGTAGTATCAAAAGAGGATGTAATTTATGACAGTCAGCATCCAGAGGGTTTACAACGTATTCAGTACCTCGAAGATTCGAGGTAAGGACATACAGAAACCTGTAAATTGAATGAATTCTATTTCCTGTCATTATGATTATATGTATTTCCTTCACAGTCGTTACAAGAAGAAAACTGAACAAGACATTCGGGTTAAACAAAAACCGAGATTTTTCGGACCATTAAAAGGCACAAATACGATTATCGAAGGTCAACAAGCTCATTTTGAAGCTAGAGTAGAACCGCAAGATGATTCCACCTTACAAGTAAAAAGAGAAAAATTGAAATATCTTAATATTTTCCAAATTGTTTCTTTAAAAAATGCATACTTTACTGGACATTTCCAGATTGAATGGTACTTCAACGGTAAACTGCTGGCAAGTGCTAATCGCATACAAACATATCATGATTTTGGATACGTGGCTTTAGATATTTTGAGTGTACGACCAGAAGACGCAGGCACATATAATGTAGTGGCAAGGAATTCACTTGGAGAAGCCCAACAATCAGCTACTATGAAAGTGGAAAGTAAGATGAACGAAATTTTTGAAAAATTCAACGGAAAATTCAACGTTATACAGGATGCTTCATGAAAGGTTCCCCAAACCTGAAATATAGATACAACAGAGTATGACTGCGAAAAACTTCCTCTTACGATTTTCTCCCAACCTTCAAAATTGAAGTAGCCAGATAGGCGAATTTCTTGATAGTGTCTTCATTTCAATTGTATGCAACTGTTCATACTTCAATGGTTTAAAATTGTTTCGCATCATATACGAGTAAGTGAAAATTACCAGGGCTCCATTTTTTCTTAAACTTTCGGGAATGTGTTAAGGTCTAATCATCCTCAATTAATATTGATCAGATTTGTTTCATAGTGTTTAAATTGAATTTAAATATAACTTTCACGAAAATGATAAACATTTTTTGGAATTAGGTACTCAAAGTTTTACTATCGAGGGGATTTTCAGAAAAAAATTTGCGACCATAATATAATGAATTTCTCCCAATTGTCAAGCAATAAAAAAATTACGAACACCGATGAGTTTAGCGTGAAAAATACATTGAAAACAAGAAAAAAATTATTGCTTTAAAAAATTTTTTTTCTTTTACTTAAGGAGGTGGGATTAAATTTTAATCAGAGAAAATGCAGAAGTTCATTTTGTATTTTTCTAAACCATAATATTCCTTGTTGAGTTAACAAAACAAATAATAAAGGTTAAACAAAATTGATGGAGTTTTCTATCTAAAAAAATAAGGCGTGAGTTCCACTGGGGCTAGATACTCATAAAAGATTGATGTGTAAACATAATAGTGTGGTTGTGAGTGTGTGAATTGAGCATGCATACAACCACGATCCATTACTATAGATTGAATACTAAGATGTTTCTACATCAAACAAAGGTCATACTGTTGTTTGAAAAATTGTCATTTGGTAGTTAATAGAGCAAAATTATGACTCTTTCTTGTGTTTGGAATATATGTAAAAATAAGTTAGTTTAGTTAATCAAAATGAAAAAAGTTTTCTCATAATAGGTAGGTACCTACTTATTTAGGACTAATTAATCTCAAAAATTAGAAGAATAACTAACAAAAAGAAAATTATGAATAGGGATTGAGTTTCACTTAAACTGTTTAGAATTGGTATGGCAAGTAGCAATTTCCTTAATTTTTAATTTTTTTTTTTCATTTCACATTTTTATTTTAGCGAGAGCAAACATCGACACTACCAGCATGCATCGTGGCATCTACGAAAAGACTCGAAAACTCGAAGACAAGTTTGTCGAACCACGTTACAACATCGAAGAAATTTCTAAATCAAAACCAATATTTACTACACCTCTAAACGATGTACCACCAGTTCATGAAGGTAAAAACATTCACTTAGAATGCCGACTAGAGCCAATGGGAGATCCGACAATGCGAGTTGAGTGGTTCCAAAATGGAAAACCAGTCACTGTAGGTAAGTGAAAGTTTTTCAACTTAACTTTTTTTTTTCATCGACATCAATGGAATACTATGATACGTAATTTATACAAATTTTTAGGATCTCGAATTAGAACTTACTACGATTTTGGATATGTAGCTTTAGACTTAATTCACGTAACAGCACTAGATTCTGGCGAGTACACAGTGCAAGCAATAAACCATTTAGGCACTGCTCATACCTCTAGTTGTGTTCGAGTAAGAAATGTTTCTTTCAAAATTCATACAACTGACACGAGTCACATGAAATCTATATGTAAAATACGAAATTTTCTATTTACATAGGTAATTTCCCAGTCAGATGTTTTAACTGACAGTCAAAATGAATCAGCCTTAGAGCAGATTCAATATCTCGAAGACAGTTTGAAATACCAACGACAGTACGTGGAAGATACAGAAATCATGCAAGTGCCCCAGTTCACTCGTCCACTGCATAACTTAGAAACAGTAGAAGGAACCAATGTTCATCTGGAGTGTCGACTGAAACCTGTTGGAGATTCATCAATGAAGGTTGACTGGTTTGTGAATGGTCGACCAGTTACAACTGGTGGGTATTCCCATTAGAATTAGCAAAACCTAAATGAATCTTGAATAACTCAGTAACTTTTATGATTTTTTGTTCTCATTTCAGGACATCGATTCAGGCCAGCTTACGAATTTGATTATGTAGCATTAGATCTATTGGGTGTATATCCAGAAGACTCTGGTGTCTACACTTGTCAGGCTAGAAACCAATTAGGAGAAGCAGTAACTTCTTGTGCAGTCAAAATCATAGGTATTTATATTTTAACAAGACAGAATAACCATCGAAAAAATTCAAGTGTTTCTGATGATTGTAATTTTTTTTTACAGCTAAAAGAGACCTATTGCTTGAGAGTCAGCATCCAAGTGGATTGGAAAAGATTCAGTACCTCGAAGACTCCTCTCTCTATAAAAAAACTGAGATGATCGATGAGGTTGTCAATATCAGACCGAGATTTTTGACCAAACCCAAGAATTTGGAAAATTTGAGAGAGGGACAATTAGCTCACTTTGAATGCAAACTTGAGCCTGTCACTGACTCTAATTTGAAAGTTGAATGGTTTAAAAATGGTCGACCAATTACAGTTGGTCATCGATTCCGCCCAATACACGACTTTGGATATGTAGCTCTCGACATTGTTGACTTAATTCCTGAAGATTCAGGAACCTACACATGCAGAGCTGTTAATTTGGTAGGCGTTGATGAAACTTCGGGCCATTTGAAATGCAAAGGTATAGTACCAGTATGGAAGAATTTGGTTTCATAGGTTATTCACAACTAATGTCTCGTTTTAATTTTTTTTAGGAGGAGCTCAGATATTGACAGATACACAAAACGAAGTTGGTTTAGAGCAGATTCACCAATTAGAGGATCGTGCAAAATTCCATCGACCAGATATCGAAGAGGATGTCACTACTCAGGCACCTATTTTCACCTCCTCTTTGAAAAATTGTGATATTAAGGAAGGTCAACGAGCTCATTTTGAGTGTCGACTGATTCCAGTGTCCGATACTACAATGAAAGTTGAATGGTTCCACAATAATGTACCAATAAAATCAGGTGCGGAAGTACATTTGTACTAAAATTTAGATTTTTTTTTCTTCTTCAAAATAACAACAGACAGATTTTTTCTAATATAATTTTCATTGGAATAGGTTCAAGGTTCATGGAAACTAATGCTTTTGGTTTTGTGGCTTTGGATATAATGCAATGTTTACCAGAGGATGCTGGAGTATATACATGTCGAGCACGTAATGTCTTAGGGGAGGCAGTTACATCCGCCAACTTGGGTGTTCAAGGTGAAAAAATATTTCCACTGAATAATGTTCATACAGGTGGTCAAAAACAATTGCATTAAAATGGTAAATTTTATTTTATTTACTGTAATAGGTCGAAAATCAATTTACTTGGAATCTCAGCATGAAGAGGCTTTGGGCCGTCTACATCAATTAGAAAACCAATCATATCAAAGACCATCAGTACCAGATGATGTCGTAACTCAAGCACCTGTGTTTACTATGCCAATTAAAGATTTACACGTGGCAGAAAGTCAAGCTGCACACTTTGAAGGACGTTTGATACCAGTGGGAGACGACAAATTAAAAGTTGAATGGCTGCGCAATGGAGTGCCCATTCAAGCTTGTAAGTTTTGATGAAAATCAAACATTTTTGTGAAAAAAATGATGGTTTCACATAACTCTTCCAAATTAAATATTCAAAATTATTTCTAGCCAATCGAATAACAACAATGCACGATTTCGGTTACGTTGCACTAAATCTGAAATACGTTTATCCAGAGGATTCGGGTACTTACACATGTCGTGCAATAAATGAGCTTGGACAAGCAGTCACATCAGCAACTCTACTCGTACAATGTATGTCAATGTTTTTATATTTATTTCTGCATTAACCATGATGGGGGATTTTCTATAAGCAACAATTGATGAATTTTTAGCTAAAGCAGCACTATTGTTGGATACTCAGCACCACGCAGCATTAGAGAAATTACAATACTTAGAGGATTCATCTAGATTCCAAAAGAAAGAAGAAGTGGAGGTTGAAGTTACAGAAACTCCTAAGTTTACTGTTCCCCTAAATGGTCCTTCTGATCTAGTTGAAGGTCAAAGTGCTCATTACGAATGTCGCATAGAACCATATCCAGACAGTACTCTAAAATTAGAATGGTTCCATAACAATAAACCTGTACAAACAGGTAAATATTAATAGGTGGAATTTTGATTAATCACACAGTAATGACATTTCTACATAAAACTAAAAAATATAATGATTTTTAGGCCATCGTTTCCGCACTACATATGACTTCGGATTTGCATCTCTTGATATTCTGACAGTTTATGCAGAGGATTCAGGGACTTATACTTGCAAAGCTGTCAATAAAATTGGCCAAGCTGTATCATCTGTAGACATTAATGTAAAACGTAAATATCTCAAGATTATTTTTGTTTTTATTTGACACAGAAAATAGCTTCAAAATTTTTTACAAGATGAATAAGGTAAAGGAGGCGAAGATACTGCACCTTTTGAATACATAAAATAGAATTGAATAGAAGAGGTAAAAAAAGACCATATTTGGCACGTATGTGCTTCAAGGCTTTATGCATCATTTCCTATAACCATTCAATTAAATGTTTATTCAAAAATAATCACGTAATAAAAAAAATAAAAAAACTCAAAAGTGTCAAAATTTTAAGAACAACTACGTAGAATAATTTTTCTTAGCTTTTGAAAATAGAAAAAATTTGTTTGAATTATTTTATAAAGATAAAATTCAGTCCTTGAAATCACAATAATTATGTTTTTCCAATATATTTCCCTAAAATTTGACTACAAATAAAAAGGAAATGATATAATAAGATATCTATTTTAATTACTCATTAAATATCATTCTGCAATAAGTAATTTCAATATTGGTGCGGCATCTTAGATGCTATATATGTTGGTCATATTAGCCAATTTGAATTTTTTATTGTTTCACATTTTAAATCAATGGAATTAAATACTACCTTAATCGATACAAAATTTGCTAATTATTTCATAAATTATCGGAGGAAATAAGACAATTCATTTTCACAATAACTAGCATCAAAATTCTAGTTAACTATTTTTAAGCTTTTCATCAAAAACACAATTCACTTTAAAATAAAATACAAGGAGGGACTAAGATTTCTTGTTACAAAAACTTGAACAGAAAGTCTATTGACTGCCCCACACATACCATTGATGTCATTTTGTCTTGAACAGTGCAGCCAATATGACTTTATGAAAGTGTGGTATCTTCACCGTTATGATAGATAAATATGTAAAAATAATTTTTTTTAAATCACTATAATTAACAAAAGTTGATAACTATCCTTTAACTCTCCTTTTTAGAAGAACTAATGATGAAAGAAAAATATGTTTGCTCATATTTTTGAAATAACTTCCTAACTCAAAAATATTTTTTCTAAAGCGTATTACACATAATTTTCACTTCTCTCTACAAACTATAACAGATTTTTGAGAAGCATCAGTTGTAAGTATATTATTTGATTGTTATATTTCTGACTCAAATGATTTTTAAAAATATCAAAAATTTGGAGAATCTCAAAAAATCTGAATTTATGTACAAAATCAGTCAATTTTTGCAGTAAATTCCAACTAAGTGTGTAAAAGAGCAAGAGGAAATCAACACACAAAAATTTTTTTTTCAACACAAATTTTAACCTCACTTTTTCCTTTCTTGAAAATAAAATTTTCCCATTTTTGACCATTTTCCTAAAATTTTGATCCCACCAATTTTTTTTCTCCACATGCACCTGTCATTAACTCATCTTCAGATTGGAGATACACGGTTTCTGTTCCATCTTGCAATTTATAAGACAATATTTCAAGTAAGCTTTCAACAGAAATAAAAATTAATTGTTTCTTTAGCACGAGCGTCGATTATTCGAGATACTCAGCACCAGAGTGCACTGACAAAAATTCAATACTTGGAAGATGACTCTCGATACAAGAAAGCAGCAGCTGATGACTCATATATAGCCGAGAAACCACAATTTGGCCGACCATTAAAGAATGTAGAACATGTACCTGAAGGTAGAAGTGTTCACTTGGAAGCCACTTTAATACCAGTGAATGATCCTACAATGAAAGTTGAATGGTTCTGTAATGGACGACCAATTACACAAGGTACAACTCAATCAACAAGAAAAATTATGATATTTCTTCCCGTTCATTATAATTTATCTGATACATTGTTTGATATGTAGGACACAGATTTAAGACCACTTATGATTTTGGTTTTGTGGCTCTGGATATTTTATATGCATATCCTGAAGACTCTGGCACTTACATGTGTAAAGCCAAAAATTTAGTTGGTGAAGCAGTAACTACCTGCATTGTTAGCGTTGACTGTAAGTAATTGCAAATTATTTAGAAAAACTAGGTTTGGAAATAATTTACAAAAATAAGATCAAAAATTTTTATGATTAAACAGCAATTGAAGGCCTGCAACTGAATACATTAGATGCTGACAGACTAAAGAAAATACGAGACCTTGAATCGTATGAAAGACCTAAACCCGAAGAAAGTGAACCAGAAATGCAGAGACCAGTGTTTATTACTCCTCTGAACAGGTACTGCTGAGATGAATTTATTGTGTAGTATAGTACGCCTAGCAAAAGATGGCAGTTGAAAAATTAGGTTTAACGAAAATACGCAGCAAATATAGTGATCCACCAATGTCTACCGTATTAAAAATTTTTTTATCCTAAATCAGTCGTAAATTTAATGTT